>CM030364.1:68311338-68703838 GCA_017893485.1 Hemerocallis citrina | reverse complement strand
AATATTCATTCAATTTTCCAAATACTGAAATCCCAATTATATTCAACATATGGCTTAAATAAATTGACCATGATAATAAAAGACCTCATTCCAAAAAGTTTCACCAACTTTACAAAAAGATATTGTAAATTCAACTAATTTATGTCAACATATATTATAACTTCATGAACATTCAGTAAACATGTTATACATTATTAATAATCTGCACGTGCAGTGCATGTCCTAATATTTTTTTTAAAGTAAAGACTATGACGTATTCTGGCATCGAACCTGAGACCTTCCTTTACCCATCCAAACACTTACTATACTCTTTACAAATTACCCTTAGTGGCACTAATTTTTATTTCATACGAGTCTCACTTTTGTAAATAATTATGTCATAGGTATTATGGGAATTGTCAATAGTTGAGTAAACTGATGGCTATTATAACTCCCACATAAAAATGAGTGGTTGAGATTAGATGGTTGGTTATCTACAAATTACAATTTGAACCCCAACCCTCGCATTATAGTATGAGAGATAAACCATGCATTATAAGACCGTTTATGGTAAATATGATAGACTAAGCGAAGCATATAAAATTTTTTTATAAATTGTGTTTGCTTAAAATATAATTCTAAGTTATCAATACAACGCATAACACCTAGTCAAACTCATTTAAAAAGATCCAAACTTTAGCTAAAATTTTGTACGACCCATAAGATTAAACACATAATTGACCAAAACCACACCATAATTGATATATCAAATATAACATTAATCAATCAAATCAAATGATGATAGATAAGAGAAAGATTCGTATTAGGGTTAGGGTTTGTACCAGTAACGAAACCTCTATAGAAAGTAGAGATCTTGAGGTAAGTGGCGGCTCTTGAAGCTCACAACATCCTCGAAGCCATGATCAAAATGTTTGCACCTTTTTCTTTACTTCATAGTTTTGGCTGCTGAGTATTATAAAGATGAGACAATTATCAAGCTAAATATGATCGTATGAATGTAAGTTAACCATCTAAATATCTACAAGAAAAATACCAACAACCGTTACCCACGCAATCCCCCTAAAACCCATTTAAGCTTCAATATAAAAAGAGAACACAAACAGACCTGATACATGTAAAACGGCATAGGGGAAAGGTGCAGGGGGGAGTTAGGGGGGTCAGTTTCGGCTAAGGATGGCAACCGGACCGGGGTGACCCGCGACCTGCCCACACGAACCCGACCTGTTATAAACCGGTTCGGGTCTGGGTCGAACCCGGGGTTGACCCAGGTCGATCCGGGTCGGAAAAACCGCGAACTCAACCCGCTCGACCCGGCCCGCCCAACCTGTTGACCAAGTCAAACCCGCCCATCAACCCGTGGGTTTGTTCGGGCCAAACGTTCGACCCGTGGGTTTTTTTTGTCTTTTTAATATATATATATATATATATATATATATATATATATATATATATTTAAATTCCCCCAATAAATACCCCCCTTAATCAATCTAAAAATTTTCACACCTTAGTCTCTTACTCTCTCTACTACTACTCAATTAAATCTCAATTAAATCAAGTTTTTTCAACAAAGAAGCAAGCAACAAAGAAATCAATAATCAATAATATATGCATTTTTTCACTTTTATACAGTTATACTTATTACAATTTTTTTAAAGTGAAGTTGTCCAAAAAAAATCAAACTGGGCCAACCCGTGACCCGACCCGACCCGAAACGGGTTCAACCCTAATGGGTTCGCGGGTCGACCGGGTCAAAATTCCCAATTTTGAACTCGGCCCGGCCCGGCCTGGTTAACCCACTAACCCGATCCGACCCGACCCCGCCCAAGTCAGCCTTCAACCCATGCAGGTCCGACCCGAGCCGGCCCGGTCGACTCGAATGCCAACCCTTGTTTCGGTGCCTTCGGGTAGCAAAGTGGGGCGGGGGCTAATAGGGGCAGGAGCGGTGTGGGCTCCGAGCAACGTGTGTGTAGGAGGTGCAGGATTTAAGGGATGTGGTGGGTTTGGGAAGAGCCGTGAGATTTTGTTAGGTTGGAAAAGTGTGAAGGGAATAGAATGTGTATAGGGATTGTGGTTCTTGTTTTGTTTTGGTTTTAAAATAAAACCGTGCATAATGCACGTGTTAGAAATCCCTACTTTTTCTTTCCTTTGTCTATTTCAAAATATATAAATGAGAGAGGGGGTAGACTCTTTCCTATTAGTATAAGATATAGATATAATTAGAGATGTATAGTTGGATATTTATATAATGCAAAATAATTGGTATGGGTTTGGGTTAGATTAGCATAGACTTCTTTCAATTAGATCAATGACAATGACTGTGGTGAGACATGAAATTGTTCATCCGAATCGTTCATTTCGACTAATGTAGGTAATATATTGAAAGTGTCACGCCCCGCTTCCCAATATAAGGAATTAGGAAAACAATTAAGGTCCAACAAATGATACAAGCATTCCAACTTACATCATCCATAAGCTGTACAGTCAGAAGCTCAACAAGGTATATAAGCATATCCACGTAAGTAATAATAGTGATCACATGAACATGAATAGAAATAAACTCTCCATAAATAACCATCATCTGAGATACATAAACTTCGGGTCAAAATACTCAAGAACATAATGTATTAAAAGAAATAAAATGTAATAAATGGTTCACTACGACTAGCTAAATGATGTAGCGAATGAAAAACAAAGATAACACGAGCAATTCCATCTTGGTTGTTAGAAAGTCTGCTAACCAAGTCCCTCTATCATCTCATCGACGGTGCCTGTATAAACATCATCTGAAGTGGTGGAAGGGCCGTTAGAGCACATCAAGTAGCATCAAGCAGTACGATAATAAAACAGTAAAATTGTAATACCCCGCAGAATAGCATATGGCTATTTTTCATTGTAATCTGTGCACAATTGAGACTTGCGCGCGATTATATATTTTTGTATTGTTCGTATTATTAAAGAAAATAGTTGGGGTTTACTTGAAAAGTTTTGGAGATCTAGGAGCCTATTTGTAAATATCCCTTTATAAATATATATTTATATTATAATTTTATATACATATAAACCCCTCCCCCCATTCCACTCTCCTCCTTCTTCTTTCTTTCCCTTCCTATTTTTATCCCGACCGAAAAGAACCCCACCGACCCATTTTCGGCTGACCTTCCCCCGCCCCAAATCCACCCCGTTCCTCCACTGTTTTTAAATTAATTTGAGGGGATGGCTAATTGGAGGGTGCTCTAGCTCGTGGTAGCGTCGGTTTTTGGAGAGGGCTTCGGGAAGGTATACCCTAGTTTATTTTGTTTGTATGGAATTAAGTGTTTTCAATTTACATTGAGTAGAAATATGGTAGTTGGGAGATTAGGAGGGGTTGGGTGTTATAGATACAAGAAATTATAAAGTTAATAGAGAATTTGCAAGTGGTTAATAGAATTAGGGTTTTGGGTTTATAAAGGGGGAGTCTTTATAGTAATAGAAATTTTGTTGAGACATTAGGATATTTTAGGGGTGATTTTAGTTATTGTTTGGGGGATAAAAATTTCATAAGATTTTGAATATTATGTGCATCGGACGTGTGTATCTCAAGCGTTCAATAAAATGCCTGTGTGATATTTGGATTAGTGTTATTAGCTCCCGTGATTGGTTTAGATGATTTGAGCCTTAACTGCTTTGAAATTTGATAATAGGATATATTAGCGACTTTGGATGCGTGGTGGCGTGGTGGCGCTTCGATTCTTCGCGGGATATTTGGTGAGTATGATCTCTTTTATTTTATGTACATGGTGTGTTATGAAAATTTTAAATTTCGATTGCAGTGTATTTCCGATTTTGTATCTCAGTGTAGCCTGGGTGTTTTGAGGAAAAAAATTTGTGGACATTCTTGTATGTGTCCACAACTATAGTCTAAAATTTCATAATTTTTCGAGGTTGTTTGATACCTCAAAAAATTGTGAGAGTGCAGCTGGTCTGAAAAGGCAGAGCTGAAGCTGATTGCTTTTGGACTGAAGTCCAAAAGGTCATAACCAATTGTGTATGTATGATATGGCTATGAAATTTTGGGAGTATCTTATGGTATGAGTCTAGTTGATGATTCTCAAGATTTAGAATTTTTAAAGATCGTTTGATGAGGTTTCAACAATAAGCCGTATACAGTGGCAAAAATCCTGTTGAAAGAGTGGCTAAAATTGTGTGCTATGTTTGAAGAGTCGTAGCTCATTGTGTGAGATGAATCTAAATGTGAATTTTGGACATAATGAAATGGTATATGTGTAGATTAAGAATCTCAATTTCATGAGCATTGGACTCGAGGTTGATTAATTATTGACTTTCAAAGTGGGCTATGTTGGGTCTAGTACAAGTTGACTAGTTTGTGAAGATGAGAAATTTGGGAACTATTCGTTAAGAATTTAGGAAATTGACCAACTGGAGAGTCGTAGTAGGGAGTCATAGCTTTCTAACCCATTTGGAGTTTTGTAATTCCAGTTTATAGGTTGAGAGTTATGATTTTCCAAGGATGGAACGGATCCAGTCTTACTTAAGGTATTATTGGCTAAGTAAACCAGTTTCTCCCTGTTTGTACAACTAATGGAACTTAGTGTTTTCGAGAACTCAAATGATAGAATCGGAAAGAGTTGTTCAACTAGGAAGTTGAAGTAGACACTCCCACCTTCCCATAGGACCCGGAATCAAGAATTTCCGATGAGTGAGCAAACTTTTATGATATTGGAAAGGTACAGCGAGTGCAAGAAGAATATAATATTGAGAGTATATGAGGTTTTATAGTATCAAGATGATTGAATTCGAGAAAATGGTTAGCTGGAGAGTTGTTGACTAGGGTTTTATCTTTCCAGAATGGGTAGTATCAAGCAATTCTGTATTGCGTGTTGGAAGTTATGGACGTTGCAAGTTAGCAACCTGTTGTTTAGACTAAACTTCAAGTTAAGTTTTCTCAGGGACTTGAGTTCTATAAGAATTTGAGGGAGTCGTCCACTAGGAGATTGCAGTGGATCTCCCTACCCTTCTAGAAATTCTGAGTGTGTTGGATTCCGATGAGCGTAGCTTGGATCACAGCTACTACTTTTTCTTGAACTATTTCATTGGACATTGATGAGGAACCCTCTGCATACCGCAGTGTGGTGATCATGAGCTATCGGGTTTTTAATGATGTTTTAGCATTTCATTTGGAACTTAGACAAGTTCATGTGCTTAGTACTCATGGTGGACATGAGTGAGTTGAGATATAGCTCTAGTTGGTTTGTGTTTGGTGTCTCGATGTCTGAGTCTGTCAATGATCGAGAATTGATGGTTATGTGTGTGCTTACCTTCATTTGAATTTTATTACATCCTTGAGGCACCGTTGGACCACTCGCTGAGGGTCACGAGCCGGGATTATTTGGTCGCTGACCTATGAAGGTATTGAAAATCAGTGGATGTGATTCTGTGATGGTTGTTACTTTGACAAACCAGTCAGGCTCGACTTTGTTGATCGACACCGAGTGTGATTTGAATAACAACATATTTTCAATAAACTGCATTGATTAGGTTTTCTTTTATTATTTTACTTGAAGACCGAATTGGTGTTAGGGGTGATTCCCTATAATTCAACTCGTTCAGAGAGTTAGCACTAGGTGGTGATACTATGGAGTTGTCTCTTCCTATCATTGGGGATACGTGCTACAGTACATATTTTGCACTGTTGATTCCTGAAGTACCATGGTAAGAACGGGATATCGATTTTCTGGCGATAGAGAATTTTAGACCTTTGAGGCCGTCATGTTCTCTGTTAGTGGACACGAACGGATCATAATGGATCTTTTGTGCAATGGATATGCTGTGTGTATATCTGTAAGTTCGTCATAGATTTTGAAGAGGGTCTGATGCAACGATTGTTGGTGACAATGGGGTTGCACCCCAAATTATTTCTGTTATTTATACCTTCTCAACCATGTCATACTATCAGGTTCAGGAAGTAGACCGAATTAGAATGCATTGCATAGCGAGGGTTCAAATCCCTGAACTAGAGAAACGGCTTGATCTGGGGCATATGTATAGTATGGGATGTATGTGTGTCCAGAGTCTTGCTGATATTAGATTAAGTGCATCTGTTCTATACTCTGTATTTTTGCATTAGACTCAGGTCATGGCATACACGAATACTAGAAAATCGGGATACACATTTATTTTCCATTCAGGATGAATTGTGAGTATGATAGTTGAAGTGTATAATGAGTGTGAAAGTGATGTATTACGAGACGTGATGATATATGTTGTAAGAAATGAATGAATGCGATGTAATGTGATATGAGATTGAGAAAGAACATGTTTATGAATGAAGATGAGTACGAAAGAATATAAGTCATGGGTCTGTAAATGCAAATGAATGGTAAATGAGGTACAGTTTATGTGAAAGTAAAGTTATTTGTGAATGTAAAGCTTTATAGGAAAATAAAGTTATAGGTATATTTGTATAAGGCATAAAGTGATGGGCGTTAAGCGACTAATTTGTGAATGATTTCCAAACTAAGGATAAGTATGTTATGAGCGGGTATGGATATACATACAGGTGATGACTCAGAGAGTATTTGATGTGAAATCCCAGTTATGATGTTTACATGTTCAGTTTTCAAGTAAAATTTGATTATCTTGGTGTTCGTAAGTTCGTTCTGTTTTTACTTGTAAAGTTTAATTTATTTGCTTAATTAGTAGATTATACTCACACAAGAAATGACTAACCCCTTAGTGTTTGGGGGGTTAGGGAGTCCCTGGACTACCCTTGATCCCCTTCTGTTACAAGTCCTCAGCAGTGCAAAGGTGAGGTGTAGACTTTGTGGAGTGGGGCCTTTATTTTAAAATTGTTGTTTAAGGTTTAATTATGTGAATAATGAAATTTATTACTTAAATTGTACTTTAAATGTATAAGTATGTGGACGATGATGATGAGTAATAGTGTGGAGTGGCAGGATATGTTTTTGACCCATACCCATCTCGGTGTGGAGTACCTGGCCCTGTGGTATGTTTTATAAGTTATTTTCTAAAAACTTTACTATATTTTCAAAGGAATTTATGGTTTTTAATTTATAACTGATATCCTATTATGAGTTTGGCCCCCAGAGCATGATATTTATTTTGCCTGTGTGATTATGCTTATTTTGGCCTGGGAAGCCCATGATATTATTCCTGTGATGTGAGCTACGGAATTTAGAGCAGAATTCCGTAAGCTTTTTGTGTTTCGGGGCAGAAATTTCAGGGAAAACTCTCTGCCAAAATTTTCTTTGAAAAGAACTATCTTAGTTTATGTTTAAAGTGATATAGAAATTGAAAGAATTGAATTTGGAGTCAAAAGGGGGGGAGGGCATTACAGTTTGATATGACAGATTGATATTTGTAATAACTCTTATGGCAATAAAAGTGTTTAAATTTCCGTGTTAATTACTGTGTTGAGATGCATTTGAAGGCAAAGATTCTGGTTGTGTCACGGATGTCCGATAACGGGGATCCGGGGCATTACAAAAATATGATGTGGAAGGAAGTAAGGAAAATCAATGCAAGTACTGAAACTGTATGATCATGCACAATGCAAATGCCTACATGGTGACTGTAAGAAAATGAAATCATGACTGATATAATCGATCAGTAATCAGTGATGCACTGATCGGTAATCAATAGTTGGTATCTGTATCAATGATCTGTAACCAGACAACCTTTTTTTGAGTCCGCTTTGTGTAAAAAAAGCATGTTCGCCTAGAACCTGTGTCAATGATCAGTGTTAATCATATAACCTTGTTCTATTAGTTTTATTTACCTATCTAATGCACTCAATCTTGTGTCCTATACCATAGGTTCGGGTACATAAAAATCAAGTGAATGTTTGGACTTGAAAGTGAAGTACATGATTATGTACTCGGGTTTGTTAGTGACTGTAATCAGTAATCGATAATCGGTAAATAGCAATTTGTATACAGTAATCGGTCATCGGTAATCAGTAATAGCCAAACATGGGCCTCTTCTGAGTACACTCTCCTATATTATTTGTAACACCCTGCAAAACTGAGTTATGACAATTTTGCCCACGGGTGTTACGCACATGTATTTTATACCGTTACGGATAATATCCATAGCGTATATTAATATAAATATCCTACATATTTTTATATTTTGATTAGTTATATATTTTCCGTCATCTCAAAATTTATCTTTATCCTATTTTGAGCCAACTCAAATATTAATTTTAATCTTTGTGTTTTTACATACATTGCACGTGTTTTCAATGCATGTGTCGATTACGTATGTTTTACCATTATGTGAAATATCTGTAACATTAATAATATACATATTCTACGTATTTTGTATTTTGACTGTTTTTCGTTCTCTCAAATTTATTTTGTATTGATACGCTCATTGCACGTAAAATTTTATGCACATTTTGTTTCTAATTTCCTGAGTCATGGGAATTTTCTTCTCATTTTTTAGTCAAATTTTGTGAATTTGTTTTAATTAAATCCATTAGGCCTAGATCCACTTTTGCAGCCCACTAAAAATTTAATTACAAATTGAGGCCCATGATTCTTTTTCTACACTTAAATGAACATGTAAAAGCTAGTACACTTGTCATGTATAACATACACCTACATCTAATTTAATAACAATTAATAATAGAATTTATATGAGAAGTAGTGTGCACATAGGTAGCACGTAGACGTGTTTTGTGCACCCTAGAAGTGGTCGGCCTAATGGAGAGTGAGGAGAGAGTGAGAGAGAGTTGAGTAAGTGGGGAGTTATTTTGGGTAGTGAGAGTCATCTCAATCACTCATTATTGCTATAAATAGCCTCCTCCTTAACATGAACAACACACAAACTCAAAATCAAAATTGAAAGAGAAGAGAAGTAGGAATGTTTCGGTTTTTGCTTAAGGAGGAGAAGGCCAAACTTATGTGCTAGATATGTGTAAATTGTTAAATGCATGATAACTTATATAGATTGAACGTTCATGTTTAGATTATGTGTTGTTTATTGAATGTGTGAAATTATGATATGTTTAATTTGGGATCATTTTCATAAGGTTCGGTTTTGAGTTCTAGTTGCACTTCAAAAAAATCATAACTATTAACCTTGATAGAATATAGAGCTAAAATTTTTATAGGAGCATCTCTTATATGACAAGAAAATCTTCTTAAAATTTCATAAAATTTGAATTTCGTTTACTATTTTAATAAAATTCAAACTTAGGACTGGTTGGCAGTTGGCTAGTTGCTGGATATTTGTACACATTTCGGGCTTTGATCATTTCAACATCTTAGATGAAGTATTATGAGAAAAGTCAAAACTAAGAACTTGAAGTAGACTCGTTAAACTTTTTTTAGAGTCTAAGAAATCAAATTTTCATGAACAAATGAATTTATAATGAATTTTACAAAATTCAACAGTGACAGTCTGTATAACATTTTGACCCCATTGTAGATTTCGAAGAATTCAGGATTATAGACATAATATTTTGGGGAAATTTATAATTACAAAGTTATAGTAGACTTGTATGCCTTTAGTTTGATCTAAAGAACACAAAGTTTCATGAAGTATAAAAATATCTATGATTTGTAGAAGTAGCATGAGCTACAGTTTTCGGATTGTGAACGGTGAACCTACTGTTTTGCAAATGAATTTAGACAAAGTAATTGAGGATGAATGTAGATGATCTTAACTACAAAGTTGTAGTAGACTCATTCACGATTCCTATAAAACTAATATATCTATTTTTGGAGTAGTATTGGAATTTATGTGATTTTTTTTCAATACCATTGGGTGATGTCTTTTATATAGTTATCCCACAAGTTTTCAATGTATAAAATCGGATTTAAAATTTGGAATGTTAGTAAGATGTACCTTATGAGAAATTAAGAAAGAATTAAAGGATGAAGTTTGTAACGCCCCGAATCCCAATTTACTGAATTCGAGATGTTCTTCAGGATCTTTTCGCTTTCTTCACATACAATTTTACAAGGAATTTAAAATCTTTACTTTTACATCAGAGTTACAACATGTTACATTTGAATTTACACAGCGGAAGCAAAATATACAATATTTACATAAATGAACAACAACATAATGAACTCTTTGTGCATCCATTCCTCTTACATGTAATTATCCTGCATAAAACACTGTGGGTACGTCAGTTTATTCAACCGACAATAATTATACATGGCCATCCTCTCTATGTCAGAAACAGTATAATGAATCTCATTTCTTACAAATCACAAGCTGGTTCAACATAAGCATGCAAATAGGGAAACTTTTAATGATGTCGTGTCGTGATTGTGCACTTAAATCCTTAATGCAATTTACTTAATTAATTATGACACTAATGCACACTTGTTCGAATTCTATGCATCCCATACTACATAGGTTCGAGTGCAAGCCTCTTAAACGATCTTCATTTTAGTAGGGTTCAATCCCCCGCCATGACTTATTCTACTACTGTAATTCCAATGAGTATCCTAGATGAATCTATGAGTACAAGCATGTATCCTGGCCCCTGGAGTAGAATTTCGCGCCATGTCTTGACTCGTCAAGCATGCATTCTGCGACAATTCAGCCTCCTCCCTGAACACACTCCTCTTGCAGTCACCAAAACATCCCACAAGCGTGACTAGAGTCCGATCATTACTGAGTTGTGCCCGCGCCATGTCTTGACTCATCAAGCATGCATTCTGCGGCTCACACACCCGCACCGTACCCTAGCTCTCATACTCATGTTTTTCTCTCACCTTCATCACCTCCACACTATGTATTAATTTAATTAGAATCATGAATGAAAATCAACCTCTAGAGTTAGCCTCTCCATCATCCGGACTCATCATTTCATTTCACTTGACCAACCTGGTCTAATTCTCAATATCATTTCATTCACTGCCGGGGAGACTTAGCTACTCTTTTGTTCAATTTCACATTCACAATATCCAACTGAGCATCATTAGCTCATCATTCATTTTTGAGTCTCACCGACTGTTCTCATCATGATTTCACATTTCATAATTTCATTTAATCTTCCATTTCTCATCTATGATTCATTTACACCATTCATGCAACTACAAGCAGAATCCATTGACTTTAATCATACAGTTCACAATTACCAACAGCAAATAACATGAATTCAAAATATGTCAAAGTTCTTTCTGCACAGTCGACTTGGAAGAACACCAGTCGACTTATACAGTCATATACAGGGTTATCAAAAGGCTCGGGATAGTCGACTATGTACACTACCAGTCGCCTGTCCCGCAACTTTCAAATTCACAATACTAGTCACATAACAGTCGACTGTTCACACCACAGTCGTCTGTCTTAGCAATTTCATCAGCATTATTCTATGTCCAGATCAGTCGACTTGCTACACGCAATCGGTCGACTGGACAGATCTAATTTCAATAGATCATTTACAGTTCTTACGTGCATTTCATCATGATGTCAACTAACAGTACACAAAAGTTCATGTTCCACAGACAAGGTCTCTTATCATTCAGTAACACTACAACATGGATCATCAAATTACTACCATGTCCTTTCCGTTAAGGAAAAAATACTTTAAACATGCATTCACATATGCCCATAATGTCTTAAAACAATAAAGATGTAAATTCCAAGTCATCACTGGGTCCACACAATGAATATATATTAGTTTATGAAACTACCCAACAGTCACAGTCAGATTTGAGGTACCAGTCGACTTAACACAATATCAGTCGACTGCTTCGACAATTCCAAAATTATTAATTACCATGAGCTCTTTTTATTCATTTACCTTCCCTCCAGCATATGTGTCATAGGGAAACCATGCAAATAGTATTCATACCATCATGTTCATTTATACCCACGTTCATCATTGCAATCATGCGAATTAATGTCTCGTACCAGTCGACTGGCTCATATGGCAGCCGACTGTACCGACAGCCTCGTTTCAAATATTAATAGCAAGTTCAGGCAATTTCTACTGCATTTAAATCACTTTTATAGCATAATATCAATCATAGCCATTGTAGCATTATTCCTACATTAGAAGTCCTGAGAAACACCCACCTTGTATGAAGAAATAAACCGAAATCCCGCAAAGTCCTTCAATTAACACAGCACTTCTTGTTCCTTTGCTCCACTCCGACTCCTCAGCAGTGCTGCTTGCTTCCACAGAAGAGCTCCCACACAACTCACAGATACTCTCTTTAAACTCAGGAAATTTTAAGTGTAGAAGAGATAGGGAAAGTAGGGGGTATTTATACTAGAAGACCAATAAGATGAAGGGTTGAGATCTATTAGGGAGTTGGAGGATTAAGGGCTGAGATTGATTTGGGGGTTGCAAAAACTACCCACAACTCAGGGTAACTACCCATGATCTAGCCCACTCTCTCCCAAAACCGGCCAAATAGTTGTGCCTAATACACGTATACATTGAGTGCACGTGTACACACAACCACACCCTACAAATAGCATATATAATACCCGGGATAAATAGAGCAAGAAAAATGTTACATTACAAGTTGTGGAAAAGAATAATAAGAGAGTTTACAATCCATGGGTTTAAAACCAAATTCGGCCAAAATAAATTTTATTAAAAGAAAAAATAGACAAATTAACATTGGGCTTTAAAGCAAGTAATTTATAGGAAAAATATAATTTATACATCATGGAGTAATAGCCACGTGCTACACAAACATACTTAAAAGAATTAATCTTTATATATTAAGAAAATCGGGGTATTACAAAGTTGGAATGTTAAATATGTGATGTTTATAAGGGTTTTAACTCATTAAGTGTTACTAAATGTTAGTATAAGAAGTTGGTTACTCCATGATTGATAAATAAGAGAATGAATAAAAGAAGTTTAAGTGAATGAATGAAATTTCAAAATGTGAATAATAAGGGTATGAATAACCCATGATGTTGAACATGAAAGGTGTTGATTCTAGAGGCTAAGTGAGACCCAAAGTACCGGCAAAGTGATGAAAGAGATTATTGAAATTTGAGAAGTGGCGAATATGGACTATCATTCCTATCTTTTAAGACCGGTAGGAGGGTAAATTAGCTCTAGGTGGTAATATTATTCATGTTTGAACTTAAGGATAGACACTAGAAGAAGATATGATAGAAACAACGGTGAACATGTCTGGTAAAGAATGTGCAGCTCCTAGGGGTTTGAGATTGAGGAGTACTCCCGGTAAATATACATGTGTGGCCTAGGGATAGGCCGGTGAGGTCAATGAAATGGCCAGTAAAGGACTGTGGTCCCTAGGAATGTTCACGACTGAGGATACACACGGTAAATCTACATGTGTGGGCTAGGGGTGTAGCGCCCCGAATTTCTAAATATAAAACTTAGAAAATACGTGGCACTTTCCTAGCGATCCACTTCAATGTAACAATATACATAGACCAAAAACTCAAATCATTTTATTCCAAATTCTCATTACAACATTCTTTTACAATTGCAGCGGAAATACAAAACACCTTAAGTACATTTAACTGTTACAACTCTTTCTCTTTACAAAATTACCCAAGGCTCTATTATATCACTCTCTAAAATCCAAAGCTAACCCAAGCCTCCAAGCCTCCAACTCTAAGCAACCTGCATCATATGAGGCTAGAGTTGAACCCTAACCCCCAAAACTACGGGGTCAGCCATAACTGGTGTGAGTGATATAAACAACAAACATAGACATCAAATAAACATAAACATGTACTGAGCAAAATATGTAAACTGAATATGTAAACTGAAACAAGAGCGATAGGCCAGTACATGCGAGAAACCGAGTCAAGAAACAATGCCAACGATCAAGTATCCATCAATCAATCAATCTCAAAAATAGTACAGCTCAACTGCATTGTACAGTCGACTGTCTTAGGAACCAGTCGACTGTTCTGAACAAACAATAATCCTCACATTTCTGAACATGCCCAACTATCAATAAATCTCAATACCACAATGTATGTCCAACAATCGATCACCAATAATGCCATAGATCGGATAGCAATATATCCATCTACAAAACTAAAGATAATATAGATCGAATACGAACCCGGCATGACATTACACCGACGGACATATCCATCTACAAATAAACTAAGAAGGTATAGATCGAATACGAACCCGGCATGACATTACACCGACGAACATATCCATTTACAAATAAACTAAGAAGGTATAGATCGAATACGAACCCGACATGACATTACACCGACGAACGTATCCATCTACAAATAAACTAAGAAGGTATAGATCGAATACGAACCCGGCATGACATTACACCGACGAACATATCCATCTACAAATAAACTAAGAAGGTATAGATCGAATACGAACCCGGCATGACATTACACCGACGAACATATCCATCTACAAATAAACTAAGAAGGTATAGATCGAATACGAACCCGGCATGACATTACACCGACGAACATATCCATCTACAAATAAACTAAGAAGGTATAGATCGAATACGAACCCGGCATGACATTACACCGACGAACGTATCCATCTACAAATAAACTAAGAAGGTATAGATCGAATACGAACCCGGCATGACATTACACCGACGAACATATCCATCTACAAATAAACTAAGAAGGTATAGATCGAATACGAACCCGGCATGGCATTACACCGACGAACATATCCATCTACAAATAAACTAAGAAGGTATAGATCGAATACGAACCCGGCTTGACATTACACCGACGAACGTATCTATCTACAAATAAACTAAGAAGGTATAGATCGAATATGAACCCGGCATGACATTACACCGACGAACATATCCATCTACAAATAAACTAAGAAGGTATAGATCGAATACGAACCCGGCATGACATTACACCGATGAACATATCCATCTACAAATAAACTAAGAAGGTATAGATCGAATACGAACCCGGCATGACATTACACCGACGAACATATCCATCTACAAAGAACTGAAGATAACAAGGAACACTCAAGGTCATGAAAACTATTCAGCACCAGTCGACTTATACTATAATAAGTCGACTGCCCCGAGAACCAATATCCAAGATTTTACAAGCGCAGTAAGTCGGCTTAATCAACCATCAGTCGACTTACCCGAAACAATTATCAATAATTTTCCAAGAAATAATCCAAGTGCTAACAGTCGACTCATAGGGGTCATAGTCGACTGTCCCGAAAAGACTGAACAAAACTTACTCAGCATACCAGTCGACTGACAATAGTACCAGTCGACTGTCCCGAACAATTCTCAAAGACTAAAAATACAATATTAGGGTCGTACCAGTCGACCGATACCTAGTCCCAGTCGACTGTCGGCCTACAGTTCTCACAATCTAGGTCTGAATTCAATCATCAATTCTGGAGTCCATCTCAATATCCAATTTCTTTCTCACTCAATCTAATCCAATTCGTAATCCCAAGTTCCAGAGATTCACCCATCCATTTTCTTATTTTCATAACTATACTCAAATCTTATCATGTTTTCAAGCAAATCAAGAATTGTCAATCGAGATCCACTAATCTTTCATGGATTTCACATACATACTACGAATAACAATCATGGCATCGATTTCATACAAAATACGAAAATATCAAACAAAACAGCATGCAGCATACACATACACAAAACAAGTCCATATCACTCACCTTTTAGAATCAAGAAGAATCCACAAAAAGCCTTCCTTTGCTAGATCCAAGAACTCCTTCTCCAATCACCAAGAAAATAGTAATATATATTAAATCTGGAGTTGTGCAGCGAATGATGGCTGCACACCCTCTTTTATACAGGCCGGGATTGAAAGAAATTAGGGTTTTGAAGTACTTTTGCAAAATAGTCCCTTTTCCAATTTATTACTTCACATATATAACCTTCCTTAGTCAAAATAGGTTAAATAAATCAAAACTAAATAAAATCCTTTTACCACAAAGTTTTCCAACAATACAGTACGGTCTAGGGATAAGAAAATCCCAGATTTACTCTCAGGGTGGCGATTTTGCACAAAAGCCCTCCCTTTTGTAATATTTGCAAATACATCATAAAATACTTATAAAAATCTAGAAAAATTAGAAATAATATCTAGTAATACATATTCTATTTTCCAATCAAAATATTTGACCTTTACCTTCCAGAAAAACATTTGCACTAGATTCTACATAAATTCCATATTTGCAAAAACATCCTTTTTGTTTAAAACTTCACCAAATCGACTTTAAATGAAATCTAAATATATTTAAATCTAAATGCTAACCATGGGAAACCAAAATATCAGTAAAAACGTATTTTCATAGTTTATTTAAGATCCAAACGACTTTTTACATAAAAGCCCCTCTCTTTCGAGATATTTGTAAAAATAGTTTCTTTATTCAGAAAAATCCCAAAATTTAGAATAAACTCCATAATAAGTATGAGAACTCATCAGAAATATCAAATTATATATTTACACCAAAATTATTTGCACGTGTTTCGCACGTGTAAAAGGATAAATCTTTAGAAAATATTTTATTAAATTTCCAGTAAATCATTTTAATTCATTTTCAAATATAAAATTAATATTTGAAAATACGGGGTTCTACAAGGGGTATGTCTGTCTTTCATCGAAAAGACCGGTAAAGAGTCTGCAGTTCTTAGGAATGGTCGAGACCGAGGATACATCAGGTAAATACACAGTGTGTGGGCTAGGGATATGCCAGTAAGTTCCTTAGTTGCGGGAGATAGACTTGATAGGGTTCGTGGCTGAGAATACGCCCGGTAAATCCACTATATGTGGGCTAGGGGTAGGCCAGTAAGGTCTAATATCCTGGGAGTGCGACTTCTCGGTGACTATGCGTTGGAGTATATTCGTTGGGTTAGGTTGCATGACATGGGATGTAAACCCTATAATGAGGAGTACGTTAAGGGCTTGCCCTCGGACCTATGTAGTATGGGATGCATAGAATCCGAACAAGTATGCATTAGTATCATCGTAGTGTAAATGTCTGCATTAAGCATTAAGTCATTTCATACACTGGCATGTTTAGGATAGTCACATTTTCTCTTTTTGCATTCAAGTTTGTGATTGTTAAGATAATGCGATCGCTATGTTATAGCATTGCGTCAGTTGTATGCAACTGACGTGACCACAGTTTTCTAGCTATAGGATGGGACTTGTCATGGACTTAAAGTCACTATGATGAGATGTCACAAGATTGAAGAATTCTTATTATTGTAAATTGTATTGTATTCATTTTATTTCTGTTGTGTTGTTATAAAGAACATATTGTAATCAAAAAAGTTTTAAATCCCTTGTAAATTTTTATGAATTTGAAGTAAAAGATAATGTATTTGCTACGAATTACCTGTGTCTGGAATTCGGGGCGTTACATTGTTCACTACTAAGTCGCACCCTTTATGACACCAGCCTGTCATTCTTTTATCATAGTTGATTACAAATATGCATCGGTGCAATCGATGGTGGGAACGATAGTGTCAATGGTGGTAATCAAGAGAGTATCAAGAGATGAATGCAAATACATGATTTAGAGGAAATCCATCGACATACTATATCGGTACAAGTCATTAACACAAGAATAATAATATATTAGCCAATGGACACCAACTAAAAATCTGGACAGCAGTACCCGTCTACACTAAACTTACTTTTCCCGCTCCTACGGGAATGCAAATCTAATTCCGTTAGGGGTCCTAGAAAGTAGACACTCTTCCGAATTCTAAGTTCCGTAGCTATGCCTACAAATCCTTTCTTTATAGGTCTAGCGCGCAGGCAGCAACATAGGATCATATCCTAATGCTTACAAATTCACTGAAATACCAGAAACGCAATTCTTACAAAAATTATAATCTAACCCATAATGATGACTAGAAACACTCAATTTTTTCTCAGATCATAATTTCACCAAAAGTTTATCATTTCATGTGATTTACTGGGACAATACTTTTAAACAGCAATATGGAAATTGAGACATATCTGCACTAAATTCTAAATAGCTCACAAACTACAAATTGGTCTGCGACCATAAAAATTTCTGGATTCTACACTCGATAAGCTACTATATGCATATTTGAAAGTCTAAGTTTGGCTACAGAAACCTCTGTACATAACCAGTCTTCTGTAGGGTAGAAAATCTGAAGTACTTCATGTTCTAAAATTTTAATTCTCATTTCAACCATTTGAAATCTATCTTTTTAGTATTTTCCGTTGTTAATAATGATTTTAAATTCTAGTAGAAAAATGTACAAATGTCTCAATCATCAATTTATAGCTCTCTACCCATTCTACAATATGCTACAAAATAACTGATAAATTGAGTTGTTATACTAAGACAATAACGTGGTCAAAATCATTATCTACAAATATTGAATTTATGAAGTTCTGAATATACAACAACTATACCAATGCACTTCAATACATTCTAAGATAAATCTTTTGACATGATATTCATCAAGATTCATGATTATAAACTTGTGTATGCAATATGCTAATCATGAAAAAGCAAGATTGTAGAGACTTTTCTACGAATATCAGTTTAGGAGAGAAATCAATACGGGAACAAATCAACACATGAATGTATTACTCGGTTCAAGATTGGAGTAGATTGACATGGCGCGAAAGGAACTCTGAATAGATTTCGACGATAAGATAATTTGATAACAATGAAGAACTACTTGTTATGAGTCAAGGGAAAAGAATAGGACGCTTGATTCGTTTCGAAAAAATTCTTCGTGTGCAAAGTAACTCCGCGGCTGTAGCTTGTGCTCTGATTTGTGCTCAAACTCGTACTCAGTGGGGGTGGATTTGGTGTCTGTCGGCAAGAGAGGACATCAAGTCATGACAATGGCAAGGTGTCAGGTTCGAATGGAGGCAAGGTATCGGGTTTGAATGGAGGCAAGGTGTTGATGGGTTCAGATTTGAGTTGAGGTGGAGTTCGGAATGGAGAGGATGGAGGTGGAGTTCGGGTGAGGTGGAATTTGCAATGAATTGGAGTTTGGGGATGGATGGACGTGTTCTGGGTTGAATGTGTTGACCCTAAGTTTGGTGTGCACTAAACGTATTATTAGGACTAATATTTTTAGTTAGATCTACAAGATTTACAGAGAAGAAAACTAAAAACAAAGAGCAAAAAAGATTAGCAATCAGGAAAAAGAGGAATATATCAAAGAAGATTGGAAATATCAAGTAGATTTCAACTCAAGAAACATGTGTTTTAAATCCTCAAGGAAGCCAGCAAATATTGTTTATCCATTTCTATTTATGTGAGGAAATACCATGTAAAGTATCGTTGAATGAATAATCAGTTTTGAAAAGAATATAAAGTGGATTTGCCAAATAAATATCCAGTCTGCACGATTGTGGTCGACTGCACATATGTCGGTCGACCATCACACAGTCGACTGCTCATCATAGTGCAAAAATGAGTCAGTCGACAAGCCACCTTGCTACTTTCAAGTTAATGGTGGACGATCGACTGCTCAGTACAGCAGTCAACCGTACTCTTACAGAATTGACTATTTCATAAATATCTTTTCTTTTTTGGAAAGATACAATTCCACGCTCTATAAATAGAGGTGAATTCACTGAGTATTTATATATATATAGGTATATTCTCAATATAATAGAATATTACTGTGTATAATGTTCCGTAGAGCAACACGTGCTTTGCATGTGTTATTTGTTGGACCGGGTTGACTGGAGCTTCAAGCCCAGTATCCTAAACCCAGTTTCATCCCATATATACTGGTCTAGAGGTAGTTCCTTTGTGATATTCCAATTATGATAAGTAGGGTATAATATCCCAAGCAGTAGGGATATTAAACCCTAACCCAAATTTCTCATTGTTATTATCTCTCATAATCTGTAACAGTCTTGAGATATTACAATTAATAGAGATTAATTAAAGGAGAGGCGAAGTGTTCGTCCGACGGAATCCGACCATCGTCGTCGATGGCCGCCGCTGCCTCCCCGATCGCTGGTGTCGCCGCCTGCGACGTAGCCACCGTGTGAGGTTGCAGTCACTCCCCCCCCCCCCTCTCTCTATCTCTGTATGAGATCGTTGAAGAGTAAGATCCAGATCCGATCGAATAGATCGTTGTTTACTAATGGTGAATATTGGTGTTTGGTGTTCGTCCCTTCACAGCAGATCTGTTCAGCAAGATCACCGTTTCTATTGGTGGGATATTGGTGTTTGGTGTTCATTCTTTCAGTCCAAATCCAGATCAATCATCACATTCTATCGTAGGGGTTCATAATATTGAAGATGGTGTTTGGTGTTTATTTTGTCACAGCAGATCCCGACAAGCATCAGATGCTATTGAAGATGGGTTTTCTTAATGGATCGGACCCGAAACCCGACTCTAATTGTTAGATCTTTTGATCTTTATCAAATTTTGGTCCACTCTAAACTTTAAGATCTGTGCTACTTTTATTGGATTTAATTTTTTGTCTGTTGTTTATTATGCAGTTTTACAGAAAAAACCATTCCTTTTACTGAAATTACGTTAGTATTAATTATTCAGAATAAACCATCTAGATTTTGGAATTTACTATTTATTCCTATAAGATGGAAAAACTTTAATCGTGCGTACAAGATTCCGAAACCAGAAATATTTGATAGTTCTGAATTTAATAGTTGGAAAGTGAAAAGCACAATAAGAGATGTGGATGCAATTGATGGAGATAGTGCGGGCAATGAGGATGTTGTTTGGACTAAATCCAAGTATGATTGGACTGGATCAAATCTAAATTAAAGATAAATTCTTTACCTGCATATACACTTTATTATTTGTTGTTGCCAAGTGCTAAAGTTCAGAACCATGTTAACCATTGTTTAGTTAAATACAAGTTTGAATAACTATTTAAGCTATGTGCTAAAGATCAAATATTTATTTTGATAAGTTAAATTATAAGTTTGACTATAAAATTGTATATCCAATTAAATTGTTCTTAGAATTAAATAAAGCTAATAATTTATTTAATTGGCTAATCTTTAACAATTTGATGAATGTAGGAACTTCAAAGTTACATGCAAATTGTGTGTGTTGGAGACGATGGATATGCATCACGGTTGAATAAGTCTGCACTACGCAGACATCTCCATCAAATTTGGAAAACACTTCTAACTTGAAGTATCGCTATGATCTACTCTAATCATTTTTCAGTATTTTCATGTTATGAATATGTTAACGTTTCGTGCGTATGATCACATTATTGGGAGTTTTAGATCATAATTGGTCTCCTTTTGAAAACTAGAATGTTTAGGGTTGTCAAGTGTGCCTTGTCATACTATGTGTATAGATATATTGACAAACCCATCATTTGCAGTTTTGTGTGAGATTGTATATTTGTTTTCTAGTAAAGATTGATGTATAAGATTTATAACAAATGTCTATAACTTAGTTGAGAGCATCTTGTAATACAGAATATGACACCATTAGTTACGATTTTGTTCTTTTTGGTTCAATGTATTGTGTGTGCAAAGTTGAATTATAAAATATTGGTCATTATCTCGTTTAACGTTTCGAAGATGATGAAGAAAGCATATAGGAAAGAACTCTTCGCTCAATGTGTTTAAGCAATTGGACATTGTTAGAACCACGAAAGAAAGCAAACATTTTGTGAAATGTAATAGAGTAATTTTGTATGAACTTATATTTTATTACAATTATTTCAATGTGCATAATATAGTCTATTGCATGTATAAGTTGAGTTTAACAAACGAAGCAACTGATAATAGTAGTCCTAATTTGTGTAGTCCTTGACCACAACATAATAGGCTAGGACATGTGAACTATATATTAAATTATTTGCTCTTGTTAAAATTCATCTCTGTTAAAAAACACTTCATTAAAATATGATAGATTTAGAGTTTGTACTCAGATTATGATCACTAGAAAATCATTTAGTATGGCCTCTAGGAGTACACAATTTTTTGAGTCAATACATTCTAATATTTGTGATCTCGGTAGCTTTGTGACTAGATGAGACAATGGTTGGTCAGAAGTATTTAATCACATTTGTAGATGATTATTGAAGGTTTGTTATACATATATGCAGAATTAAGCACTTGTTATTCGTAATGAATTAAAATCTAGTTAAATGCTAAGATCAAGGGTTCAGGTTTGATAAAGGTGGTTAATATATTTTAACAATTTTAGAAAAGTTTGCATTTGACATAATCTCTAGTGCACTCTATTTACTACAGTCAAAATGGTATTGATAAAAGTTAGAATCAAACATTTAGTGAAATGTCAAATTCTATACTATTGACTGTTATTTGCCTTCGTGTAATTATGGGTGATATTGTATTGTTAATCATATTCCTAATATGTTACTACACTCTAAATTATTTACACCTTGTAGATTATGGGATAGAAACACAAATAATTTTGTTAAAGTGAAAACATGTGGTGCGATTCGTTTGTTAGAGTACGGAACCCTAGAATGCCTAAAGTAAGACCTATAACAAATATTTATGTGTACTTAGAAAGTGCAGAATGTTGTTTTATGGGCAGTTTTGGATCTATCTAATTTGTGTTAAAAGAATCTAAACTTACAGAGTTCTTTGAGAATGTATTCATCAAAGATAAATTTATGAAATTATCTAGTCCTACAGGCATGGTATATGATTCACAGTTAAAATCAATAATCAGCCTTACTATCACTTAAAACTTCAATGACCAATGAGCCAAGAAGAGTCTTTAGTTGATAATGAAATGAACTTGTTGCTATACAATAATATTTTGAATTAGTTGATTTGCCGAAATAGGCTAAAACTATAGCAAGTGGGGTTTGTAGAAGAAACTTAATTTTGATTGTTCAGTAGCAATTTTAATGCATTTTTAGTAGCTAAAGGATTAACTGAGATAAGTCGAGAAAATTTGTTTGAAATCTACTTACATGTCTATCATATTGCTACAATAAGTATTCTTCTTTCTCTTACAGTTATTAAAAAAAAAATTATTCATGAAAGATGTTTAAATAGTTTTGTACTTGATATTTTGTATTGAAAAATTTTGTACTGAATAGTTTTGTACTGAAAATTTTTGCACTAATATGCGTAGTGAACAAGATTTACGAATTGGTAAAATCATTGTATGTTTTTATATAAAAAAAAATGCGTTACAATTGAGGCACAAATAATTTGACAAAATTTTAAGGAGCGTAGATTTGAATCAATAGTCTTAAATCCAAATCCTATCTTGACTTCAAGTAATTCAGATAAATGTCATTAATTTTGATGAGTCAAATATGATTGCCTTCATTTAGTTGTATATTATTGACCTGCTTGTTGATTGGAAGTGGCCTCTCTATTATAAATGAAGTTAAAATTGTGTTATCCAAAGAATTCAGCACGAAACACCTAGGTGTTGTAGACATCATATTAGGTATAAGAGTGAGTTTCGGTTGGCAAAGGATAACCCTTAGTCAAACTCATCAACTCAATAATGTGTTCCTAAAGTGGGGATATGGTGATTGAAAGTGTGTTTTAAAACACCTTATGATTATGATAAAGGTTGACACCTAATGATGGTTCAACTATGAGACAGTTAGATCATTCTAAACTTATTGAAAGTCTCATATATACAAAGATCTGAACTAACAAACATAGCCTTTGAGGTAGGTATGATATACAGATTCAGTAATAGTCCTATTAAAACACATTGGAGAGCCCTAAGAGACTAATGAAATACTTGAGAGGTACTCAAGAGTTTACTTTGTGCTACTCTAGTCATCCTTAGGAATGAATGGATGAGCTGATACATTATGATGCTCAAAATTTAGTGAAAGTCGATAACTAGTGGATATGTGTTTACTAACAGAAATTTTATGGAAATTAAAAGGCAAATAGGCAATGTGCTATCATCCATGAAATCAGACCTCTATATGTTATACTCTGCATGGAAAGATGCTGAGTGGATTGAAGAACTTGTTGCGAGTCATCCATTAAGAAGTTTAACTCTCTCATTGTATTTGTCGACTATCGAGCTACAATGCACTGTAGCTAATAACTCACTCTATAATAGTCATAAGAGTATATTAAGGCTGAAAAAAGCCTATTTGAACTTTCTCATAAATAAAGTGCAATTGAGATAAAATATGGCTAATGCTCTTGCTAAGAGACTTGAAAGTGATCTAATTATCAAAAATGGGAAAAATTTGAGTTAAAAGCTATTGAGCCAAAAGCTTTTACATCCTAGTTGTTTTGAAAATTAGAATCTAATTGGAGTCATAGAAAAGTTCAAACTTAAGCATCAATTTTAGGCAATTGGCATGCTTTAGATAATTTAAAAGTTTTATGTAAATTTTCACTACAAAACAGACTAGATTTACCGGCGTATATTCCCCGGCATTTTATCAGTAGCGCCGGGGTAGGGAGCGACTAGGAATGGGGTGCCAGATGGGATGGTTATACACCGGCGGTCGCTTTAAACCGCCGGGCAATCTGCGTATTCACCGGTATTTTATTTAACAACGCCGGTGAAGTGTATCATTCATCGACGTTTTAATAAGAAACGCCGGTGAATATACCGATACATTCACTGGCGTGTCTAATTAAAAACACCGGTGAATTAGCTGAGATAAATCCCACGAACCCTAATCTTTCGCTCGCCAATTTCCCAAACCCCAAAAAAAAGGGCCGCCTTCGTTTTCCCTCCTTCCTCGCTCTACTTCCCGCGCTTTGCCTCCGCCCCTTCGTCATCTTCGACAGCCTTCGACCCTTCGTCATCGTCCCTTCGTCCCTTCGTCATCGTCCGTTCGCCCTGCTCGTTGCCCCACTCGTCACCCCGCTCGTCGCCCCGCTCTCTCTCTCTCTCTCTTCGGTAACATCTCTTGATTTCCTTTCTTTTTCAAACTCAAAGATGCTGAAATCATGCATCTGATTGTCATCTTAGCATGTTTTTTTTAACCAAAATGGGTTAACTGTGAACTAAGGATGCTAGCTGTATACCAAAATCCTCCAAATCTGTACAAGAATTGGGCCGAACGCACCTTGTGCAGGTTTCTTTTGGAGCCACAAACATGAATGGTTTAGTTGGGATGAAGAATTAATAGAAAATTGGCATTTGTTATTCTTTGAAGCTAATTCATTAATGTATTCTTCTCCTTCCGATTCGCATAGATACTGTTATTGACTGTTATTGTCTCTTTCGACTGATCTTTTGTTCTAGGGCTTTTCTTTCACATTCTAATGGAATTGTCAATATTTATGTTCAACTCTTAAGTAGCTGCATTAACAATTTACTTGTGTTTTATCCCTGAAAGGAGATTAATTTGCATCATCTTGCCACTGAAATTGGGGATTGTTTGATTTAGATGGCCAGTACCAGTATATGTTATTGTGATTAAGAATATTAAACATTAAAACAGGTGCTGGGGTATGATTGCTTCAAGGGTTGACATGTGTGATGTGTCCTTCTCTTTGTGTATTAGTTCCTTCTTTAGTTAGTTTCTTTGTGTACTAGTTATGAATGGGTTTACTTGAAATATTCTAAATCAGGTCTTGTAGTACGTGGTGGTTGTTGATGATATCATCATTATAATTAATAAGCTTAGAAAATGGATAGTTTGTGTTTTAGAAACATGGAGAGACCGTTTAGAATCTAAGGGTGTTATTGCAAGAGTTGTGATGTTATAAGAATTGAACTTGAGGTATAGATTACATAGACGGTCACAATACGTGTAGAAGTGACCATTTCCTTCATCTACAATTAATTATCATAAGGAGGATGATGAACCCGTGGTGTATGTCGTTAACAGAATCAAAGTGGAATTGACTAATAACAAATAATAATGCTTAAGAAACATCATGGGCTATGACCTGAGAAATGAGCCTTATTGAAGTCATGAACAGTTACATTGCTTCTGAGTTTCCTATGTTTGATGTAAACACAACCGACGGTGGAATTTGCGGGACTTGGCTCCGCAAGGATGGAGAAGAGGGCGATGTATTGGAAGATGTCGTATTGTAGTTTACTTGATTTTCAATCTCAATATTATATGTCTGTAATTTTCGTGTCTTAAATCTTGTTGTAATATTATGTCTGTAATTCCGAACATGTTGAATGTGAATTTAATACATCGGTTTAATTATCTTTCTATTTTCTACTGCTTGGTGTTATTTACATTAAACTATGCTTAGTGTCATTTGAATCAAACTATCATTGTAATTGAATTTGTTACAAATCTCATTTTTTAAATTTTTTTATAATTATGTTGGTTTGTTAATCCTGCTATAGTACAAATTTTATGATAGTTATTATAAACATGTTATTAATTAAATTTGCATCTCTAATGAAGTTATTGAATCCTTGACAGGTACAACATGCCGAGGCGTGGAAAAAGGATAATCATAAATGATGGCAACGAGAGCCATGGGGATGAGCAGCCACTACATAATAGTGGCAGTCAAACAGATGAGGGGGAGGGTAGCACGCCGCCCACTGTCAAAAAACATCGTGGGCGAACTAAGATGACGAATATTTGGAAAATTAAGAATGACGAAAGGATTGTGGTGGAGGTAAACGATTTCGGGCAACCGGTTGGCGATAACGCCAGCAAATTTTCTTCCTTTATTATGGTTATAGCAAGGAACCCACGGATAGTTCCTTTGTCATACGAGAGTTGGCCGAAGGTGCCAACCACGACAAAGGCCACTGCAATTACAACAATCAAGGTATTTCCCATCTAAAATAAATAATTGGTAGGTGCAAATATATTATTGAAATATGTATTTTTAGTGATGGGTAATAAATTTTGCAGCAATACTTCTCGTTCGCCGACTCCCTTACGCCTTGGGTTGAAAAGTCACTCTCCAAAAAGTGGAGGGACTACAAGAGTGACTTGAAGGCTAGGTATTTTGACAAAGACTAGTCAGAGGCGGATAATGCAAGGGATGTGCCACAAAATGTGGAGCCTTCAGATTGGTAATTCCTTGTGCACTACTGGAGTTCGGCGATCGGTCAGGTATTTACAATAAAGGCACAAAAATCTAATGAGTATGTGGTTGTATGGCTACTCTAATGAATTTTTCTGCTAACTTCATTGTGGCATGTACAGAAAAGGGCGGAGGTGGGTGTTGCCAGTCGGTCAAAGCAGCTAGTGTTGCACACCGCTGGTACACAGAGCTTTGCTCTGGTTCAGGAAGAATTGGTAGGCGCAATCGTATTGAACATTTTTTACTTACAGTTATTTGTTTATAACCATTTCATCTTACTAATATATAGGAAGAAGATTTGGGGGGTCCTACGGAGTTTGGCGACATTGACTTTTTCGATGCCACCCACAAATCGAAGGATGGGACGTATGCGAGCCCTGAGGCAGCACGAATTCTGGTAATTTGTGAACTAATATCTAATGAGTAGTCGAAATCTCATCTGCTTTTAACTCTGATTGTTATGTCCTTTTACAGACTAACGCTCGGAGAAGGTTTGATGAAATCTCTTCCGCTTCAGATTCTGACCCTACGGCGGCATCCACAAATTTCCGTACCCGGTAGAGAGTTGCCTTGACCGAGGTTAGGGGAAAGGAGAGGCATGGACGTGTCCGTGGTATGGGGCTAGGACCAACCCCCTCGCGGCTATTCGGACGGAGTGAATCTAATTCAAGTGCCAATCGGGACGAGGAGATGACTTCATTAAAAGCACAAGTTGCACTCCTACAAAAACAAATGGCCCATTTAATAGGGCAGCAATCCCAAGTCCCACCCTCGGTAAGTCTTTAAATTGGTATTTTTAAAGAGATTATGGTCTTGAATGCATGAAAGACACGTATTAGTGTTTGTGAGTCTGCATTGTGGCTGTCGTCTATAAGCATTTCGTCTATGTTTCTTGAGTGGGCTGTGATTAGACAGAAAGGGCTGGCGTGGAGATCTGGAAACCCAAATAGAGACATCTCGTTTATTATAATCTATACTTATTGTTGGACCAACCCCCTCTTGCTGTTGTTGCTGATGTCTCTTTGTATGCGTGTGTTGAAGAGAAAGAAGGGATGAGAGAGAGTTGAGGAAAATGCCGCTATGTTAGCCTGGTGTATCCTCATTCTCTACCATTCCTCTTTCTGGCTCCATATATGGCTTCTATATTAAATTGGTTTCCTTCCACGATGACAGTCCGTAGTACTACACTTGATATGAGCCATGTTCATAGTTGCACCCTACTGCATACTCACAAACAACTAATACATGTCGTTCATGCATTGTATGACCAACCCCACTTTGGCACATAACATGCTTAGATGACATTGTATGACCTGCAAACAAGGTTTGTTCAGCCGTGTTGTTGTACTGATTTGGAGGATTTTGGTATGCATACAGCATCCTTAGTTGACAGTGAACCCATTTTGGTTAAAAAATCATGCCAAAGATGGCAATCAGCTTCTTTAACAATATCTGAAAATGAAAATTTTCATTATCTGAGCATATATGTTTCTCTACTAATTCTTCTGCCCAACTAAATCATGACCCAATTCTTGTACAGATTTTGGGAATTATGTATGTTTTTAGATCCAGGATCACAAATTTTGAGGGCGAACTGTGATTGGATTGTTTAGTGACTGTGAACAATTGTTCTTAATTGGGCTGTGATTAGAAAGAGAGGGCTCGAGTGGAGATCTGAAAACCCATATAGAGACATCTCGTTTATAATAATTTATTATTATTGTTGTTCTTGTCGCTCTTGCTGTTGTTGCTGATGTCTCTTTGTGTTCGTGTACTGAAGGGAAAGAAGGGATGAGAGAGAGATGAGGAAAATGCCGCTATGTTAGCCTGGTGTATCCTCATTCTCTACCATTCCTCTTTCTGGCTTCTATATTTGGTTTCCTTCCACGATGACAGTTCCTTAAAACTACCCTTGATATGAGCCCTATTCGTATTATTCTTTAATGAAGAATTGATCTATGACTACAATCTCCATTCAAAGCCCAATCAAAATTTGTCATCCTGAATCTGAAATCTTCTTTGGAGCCACAAACATCATGAATTAGTTGGGATGAAGAATTAGTAGAGAAACATATATGCTTAGATACTGGAAATTTTCATTTATAGTTACTGTTAAAGAAGCTGATTGCCATCTTTGGCATGATTTTTTAACAAAAAATGGGTTCACTTCCAAACTAAGGATGTTGTATGTATACCAAAAAACTGTACAAGAATTGGGCTAAACCAACCTTGTGGAGGTTTGTTTTGGAGCCACAAACATCAATGAAGAATTAATAGAGAAACATAAATGATTAGATGCTAGAAATTTTCATTTTCTTTTACTGTTAAAGAAGCTTATTTCATGCATCTGATTGTCATCTTGGCACATTTTTTTGACCAAAATGGGTTCACTGAGAACTGAGGATGCTAGCTGTATGCCAAAATCCTCCAGATCTGTACAACAATTGGGTCATGATTTAGTTGGGTTGAAGAATTAGTAGAGAAACATATATGCTCAGATAATGGAAATTTTCATTTTCAGATACTATTAAAGAAGCTGATTGCCATCTTTGGCATGATTTTTTAACAAAAAATGGGTTCACTTCCAAACTAAGGATGCTGTATGAATTTTCATTTTCGTTTACTGTTAAAGAAGCTTATTTCATGCATCTGATTGTCATCTTGGCATGTTTTTTTGACCAAAATGTGTTTTTTTTGACCAAAATGGGTTCACTGAGAACTGAGGATGCTAGCTGTATGCCAAAATCCTCCAGATCTGTACAACAATTGGGTCATAATTTAGTTGGGCTGAAGAATTAGTAGAGAAACATATATGCTCAGATAATGGAAATTTTCATTTTTAGATACTGTTAAAGAAGCTGATTGCCATCTTTGGCATGATTTTTTAACAAAAAATGGGTTCACTTCCAAACTAAGGATGCTGTATGAATTTTCATTTTCTTTTACTGTTAAATAAGCTTATTTCATGCATCTGATTGTCATCTTGGCATGTTTTTTTGACCAAAATGTGTTTTTTGGACCAAAATGGGTTCACTGAGAACTGAGGATGCTAGCTGTATGCCAAAATCCTCCAGATCTGTACAACAATTGGGTCATGATTTAGTTGGGCTGAAGAATTAGTAGAGAAATATATATGCTCAGATAATGGAAATTTTCATTTTCAGATACTGTTAAAGAAGCTGATTGCCATCTTTGGCATGATTTTTTAACAAAAAATGGGTTCACTTCCAAACTAAGGATGATGTATGAATTTTCATTTTCTTTTACTGTTAAAGAAGCTTATTTCATGCATCTGATTGTCATCTTGGCATGTTTTTTGACCAAAATGTGTTTTTTGGACCAAAATGGGTTCACTGAGAACTGAGGATGCTAGCTGTATGCCAAAATCCTCCAGATCTGTACAACAATTGGGTCATGATTTAGTTGGCCTGAAGAATTAGTAGAGAAACATATATTCTCAGATAATGGAAATTTTCATTTTCAGATACTGTTAAAGAAGCTGATTGCCATCTTTGGCATAATTTTTTAACAAAAAATGGGTTCACTTCCAAACTAAGGATGCTGTATGAATTTTCATTTTCTTTTACTGTTAAAGAAGCTTATTTCATGCATCTGATTATCATCTTGGCATGTTTTTTTGACCAAAATGGGTTCACTGTGAACTGAGGATCCTAGCTGTATGCCAAAATCCTCCAGATCTGTACAACAATTGGGTCATGATTTAGTTGGGCTGAAGAATTAGTAGAGAAACATATATGCTCAGATAATGGAAATTTTCATTTTCAGATACTGTTAAAGAACCTGATTGCCATCTTTAGCATGATTTTTTAACAAAAAATGGGTTCACTTCCAAACTAATTAAGTATGCTGTATGTATACCAAAATCCTCCAAAACTAGGTTTTTTTTACCAAAATGGGTTTACTTTGAACTAAGGATGCTAGCTGTACGTATACCAAAATCCTCCAAATCTGTACAAGAATTGCGCTGAACAAACCTTGTGGGGGTTTCTTTTGGAGCCACAAACATCAATGATTTAGTTGGGATGAAGAATTAATAGAAAAACATATATGCTTAGATGCCGCTATGTTATCATTTTTCTTTTACTGTTAAAGAAGCTGAATTCATGCATATGAAGATTTAAGATCCAGGATGGCAAATTTTGATTGGGCTGTGATTGGATTGTTTAGTGGCTGTTGTCTATGTTCTTAATTGGGCTGTGAATAGAAAGAGAGGGCTCGAGTGGAGATCTGGAAACCCATATAGAGACATCTCGTTTATAATAATTTATTATTATTGTTGTTCTTGTCGCTCTTGCTGTTGTTGCTGATATCTCTTTGTGTTCGTGTGCTGAAGGGAAAGAGGAGATGAGAGAGAGATGAGGAAAATGCCTCTATGTTAGCCTGGTGTATCCAAAGTCTCTACAATTCCTCTTTCTGTTTCCATTTCTGGCTTCTATATTTGGTTTCCTTCTACGATGACAGTTCCCTAAAAATATACTTGATATGAGCCCTTTCTTATTTTTCTTATTTTTCTTATATTTGGTTTCCTTCCACGATGACAGTTTCATGGATTGTCTGAACAATCCATGAAAGACATGCTTAGATACTGAATTTTCATTTGTTTTACTATTTTAGATAGTGGATATTCCCAATCAGAGAAGAATATAAAGGTTTCAAGTTAGATACTGAATTTTCATTTGTTTTGTTGTTTTAGATATATTTAAAAACAAAATTAAGTACTAGATTTTTAGCATTGCAATGTAATTATTTTACCTATTTATATATCATTAACAATTCCATTTGCAATTGGCACTTTGATCTTATAATTTAAGATACAGGTAGATCTTTATGCAAGTTCAAAAAATATGTATATTCTGTATTGTGGTCTACTGTTGAATTAAATTATTATTTTTTTCACAGAGCGGTCGCCCAGATGAAGAAAATTTTGATGATCAGAACTGAAGCTACTCAAGGGGTATGAATCTGTGGTCGGCCTAGTCTGGTTGTTGTTCTTATGTCCTCCTTGCTGTTGTTATGTCTTGTATTGTTGTCAGACTGGTTTGTTGGGATATTTGGGGTATTCGTCACTATATTAATTTGTTAATTATGGCACTGTTAATTTTGCGGTGAATTTGGACAATGATATGACACGTGTGAAACTTTATTATCTTTAATTATTCTTGTGTTTGGTTGTGATTTGCGCATTAATATGCAACGAAATTGGTTGAATCAGTTGTGAATTAGTTTACAGGTTTTATAAATGAAACTGTGAATTGAAATCGAACGGAAAACTGGAGCACGAAAAACAAACGGGTATAGATAGACCGGCGTTTTATAAAACGCCGGTCTATCTAATGAATTAGTTGCAGTGTGCGATAGAGAGGCGTTCTCACACACGCCGGTGTATGCCGCCAGCTGTAACGGCACCAAGGAACACCGGCGTTTTATAAAACGCCGGTGAACCTAACTACACCGGCGTTTTTGGTCACGTCGGTGCCTGTAAGTAGAAAAAACCGGGCACTCATAAACGCACATACACCGGCGGTGTACGACTGCCGGTATACTTTCAATCTACACCTGCATTTATAGAAACGCCGGTGAATGGATAAATACCGGCGGTTTATGGCCGCCGATGAATGTATATTGGGGGAAAAGAACGGCACTCAGAGACCCCCATACACCGGCGTTCGTTGACCGCTGGTGTAGTTGTAATATTTACCGGCGTCCAGTAAAACCGCCGGTGTAGACACCTACCTTTCCGCGATGCTCGCTTCGGCGGCATTTGGACCGGCGCTATTATAAACGCCAGTGAAGGTTTCACCGGCATAAAAAAACGCTGGCAAAGACGTAAAAAAACGCCGGTAAATCGAGTCTGTTTTGTAGTGTTTGTTAATATATAATTTTATTCCAATTCTAATGATGCTATATATTTTCATAATTTACTTAGAATCATCTTATCATTCCAAAAGAAAGTGTGAAAACTTGTCGATGTGTTTCCGATGTTTAAAATATCGTTATATCATTCTAATTTTGATGATATATCTCTCTTATGGATTCATGTTTTACTCCAATTTTGATAATTCAGAATTAACCATAATTGATTTAACTGTTCTATCATTCCAATATGAAACATGCTATAGTTCTTGTGTAAAAACTATAATAGTTCTTATTCTTTATTTTGTTAAAGAAACTTGATTGTGATGCTTACGTTATATTTTTGTTAAGCTAATTATGAACTGTACTAAGTCCTTTTGCAGAACTAGATACTTTGATAAATTCATTGGAATACTTAGAAATGTGTCTTTTGATATTCTTGTTTTCAATAAGCTAGCAAAGATGGAGGAGCAAATCATTAGATTTCAAAATAATGATTTGCTCAAAATGGTGGAGTAAATATAAAATAGTTTGCAATGATAGAGTTTCGGTTTATATCTCTCGAGAATAAATTTGTCACTTACTTGGTAAAACTTCTATTGAGTTTAAGACTCTTGTGTTCATGAGCTTAAAACTCCTATTTTATTCTTGAGGTTTATTTGTTTTGGTTGGTTTTGAAACTATGACAGATTTCTCCTGTTGGTTTAGTCATTGTAAACTATTCTGTTCTGATATGGTCTTTGAACTATTTGATTATTTTGGTTAAGTCTCATTTGAACTATTCGAGCTATATTTGATTTAGTCTATGAACTATATTCTTTTATGATTCAATGATATAACAGGACATTGCCTAATATATTGAGAATATAGGAGGAGATTGTTGGATATATAGGTATATTCTCAATATATTAGAATATTATTGTGTATGATGTTCTATGGGGCAACACGTGCTTTACACGTGTTATCTATTATTTGTTGGAATGGGTTGGCTGGGGTTTCAAGCTCAGTACCCCAAACACAGTTTCAGCCCATATATACTGGTCTAGATGTAGTGCCCTTGTGATATTCCAATTATGATAAGCCTGGTATAATATTTCAAGCAGTAGGGATATTAAACCCTAACCCTAATTTCTCATTATTATTATCTCTCATAATCTCTAATATATTCTTCATCTTTTACTATTATTATTCTTCTAAACTAATCATTCAATCAATAATCTGAGTGTGGGAGCCTTTATTGTTTTCTCCAGTCAAGATCATTATAGATATTGAGAGTTGTTTACCACTTCGGTAAGTTTTGCAGGACTTATTTATAGAAGTCTTGTGGGTGTAATAGGACCCTCGACATGAATTTTGAGAACACTATACAAGGGTTTAAAGTATAATAGAACGCTTGTGGCGGACAATTTCAACAAGTAGGTGGTGTGGACATAGACATGGGGGTCGAACCACATTATATCGCTGTGTCTTGCATGCTTGCTCCGATTTGCCTTCTCTAACTTCATCTCCCTACTTTACGCATTTTATTTAAGTTTTGAATTTTCGCACAATCACCATATTCACCCCCCCCCCCTCCCTTCTCCTTAGGGTGATTTACAGAATGTAGGTTGGGGAAGGATGTGATTAGGGGGTTCTATGATGGCAGTAAGTTGGGTTAGTAATGAGAAAAGTGGGTTTAGTGGGGTAGTTAAGGGAGTGGAGTGGGTTAGTGAAGGACTAGAATTATCTTATGTTAGTTTTTTGGAATTGAAAGGTTGAGATTAAATCACAAATTTTTACTCAATACTTTAGAATGGGCTAAAGAATCTGGGTCTTCCCATGAATTAATAAATAACTAGGTAAATGTAGTACATGCTAATGAGTCCAAAAGAATGAAAAAGAAGAAAAATATGGTAGATAACAAAAATAAAGAAATACGTTGGAGAATACGTACTGATGAATTAGAGGGTTACAGAAAGTGTCACGCTCCGCTTCCCAAAATACAAGAACATGAGTATGTAACGAAGGTCCAGCGAATGATGTAAACATCATCCATAAGTTGTACCAGTCTAACTCAACAATATGAATAACAATCACAACCACGCAGGATGTAATATCCTAAGATTTCACTTTTAATAAAAATATTATTTTTCACGTGTTGTGCACGTGCAAACTTCATGTGTATATTTTTATTTATTTTATATGAAATCTCATTTTTGTATGAACAATTATTTTCCTTTATTTTTCTAAAAGCCTATTTCTAAAAGCCTAAAACACTAATTAATTGTTTTAGCCCACTTTAATAAATTATTAATTTATTGTCTTGGCCCGCAAGCCTAAGCCCACTATTTATGGAGCCCACCAATTTAATTAATCAATTAAATGACCACACTTGTCATGTAGAGACAAAATGTGAACAATTTGATTAATTAAAATTGTACAAACTTTTAAATAGGGGACTAGGTGGCACGTGCATACACGTAGTGTGCAATGCAAACTTTATTTGGGCCGGTTTGTGCATGGGAGTGATGGGAGTGTGGGTGAGTATGCATGGGTGGTTACTTAGTGTGTGGGTAGTTGCTATAACTCCTACTCCTATCCTAGCCCTCCATTCTATAACCATCCATCTAATCCTAGCCCTCCAATCTACTCTATAATTAGTATAAATACCCCCCCCCCCCCCCCCCCCTCATGCTTATATTCTACACTAAAGCATATATTAAAAGGAGACATTATATAGGAGATATATATTAGTGTGAGTGAGTGTATGTGTGTACCCCTTTGGAGGCAGGCCATCTCTACATTGGAGCTCTCGGTTTTCGGCAAGGAGCAAGGAGAAGGACTTTGTTGCACTGCAATCTAGGAGGAGAAGGCACTCGCTCGCAATCTAGGAGGCTCTAAGGGATTTTCTTAATTGGGTTTTCTTCAGAAGGTGGGTGTTTCTCATGACTTCTAGAGTAGAAATTATGCTAGGGAATGAAATTGAATTGTTGTTATGAGTTACTAGTTGAAATGAAATACATGCTTGCCTAAATAGAAGGGAATTGAGAAATTAGCAAATATGTGTTGATTGATTACTATATTTATTAATTATGAGTAAAGTGAATGTTCTCGTTATTTCTAATATTAGTATGCAAAATATGTCCTAGATGTGAACTATGTGGTTTAACTAGTAAAAGACTAGCATCATGTTCATGGATTAAAGTGCTAAAGTAGAATGGTGTGTTAAAGATGAATTGATAGAATAAATTATTAAGAAATGATTGGTAATATATGTCATGAAATTTCCCATTGCTATTTATGTCATTAGAATAAATGAAAAAGAATGCATTTTTGCAAACAAATGATTGAATGCATCATGTGTAATTAATTAATAAAACAGAAGTTCTTATAAAGCAAATGATCATTGTGAAATACGGGTTTACTGTAAATTTTTAGGTAGATTGTAATCTGGAAAGTTATGTTTCAAAAAGAGAAGAAAATATATTTTTAGACTTGAAAAAACCCCGCAGCACAGCCGACTGACTATATGTAACAGTCGACTGTCGTGGTCATTTTGATTTCGAGTTGAAAACATCGCAGAGCAGCCGACTGATCACATTTAACAATCGACTGGCCTGATCGTTATTTTTTAGTATAAAAATCATAGCGGAACAGCCGACTGTCCATATGAGACAGTCCATTCCTCTGATTATTTTATTCTCGAGCTTTAGAAACTCGCAGAACAGCCGACTGGTCATGGTTAATAGTCGACTGCCCTGAAGTTTCAAATAATGCTGTATCGTGGGAGAAAATCTCTATGACCTGAGGCTTTGTATAAGTGAGACTGTTTTTACAAAAGGAACTCTTTTTTATTATTAACTTAATTTGTTTCTTTAAAAAATTTCGAATGGATTGTTTAAGAAGTTAAAATGAGATTTTGGGTAATGAGAAATTTGAAAGGTGTGAATTGTGAAACAATTGAAAATGTGAACTGTGGATTTGGAATGGATTGAAATAGAATTATGTGAGCTTATAAATTAGTGAATGCGACATGTTTGAAGAATTTCAATTCCCAAGTATATATGCATTGAATTATTGATTGTGATGAGTTATGAATAATGTGAATACATGAATACTATGCTTTTGAAACATGAATGGTGATTAATCATGAAAAGGTCTTATGAATATGACATTGTAATTATGAGTTGAAATTGAGAATTAGGGTATAGCCAAACCTTATACCGGCAATGAAAGAATTGTGAAATGATATTTTGAAATGAAACGACCAAGGTTGGGTCATGTGAAATTGAATGAATAAGACCGGTATAGTGGGAGTGCTACAATCTAAGAGATTGATTTTATTCATGATTCAATTAAACTAAGGATTAGATTCATAGTGAAGATGTGATGAAAGTAAGAGAAAAACATTGAGTATGAGGGCCATTGGATTGGCGGCGTGAGAGTATTCACAGAATGTCCCATGATGAGTCATGATAGGGCGTGGATACTGCTCCAGAGTACCGTCCCGGTGGTGACGCTCGTGGGGTGTTTGACGACTGCGGGTGGTGTCATGTCTATGGTAGGAGCTGAATTAGCACAGGATGCCTGCATGATGAGTCATGTGTCAGTGCGTTGGGATTTCCTCCAGGGTGCCTAGACATAAGTTCGTAGGTCAGAAAACATCTAGGATACTTACCGTAGTTACAATAGTAGATTAAGTCATAGCGAGGGATTGAACCCTACAAGGTGAAGAACGATTAAGGGCTTACCCTCTGACCTATGTAGTATGGGCTGCATAGACTCTGAACAACTGCGTATTAGTGTCATATAATACAAATAATTGCATTCAGGACTAAGTGCACATTTCACAACACGACATCAATAAGATAGTCTCTTTAGCTTGGTTTGTGACAAGTTTGTGGTTTGTTAAGAAACGAGAATCGTTATACTGTTTTCGGCATAGAGATGATGGTCGTGTATAATATTTCATCAGTTGAATGAACTGATGCGCCCACAGTTTTATATGCAGGATAAAGATGCTTGACAATTGAAGTATTCATGCTGCGCAGGATTGATTTAAATGTTGTTTCGTGTAAATTGATTGTAATATTGCTTCCGCTGTGATAATGTACAAGTGTAAATGTAACTCTGATAAAAGTAAAGTTTTTATTTCCTTGTAAAATTGTATGAAAGAAGTGTAAAGATCCTGTGGAACTCGAATTCAGTTGTATTTTGGAATTTGGGGTGTTACACAGGAGAATATAATCACATAAACAAAGAACAACTCCCATACAAATGAAATAATTCAAAACATAATATCCAACATCTGGGATAAAACAAACTTCTGGTCATAAAAGCCCAAAACAATGTACAATATCAATAACAATGTTCAAAGGGAAAATAACAAAAAATAATTCAAGCAATCTATTCTTGGACTCTATCTTCTAAAATCGTTGCTCACCAATTCATTCTAGTATTGCTCATTCTGTACCTGTAAATTCGTGATCTAAAAATAGAGAAAATAATATCCTTAGAGCAAGTCATAGACAACAAGTAGTGGAAACAGGGAACAAGGAGAAGCATGGTATATCAAGAATAAATGATGGGATCAAAGTCAAGAATAAAAATAAGGAATGCCAACAATGTCAAGGGTCTATGTTTAATTATGTGATAATTAATTATTTCAATTCAAGTTTAATATCAATGACAGTATGTGGGTTCAAGTATGAAATGTCAAATGCAGGTTATTAATCATTTTATTAACCTATCTAGTGCACGTACTACTGCATCCCATTCCACAAGTTCGGTGCAAGCAAACAGTGAAAGTTTTAGACTGATGGTGAACTCAACAGATCATGTACTCGGCCCAGTAACCGGGAATTTATGGGAATTATGGAAATTTGCGGGAATTAGCTGGTAAAGGACCCTTACCGAGTACAGTATCCGATTGTTCACTATCAAGTCAACCCATAATACCTCGGCTTGTTATCATATTATATCATCCTTTGTGAGCATGCAAGAAGCTGTCAAGATTGTGTCATGCTAGGTGTGACTAGTTCTACTCGTTACAGACAAAGCAAGAAGTATATACATATTAAATCGACACAATTCGTACAATGTTGACAGAAGGACGTTACTGTACAAAAAAAAGGATTCCCGCTGCTACGGGAAAGCAAATCTGGATCCGTCAGGATTTCTAGAAACTAGACTCTCTGCCGGTTCCAGCACATATACACATGATATATACAAATCAAAGAAACTGGATTCAAATTCTTATTCGTTACATATTACATGTTCAGGCATCAGGTTAAAAATCATGTTCACATGCATGTATCGGATCAGAAAACTTACCAATTAAATTCACAAAAATTCAGGGTGATTCCTACACATGTCTAGTCTCAGCCAAATTAATTTCACATTTTAATTTTATTGTTAACATGTTCTGTTTATTAATAAATCGGGGTGATACACATAAAATTTGTGAATCTGGAAATCCAGACCTAGCAGTACTAAAAATCACATATCTAGCATATTATAAATCGGAATTCAATTCCGTCGAATGTTCTGGAATTAAATCCATGGGGCTACAATTTATGTTTACAAAATTTATTCAAATTACTACAGAAACAGGTTTAAAAGTTTGATACAAAAAGAAATAAACAGCGGGCCAGAAAATAAATTAACATAAATTGGCAATATTTTCATTACACAAGCATGCAATATTATGGAAATAAATTAACAAAAGTTTTATTTGGTGATTAACATGCAGTTCTAAGATTAATGATGCAATTTAGAATAATGACAATTAATTCGTCAAATCAAATTCAATCGGAAAGATTCAATTCATCAACAATTCTATAACATGGATCTAGTTATTTTCATGTATTTCGTGCATATGTAATGTGCAATAGGGACTAGGGTGAGTCGAAAATATTGGCACGAAGTCGAGAATATCTTGGGTTAGCTCGTGTAAATCCTTAATATACTCAACGGAAGACAAACAGCATATCAATATGATGAAAATCATGATCTACTTGCGGAGATCAAAAGAGTTCTTGAACAAGAAAAATAAACTAGTTCAAGAAAGACTTGCTTGTTAGACGATAAATTCGAATACGATAGAATACTGGGATGAGAATCCCGATAGCGACATGAACAACGCACGCACAAAGGCACGTGCAACCCGTGCACAACAACACACAAAAACAACTACTCAGCAAAAGGCACACAACAACAACTAGTATAACCTCCTTCTCCACAAAACAGCAAATAGCCACTCTCCAAAATAGCAAACGGCGATCCTTCAACTCCCGAGCATCAATAGCGACAGGGGAAAGAGAGGGCGTGCAGCGGGGAAAGCGGCTCGACGACGGGGCTGTGCACGACGACTGGGGCGAGGGTGGTGGTGGTGTTGGGCTGGACAGCGAGGAAGACGAGGCTCGAGCGAGAGGCTCGAGCGGGATTAAGTTGGTGACGGAGGTTGATGGGTTCAATGGTGGCTCTGTTTCAAGGAGAAAACAGAGGAAGGAGGGGATGCAGGGTAGTTGACGATGATGGTTGGGACCGCCGTGGATGAAGGCAGCAACGGGTTCGATGATGAAGATGACGGGGTGATGAGGAGGATTGGAGCGGTAGAGGGTGAGCGATGGAGGTAGGGCGTCGAGGAGGGCGGCTCGAAGGAGAGATGACGAGGAGTTGGTGAGGCGTCTGCGATGGAGGGCTGCGGGGATGAGGGCGACGAGGCAAGGGTATAGGTGAGTTGGGTTCGTGGTAGAGGAGAAACAGAGAGAGTCGGGAGGTTAAGGGTGAACAGTAAAGGGCTTGGCGGCTGATAGGTTATTAGGGTTGCACAGTGGAATTAGGGTTAGGTAGGGTAGGTTATATAGAGTATTAGGATGGGGATGTGGGGTTATTGGGTTGTTGGGTAATATCCAATAGGAGAAACAACAGGGTTTGGGTTTAAATCCAATCGAAAAATATATAGAAATATACTAGATAAATAGAGTATTCAACATACAAAATATTCAAATAAGTTGTACAACACGATTTTACAGGGTTCAATAGAAAATAGAATTAATTGAAAGAATACAATTAGATTAAGATTTAGCTTTTCACAATAATTAGAATAGTCATATATATAAATAATATACTTGGTTTGTTTAAAGTAATAATAATAATAATAGATGGATTAAAATCTGCGGGCTTTCATAATAACAAAGATGGATTTTTAATATACAATCAAAAGTAAATAATAATAATAATAATAATAATAATAATAATGATAATAATAATAATAACAATAAAAACAATAATAATAATAATAATAATAATAACAACAATAAAAATAATAATAATAATAATAATAATAATAATAATAATAATAATAATAATAATAATAATAATAATAATAATAATAATAATAATAATAAGATTGTATAACAAAATAGGAATTGGGGTTTAACAAATTCATTAAAATAATCTGAATAGTAATAATACATTTGATTTGGGCTCAAATATAAATAATCGATCAATTAGGATTACAAAACAAAGTTAAAATACACCACTATTCAAAAATAAATATAATTGTCAATTAGAAGATACTTTAATATAAAATCCAAACCGAAATTAACACATAATGAATTTATAAAAATTTGAAATACAGAAAATACTCAGGAATTATGTATTTGCGGGAACGGGGGTTACAGAAAGAGTGGAAGATGAGTTGTTTTGAAACTTATTTTGCATGGAAGAACATGTTAGCTAATGACTTCTAAACATTAGATCTGCAGTTGGGAGTAATTTCCTTCCAAAATTGACTCATAAAACTCAAACTCTGAAGGATTGTTAGGTTGGTACTTGATGCTCTAAGATGATTGGTGAATGATTTAGTCATGCTACATAAGTAGCTTGAGGAACTACAAATCGTTAATGTTTTCATTCATTCTTTTTAGTCTACTATCACTAAAATGTTAGCTCATATATCTTCATCATCATTTCCCCAATAAGAATTTGTAGTTGTTGCCCTGTACTAATTCCATTCATATGTTTTGTTATTTTTTATAATTCTTTCATAAGTTCTTTAGTTAAGTGAACATCTGATTCACTGTCAGATATTCTTTTCCATCTTTGTCTAGTTTTCTTCCTTAAGGGAGATTCTTACTGTTGAATATTTATGTTTTGGATATTGCATAGTTTCAAGGGTAAATTATAGAATGCCAGCCATTTGTAAAGTAACAACTCCCTAAACCAACCTCTGATCACGTGTCTATTTTCTTATCTTCTGGGGAGGACCAACCCAGAAAGCCATCAAAATTTCAGTTCGAGAAAGCTTGGTTAGGAATTCAAGGTTTCCACCATATGGTCAATGAGAGTTGGTCTCGCCCGACCAAGGGTACTGAGGCGTCTGCTATATGGTGTGAAAAAATTAGCAGGATCAGGGGCAAACTGAGGAAGTGGAACCGAACCAGATTTGCGCTAATATGGAGAGCAAAGGAGTCTCTTCTTGAAGGAATTGAGGAACATGAGAAGACGGAAGAAGATAGGGATCTACTACAGGAAGAGCGGAATCGATTGCTCCAACTCAGACAGGAAATTGACCAGCTCTACAGAATTAAGGAAACCAAATAGCAACAACGGTCTAGAATTTTGTGGCTCAAAGAGGGAGACGCGAACACATCATTTTTCCACTGAGTTGCCAGCGCCCGACGTAGAACTAACCTCATCCACTCAGTTAACTCGGATTCTGGACTAGTACAAGGCGACGATGCTATTAAGCTGGCTTTCCAGTCCCACTTCAAGCGCCTCTTTGGGCACAAAGCGGACTTGAGGGTCCCTCTCCAACACGACTTCTGACAAGACCGAGCAGGCACTTCAGGTCCTAGGCTGCAATCCCTCGAATCACCCTTCACCGAAAAGGAGGTCTGGAAGGCAGTCCAATAACTGGATAAAGATAAAGCTCCAGGTCCAGATGGTTTCCCGATCCTATTCTATCAGATATTCTGGGAGGAAATCAAAGGTGACCTACTGAAGTTGTTCAAAGACTTCTATGAGCATAAACTCAAATTAGGGAGATTCAACAATGCGGAGGTGGTGCTGATTCCTAAGCAAGAAGACTCAGGACGAGTCGGAAACTTCCGCCCCATAAGCCTCCTTCACTGTTCTGTTAAGATCATTACCAAGACTTTTGTTAACAAACTGGGGAAGGTAATGGACGGCCTCATTAGTCAGGACCAGACGGGCTTCATCAAGGAAAGATGTATTCAGGACAGTATCGCTACAGCTGAAGAGACTATCCATTAGTGCCACGCTTCCAACGCTAAGAGCTACCTCCTGAAGCTGGATTTTGAGAAAGCCTATGATTTCGTGGAACGGGACTGTTTACTGGAAGCGCTTGCTAGACGGAAGTTCGGGGACAGATGGATCAGATGGATCCACACTTGTCTTACCACTAGCAGGACGACTATTTTGGTAAATGGGACAGCAGGCCACCCATTCTCCTGCAAACGGGGGCTCAGACAAGGAGATCCGCTATCACCCCTCCTTTTTACCATCGTGGCAGACGTTCTAAGATCCATGATGACCAAATGCAGTAGAGCAGGTTGGAATGTACCAGTAGCTAAAGGAGTCCATCGTCAAGGATGCTCTATACTCCAATATGCAGACTAACCCTCCTATTCGGCAATGGAAACCCAGGGGAAACTACCGTCTTCAAATGAATTCTATATTGCTTTGAAGCTTGGTCTGGACTCAGAGTTAATTTTCACAAAAGTGCTCTCATTTCCATTGCTCTGACTCCAGAAGAGACGCTGGATCATGCCACAATCCTTAATTGCTCCATCGAGAGGTTCCCCATTCAATACCTTGGATTACCGCTAAGACCCGGGAAACTCAAAAAGGCGGATTGGCTATCCATCATTGACCGGGTCGAGAAACGGCTAGCAGGTTGGAAAGGAAAAGCCCTTTCTTTGGGAGGGAGAGTCACGCTCATTGATGCAGTCCTCTCAAACCTTCCTACCTATTATCTCTCTTTCTTTGAAATGCCGCGATGGGTGATCCAAAGAATTGACCGGACTAGGAAGTGTTTCTTATGAAAAGGGGCAGACCCAGACCGAGGAGGATATCATCTCATTAGATGGGAGAAGGCGTGCTTGAAAAAGATTCATGGAGGCTTAGGTATAATTGGTCTTCGAGATATGAATCTGGCGCTACTGGGTAAATGGTGGTGGAAAGTTTTCCACCCTAATGGAGAATGGTGGCAACAATTTGTTCAGGGATACATGCATGGAAATGGAACAAGAAATCTAGGCTTTAGGATAGGTCCTCGGGTATCCTGCTTCTGAAAAGATATCACTAAGGCATACAAACCCTTCAATAGCTGTGTTAAATCAGCTATAGGTAACGGCAGACTTACCAGACTTTGGTGGGATAAGTGGTGTGCTGATCACACACTCAGATCCATGCTCCGTGATTTATACGAGCAAGCGACACAACCACACTTCACGGTGGCAGCAGCCTGGAAAAGAGGCATATGGAATCCAGCTTTCAAATAACCGCTTGACATAGGCTCCCAGCTCAGACTTACGGAACTTCAGGCCTACATCACCAATGCTGGAATTGGCTATTCTCAGGGGCCCGATAAGAAAACCTGGGGATTGGAGAAGAACGGCAAGTTCACGGTTCGCTCCATGTACAATCGCATCCATTTTAGGGGATGTTCACCAAAGTGGTCTGTCGTTGTCTGGAGAACAAAAGCACCACTAAAAACCAAAGTTTTCCTATGGTTGGTGCTAAACGATGCGATCCTGACTAGAGAAAACCTCGCTAAGCGCCAACCAAATGTGGACTCTTAATGCGGGTTCTGCCAAGCTACCCTGGAGACTAGAGACCATCTTTTCCTTCACTGTCCTAGGAGCAAAGCGGTTATCGTAGAGGTTCTCAGCACCCTAGGCGCATCTCAATACCCTACTACATACGAGGACCTGTGGGTAGGAACCAAGTTCGCAACGGAGAGGGGTGCTATGAGAGAGGCGTGGTATATCGCGCTCGCCGCAATGGCCTGGGTTCTCTGGCTAGACAGAAATAATTTTTACTTTCGTAGAACCTGCAATAGTATTTCTGGCAATCTGACTCATATTATGCATCTAATTTCATTTTGGGCTAATGTGGCAGCAGCAAGTTCTAGGGGCAGGATTGCGACTGTATTCCAGGTACAGGAGTTTGATGACGATGAGATTGAGAGCGGCCCGACGATTGACTGATAGCCAGCACGATCTATGATGGACATTGATACCCACCACCGCAGGATTTGTTGGGGAGTATGATGTATTACTTTGTGGCTACTTTATGTTCTGTCTTTTGTCCCACCCTCCATGTTCGGGGTGGAGTTATGTTCTTCTATTTTGTTTGTAGGATTTTGTTGTAAGCTCAGTATCCTGTGTTTGTTTTATTAATCACTTATTAATGAAACAGGGTGGCCGGACTCCACATTTTCCTTTTTAAAAAAAAACAACTCTCAGGCTCGGAGAGAATTTTGTTGGGGTTCCAACTTTAACTTACCCCTGATGCAACATCACCATAGCTTTACAGTCAAAATTCCAATTTAGTGACAGTACACGTTCACTTCACGGAAGATCATTACCAACACGATATTTTAAAAAAAAATTGAATGATAAGAAACTTAAGTGTGGTTTAGTAGACTCCGCAGTAGGTTTATCCTTCTGTATTATAGCCATAGGTAGGACAAGCTCGCGACTCTGTTTTATATAATTCATTGTAGATTTGTAGTCTACGAAATATGAATAATCTGGCAATTATTTATTCTTCTGTATTGTTGGTCATTAGTAGAACATATCATTGGCTAAATTACATATATATATTAAAAATATAAAAATATATTTATTCTTCTGTATTGTTGGTCATTAGTAGAACATATCATTGGCTAAATTAAATATATATTAAAAATAAAAAAAAACTAAAGTATACTCTTTCTGCAGAAAACCGCCTTAATCTTTTTTTGCCCAAAAAAACCCCATGAAATATGTTTTGCAAAAAACTCATCCCGTTAGGGTTAGGGTTTCGGTGGTTTTTGTAAATAAAACCACATCAAACTTTTCTGCTTGTATTAGACCATCTCCAACGTGTTGACTCTTAGTTTGGTATGCACAAAACGTGCTCATTAATACTAATAAGTTTAAAGTTAGTTGTTCATATTTTTAGGATCAAATATTATCAACAAGAGAACCAAGAGAGATTTAGCAATATTCAAACAAGAAAAGTAATAAAGAAAGATTGCGAATACAAACTAAAGAAGAAGATATTCAAAAAGTGTTCATGATTAAATGGTCTCTAAGAAAGCTGTCAAGACCTGAGTTTTCTTTCTATTTTCATGAGATTTTAATTGTATAAGATTGATTAAAGATTGATTAGTTTATGGTAAGAAAACAATGTGGATTCAGAATATACAGCACGATACCGGTCGACCGTACTTCATGAACGGTCGACCGCAGCCTGGAGTTGCTTCAGAAGCGGTCGACCTTTCACCTCTCAACTCTACGTCAGAGAGCTGAACGGTCGACTGCACCAATATGTCGGTCGACCGCACCTTGCGCTGTGTGTATTCTATGAATAAATCATTTTTATTTTTGATCGATACACTTCCCCGTCTATTTATTTTGAACAAATCCACTGTGTATTCTATACCCTATTACTTCTGATAAAAATATTCTGAACTAATCTTTCAATAATCAATCCGAGTGTGAGCGATAATTTTTCTGTATTCTTCAGTCAGGATCATTAACGATCTTGAGTTTTAGTTTTTCTTTCTTTTCCACTTCGATGAGATTGACGGGACTTGTATTGGAAGTCCTGTGGGTGTAATAAGTCTCTCGGCTTGAATCCGAGAATCACTGTACAAAGGGTTTTAAGTATAGTGGAATGCTTGTGGCGGAGAATTGCCATAAGTAGGTGGTGTGGACGTAGACCTGGGAGTCGAACTACGTTATATCGCTGCGTCATCTGTATTTGCTGCTCTTAACTCCTTTATTTAATTTGCACTTTATTTTATTAATTTTTTATTCCGCACAATCACCCTATTCACCCCCCAGGGTGATTTACAGTGGTATCAGAGCGAGGTGCTGATCAAAAGCTTAAAAGCTTACGCAAAAAGTCCATTGGCCGAATCCCTCCACTCGAAAACTTGTACTCATCGGAGCCTTTCGTCTTCAATGGGACAAGTCTGACACGCTCACCATTCTTTGATGGAAAATGCTATGACGTCTGGAAAGTTCGTATGTCTCATTTTTTACAGATGCTCGGAGAAGAAGTATGGAACGTGTGCATCAATAAAATAGATATTCGAGTTAGCGACGGGAAGACATCCTTCACAAAAGCAGAGTTGGCCCTCAAGACAGCAAATTCCAAAGTCATGACGGTTCTCTATGCACGGTTGAACAATGAAGAACTAATGCGATGTGGGCGAAACTGTAAGACAGCATACGAGATCTGGAACAACATATTGAAGCGGCATGAGGGAACCGCTTCTGAGGTAAAAGCTAAAGTTAATTTATGTTTCTATAAGTTTGATGTGTTTTGCATGTTGCCAGGGGAAAATGTGGATCAAATGCTCACTCGCTTTGATATCATTGCCTATAAACTTGAGAGCTTAGGTAAGGGGTTAGATGATGACCGAAAGGTCGGAAAGATCATAAGCTGTCTCATGCCAGAATGGGATGGAAAGGCCGCTGCAATGAGGGAGACTCTTGAATAGAAGGAATTCGACTACTACACATTTCAAGGAAAGCTGATGACTTACGAGATGGAAATGTCGGAAACAAAAAGATACAGACAAAACATCGGAATTGAACCAAAAACTGAAGAGAAAACCATTGCACTGAAGGTAGAAAAATACCGACCATAAAAAATAGATTTAGATCGTGAGGAGTCAGACGAGGACATTGCTCTATTGACAAAATAATTTCGTATGTATCTCAAACATAAAAAATATGGCAGGTACCAAGGAGAAAGGGAGAAGGATAAAGATGGGGTGTGCTATAAGTGCAAGAAGTCTGGACACATTCGTGCAAATTGTCCAATCTCACAAGACAAGAACAGGGACTACTACCGCTCAAATCTAGGTCAGAAAAAGAAGGCGCTGAAGGCAACATGGCTAGATTCCGATTCAAGTGAGGGGAGCAAGGCTACGATGACGTCGGCTGCATGGCTCTTGGGATTGGTGAGGTGCAATCACCATCTCAAGAAGAGGTAATCGAAGAACCCTCTTATGATGAACTAGTAGACATGTGTAATGGTTTGAAAGACTATGCTAAGAAATTAAGTCGTGAACTTAGGAAATATAAACAAATTTCAAATGATGCCTATGACTCTTGTATTACAAAAAATCAAAAATTGAAAAATAAGAATGCCTTGATCTTGGAAAATTTTGAATCATTTAGAAAAGATCATGATGTAATGTTAGAGGAAAATAAAATCTTAAAACAACAAATTCGAGAATCTTTAGCAACGCATGATGATCACTTAAGAAAAATTCATGAGCAATATGTTTATATCGCCAAACTCACAGATGATTTAAAAGAATGCAAAAAGAAATTTGATGAGGTAGTGGAAGGATGTAATGAAGCTCTTGAAAAAAATAAGATTCTTACTAGACACTCTTCGTTGGAATACAAAAGACGATGAGATGGATAGGAAAAGATTATGTCAAAGGGTAACTGAGCTTGAAAAAATTGTTGAAAAATATGAAGGACCCAGTTACCTTATTACAAAAAATTCAAAATCTTATCATGATAATCGAGGGCTTTGTTACGAAGAGACAATACACCATCAAAAATGTAAATCATCATGTCATACACACTTGCACAATCTCCAACATAATCATAAACCAATCCAAAGCTAAGCAAGTATGCATGACTCAAGACATAGTCGTATCACATGTCATTACTGTTGTAAATCAGTTACATTTCTATACTTTTACTGTTGTAACACACACACAATTCAAACTCATATCAATGCCCTATGGCAAAACCATAACCATGCCTCAAACCATAACTTCAAACCAAACATCATATTTTACTCTATGTGATACTCACACTCTGATGTCCACACCTAGGTACTCACTCTCTAGTGTCCACACCTAGGTTGGTTTTCTTACTATGTCTATTATTACCATTGAAGCAGAACTCTGATACCAATCTCTGTAGCGCCCCGAATTTCTAATATAAGAGCTTAGAAAATACGTGGCACATTCCCAGTGATCCACTTCAATATAACAATAAACACAACCAAACACCACTAAAATTTTCAACATTTATTACAACAAAACTTTTACATGTCACAGCGGAAGACTAAACAAACCAAAATTAACTCAACAGGTCTTTACAACTCAACACTGAACGCTTAATAATCCATTTATCCAAAAAGCTAACTCAAGCATCCATTCTCCAACTCTAAGCAATAACTTGCAACAAGTGAGGCTAGAGTTGAACCCTAACCCCCAAACTAAAGGGGTCAGCCATAAATGGTGTGAGTGGTATAAAAATCAAACAACAACATAAATGAACTTAAATTGTAATGTCCAACAGGTAATAACCAAAATACCAAAAGAACAACAGGAGATACCAAAACCAAGTGTCAAATATGGAAACAGGAAACCCGAATGCATAAAGATGAGTCAATAAAACACAAATGCTATATGCTGACAACAATGACTACTAAGAGATGAAGATAAACTATGAGAATTTGCCCATGCTTGATAATCCCGGAAGTAGATCCCACATCTCAGGTATTTTTCTCTGGATAATTCGGGAGATCAACCCACATCTAAACATAGACTCATCATCACAATAATATCCCAAGAGTGTCGCCTCGACTCTGATCATTCCGTAGGTCAATCCCGCATCTCAAGATAATTACTTGGATAATTCAGAAGACATATCTCACATCTTAGGTTGTCTACCTGGATAATTCAGGAGATAAATCCCACATCTCAAGTTAACCACTTGGATAATTCAGGAGATTAAATCCCACATCTAAAGCCTTACTGAGGTGCATAACTCATGTCCCCTTCGTCATGACACTACTAGTGCAAGTCCTTATTATTTTTGGTTACTGAACAAATCTCCTAGAGTAGTGTACCCCACCAGACTAAAAATCTGAATAACTGAAAGTTCGCCTCAATGGGCCTCAACAAATAACTCAACACCGGTATACTAGGGTCACGTACCTCTAGAGACTCAAAATCAAATATCTAAACAAATTCCCACTAAACAAGTGGCTCAACTGAATATCTCAAAATCATGTTCTTAACTGAACATCTCAAAATCAAATACTGAACAAAATATCTCAAATCAAATACTGAACAAATATCTCAAAATCAAATACTGAACAAATATCTCAATATCAAATACTGAACAAATATCTCAAAATCAAATACACAGATCCCTCAGTATCAGTCGACTTATGCTGAGGTAAGTCGACTGTCCAGAGGACAATTCTCCAGAATTTCACAAAAATAATCTAAGGCAATATCAGTCGACTATGGAAAGTCATCAGTCGACTGTCCCGAAACAAATTTCAATAATTCTCAAGAATAATATTCTAAGTATTTAAGTCGACTGAAAGGTTCATAGGTCGACTGTTTAGAAAGGACTAAACAAATTTTACAATCAGCAGACCAGTCGACTGACAATAGCCTAGGTCGACTGTCCCGAACAATTCTCAAAAGACTGAAGATAATCAGTAGCGTCGTACCAGTCGAATGCACAGTTGGCCAGTCGACTGTCGGCCTACAGTTTTCAAAAATAAGTCTGGATACAGAATTAAACTGAAGATTTCTAAAGAATCATGGTTCATTGTTTTTTTTCAATCATTAGTTCATACACAAGCCAATGATAACTCTCAAAACAATATCCAGTGCGGATACAATACTCATCAATCAATTCCTCAAATCTCAACTTCTCAAGATCTAAATCACAAATCTTCTATTAGGGTTTCTCAACAAAGTTCTTCCTCAACTCATAACCAAATTCTGAATTAAAAATCATAAGATCTAGATGTCTATCACCTGATCACAAACTAATCAATTCTTAATCATGCTTTCCAACAATAAGATTCCATAGATCAATATTTCCTTAAGAAGTCTTGATTACTTCTCAATTATGGTCCAAATATCAATAAGAGTTCTCATAATCCATATTAAAATAAAAGATCTATATCATGCATACAATGAGACAAACAAACAATATCATACCGATCCAAACAAAGAGTAACAAAGATCTCACGCCAATCATCAATCAACAAACATAACAAATCAAGCAAAACAAAAACAAACCACTCACTTTGATTTGAAGAAAATCCACAAAAAGCTCTTCTCCTTGCTAGATCCAAAAGTCTCTTCTGCTCCTCTAACAAATCTCAAAAATCTGAATATTCTTGTAAATGACGGCTGGGGAAAGAAATCCCTTATATATGCCGGATTAATATTAGGGTTTTACCCAATTTGCAAAACAATCCTTTCAAGAACACAACTTTCATATATATATACATTAGTCTTATAAATTCAATAAAACTCCTTTAAATTAGGATCTAATAGAAAATATACTTCTTAGCCTCAGCCAATACTGCTCAAAATGTCCAGAATGCAAATTTTGCATTTCAACCCTTGAAAATATCAATTTTGCAAATAAGTCCTTCTTTTCTCAAAAATTGCAAATAGTATCAATTAATTTCAGAAAAATCTGGAAAAATACTACATAAATTCTAAATAATAAATAATGATTTTTCATAAAGAAATCTTAATTTTCAACCTTCTAAAAAGTCATTTGCACGTGTTTCGCACGTGTACCAAAGATAAATTTCTTAGAAAATATTAATTAAATCTCCAAAATCATTTAAATTCATTTTCAAATAATTAAAATAATATTTGAAAATATGGGGTTCTACATCATGGTGGAGAATTTCAAAACGAACTCTTCACCTCATTTAGTAACAAAAGGAAATAAAACATGAGTTCGCTTATCCTCGCACTCCCCAACAAAATGGGGTTGTTGAAAGGAAAAAATCGATCTCTTCAAGAAATGGCCCGAACCATGCTTAGTGAAAAAAAATTTCCTAAATCATTTTGGGCGGAGGCTGTCAATATAGCATGTTATACAATTAACCAAGTAATCATTAGAAAATATCTTGAGAAAACTCCTTTTGAACTATATTATGGCAAAATTCCCAACTTAAGTTGCATTCGCGTCTTCGGATGTAAAGTGTTTATTTTAAATACTCTCGAAGATTACAAGGTATTCTTGATCATATTCCAATAAAATGTGACAACACTAGCACTGTTCATATGACCAAAAATTCTGACCAACACAGTCACACAAACACATTGATAATAGGTGTCATTTTATTACAGATCACTTTCAAAAGGGGGATATTTTACTTGAATATATTTCTACTGATTCACAACTTGCTGATATTTTTACAAAACCTTTAGATGAAAAACAATTTCTTTTTTTGGAAGGAGAGCTAAATGTGATTGATATCTCATCATAAAATTCCATTCTGCGGTCGACTGAACGGACGACTGTACGCCTGTGAGGTTGTACAGTCGACTGGGCGGTCGACCGATTTCCTCTCAGTTAAAATTGGTTTTATACACTATTTTCAAAATTTGGTTTCTACTATTTGCGGTCGACCGGCTCATCCTCTGGAATTTTTTTTTGTCTTTACAAAATAAACGGTCGACCGTGCAGTCGACCGGTTTGCCCTATGTGATCTGTTGTGTTTTTGACAAAGGGGTGCGGTCGATCGGTATGTTCTCGGGAAATTTTTTAAATCGTCTCTGTTGCGGTCGACCGGTCTCCTCTTTAGTCTTCGTTAAAAAAATAATAAAAAAATTTAAACCATCTTTTACATGATTCTTGAAATTCATTTTTTATGCATCATACTTGTATTGGGGAGGATCTCGAACCATCTTTTACATTAACATTTCGTCCTTTTCAAACTCTATCCCTCCTGTCTATTTTGCTTAATGGATTATTTTTAACGTGCTTTCAATGGAATATCTTATTTACTTTTCTCCTACTTAATCCCTCTCGGTGTGTTCCAAAAAGGGGGAGAATGTTTCTTTTGTAATGTTTTCAAATAAAAATGTTTCTTTTGGAATGTTTTCAAATATTTTACACTAATCATATATGTTATGTTTTCAAATAAAAATGTTTCTTTTGGAATGTTTTCAAATATTTTACACTTATCATATATGTTATAGTTTTGTATTACAGGTGGCACTGAATTAAGGGGGAGTATTTACATCTCTCTATAAGCTCTTACTTATGAAAATCTGTGTTACAGGATATACTAAATTCAAGGGGAGTATTTATGTGGTTTATTTTATTTTTCAAACATTCTAGCATGTTTTGTTCACACCAAAAGGGGGAGATTGTTGACTCTTAGTTTGGTGTGTACAAAACGTGCTAATTAATACTAATAAGTTTAAAGTTAGTTGTTCAGATTTTCAAGATCAAATAATATCAACAAGAGATCCAAGAGAGATTCAGGAATATTCAAACAAGGAAAGTAATAAAGAAAGATTGCAAATACAAGCAAAAGGAGGAAGATATTCAAAAAGAGTTCATGATTAATTGGTCTCCAAGAAAGCTGTCAAGACTTGAGTTTTCTTTCTATTTTCGTGAGATTTTAATTGTATAAGATTGATTAAAGATTGATTAGTTTATGGTAAGAAAACAGGGTGGATTCGGAATATACAGCTCGATACCGGTCGATCGTACTTCATGACCGGTCGACCGCAACCTTGAGTTGCTTGAGAAGCGGTCAACCTTTCACCTCTCTACTCTACGTCAGAGAGCTGAACGGTCAACCGCACCAATATGTCGGTCGACCACACCTTGCGCTATGTGTATTCTTGGAATGTATCATTTTTATTTTTGATCGATACACTTCCCTGTCTATTTATTTTGGACGAATCCACTGTGTATTCTTCACCCTATTATTTCTGATAAAAATATTCTGAACTAATCTTTCAATAATCAATCCGAGTATGAGCGATAATTTTTTCTGTATTCTTCAGTTAGGATCATTAACGATCTTGAGTTTTAGTTTTTCTTTCTTTTCCACTTCGGTGAGATTGACGGGACTTGTATTGGAAGTCCTGTGGATGTAATAGGTTTCTCGGCTTGAATCCGAGAATCACTGTATAAAGGGTTTTAAGTATAGTGAAATGCTTGTGGCGGAAAACTGTTGCAAGTAGGTGGTGTGGACGTAGACCTAGGGGTCGAACCACGTTATATCGCTGTTCCATCTGTGTTTGCTGCTCTTAACTCCATTTTTTACTTTGCACTTTATTTTATTAATTTTCAATTCCGCACAATCACCCTATTCACCCCCCAGGGTGATTTATGTAGGATAATGGCTCGATTCTGGTTCAGATTGTTTTGGAGTATCTGCAGCAAATGAAAGTTACAGTATATCAGTCGACTGAATTGGAGGATCAGGCGACTGTCCAGAGAAGTTTCAAAGGCTTGGGATACAGCAGCAGCAGTCGACTGTCCAGTCGACTGCCCTGAACAAGACCAGTCGACTGTTTAGATGACCAGTCGACTGTGTACGGGATTTTGAACTAGAAAAGGCCCAATTCGAAATGGCCCAGTAGTTTTCTTATAAATACACTTGTTAGGGTTTTGTAATTAGTGACGAAATTAGAGACCCCTATTCGGTTTTGTAGCCGTCATCTTTTGTAAAGGGTTTGTTTTTCGCCCATTGGTGATTATTTGAAGAAGAAGAAACCCCAACTAACCCGTGGATGTAGGCATGAGTTTTGCCGAACCACATTAAATCTTTGTGTCCTTGTGTTGGTTTGTTTTTCTGTGTTTTTCTTCGCTGTTTCTCTCTTTGATTCCGCATTGGTTAATTAGTTTTGTATTCCGCGCACAACAAGTGGTATCAGAGCTGTTGGTTCGACCTAGAGGGAGATGGCGAGTGATGCAGATGCAACCAAGGATGTTGTGGGATCAAGTTCGTCCAGAACAACAATTCACAACGCAAAATTTGAAGTTGAAAAATTTGATGGGACAAACAATTTCGGGATGTGGTAATGTGAGGTGTTGGATGTTCTTGTTCAACAAGAACAAGATGTTGCTTTGGAGAAAGAAAAACCAAAGGATATGTCCGAAGCAGACTGGAAGAAGTTGAATCGAGTAGCGTGTGGGACTATTCGGCTCTTTATTGCGAAGGCTCAGAAGTATGATTTGATGAGGGATACCATTGCTGCGGTGTTGTGGAAGAAACTCGAAGACAAATACATGAGGAAAAGTTTAGAGAATCGGCTGTATTTGAAGAAGAGGCTTTTTCGCTTCACCTATACTGAAGGTATGTCTATGAATGCTCATGTTGAATCATTTAATAAATTATTGGCTGATTTGTTAAATTTGGATGAGCAAATTAAAGATGAAGATAAAGCCCTAATTCTGTTGAATTCATTACCTGAAAGTTATGATCATTTAGCAACTACTTTAATATATGGAAAAGACACTGTGAAATATGAAGATGTTGCAAATGCTTTGTTGAATAATGAAACTAGGAGAAGGGATAAAATGGTTGATAGAGAAACTTCTGAAGCATTGATTGTAAGGGGCAGGACTGAGACCAGATCTGAGTCCAAATCTGGGAAAAAGGGAAACAAATCTCGTTCCAAATCGAGAGGAGTTTCGAAGGACAGGAAAATACCGGCCAAAGATGAATGTGCTTTCTGTCATGAAAGGGGGCATTGGAAAAAGGATTGTCCAAAGCTACGAAATAAGGAAAATTCGACTGCAAATGTGATTGTTGATAATTTAGATAGTGGCGAGGATTTTTCTTTTGCACTTGCTTCTAGTCCCTCACTTTATCAAGAAGTATGGTTTCTTGATACAGCAGCCTCCTATCATATGTCTTGGAAAAAGGAGTGGTTTACTTCTTTGGAGTATATGGATGGTGGTGTAGTTTTGATGGGAAATGATGCACCTTGTAAGAAGGTAGGAATCGGGAAGATTGAATTGCTAATGCACGATGGTCTTATTAGGGAGCTTTCAGATGTATGGTATGTTCCAGATTTGAAAAAGAATTTGATTTCACTTGGTGCTTTGGAGGCCAGTGGATTGAAATTTGCTAGTGAAGGTGGCATTCTGAAGGTGACTAGCGGATCACTCGTGGTGATGAAAGGGCAAAGAAAAAGGAACTTGTTTTTCTTGCAGGGAAAAACATATTTGGGTCAGGCTGCCAGTGTAACTGAAAGGCCTAAACAGGTTGTTCCCGACTCTACTAGGTTGTGGCATATGCGACTCGGGCATGCAGGAGAAAAGGCCTTACAGGGGCTTGTGAAGCAAGGGTTGCTTAAAGATGCTAAAGGGTGCAAGTTGGAATTTTGTGAACATTGTGTTTTGGGTAAGCAAACTAGGGTGAAATTTGGTACAGCTGTACATCAGACAAAGGGTATCCTCGATTATGTGCACACAGATGTTTGGGGCCCTACTCAGACACCTTCTATGAGTGGTAGACACTGGTTTGTTACATTTGTGGATGATTACTCCAGACGAGTTTGGGTATATACCATGAAGCACAAAGATGAAGTTTTGACATTGTTCACAAGTTGGAAGAAGAAAGTTGAAAATCAGACTGGTAGGAAGATTAAGGTTCTGAGGTCAGATAATGGAGGGGAATACAAGAATGATCTGTTTCTGAAATTGTGTGAAGATGAAGGGATCCAGAGGCACTTCACAGTTAGGAAGACTCCACAGCAAAATGGGGTTGCAGAAAGGATGAACAGAACCTTACTTGAGAAGGTGAGATGTATGCTAGCACAGTCTGGATTGAAGAAGACATTTTGGGCAGAAGCTGTTATATATGCAAGCCACATTGTCAACCGTTTACCATCAGCAGCACTTCAAGGCAAAACACCTATTGAGGTAAGGAGTGGTAAACCTGCATCTGATTATAGTTTTTTGCATATATTTGGTTGTCCTGCTTATTTTCATGTAACTGAAACTGAACTTGATGCAAGAGCCAAAAAGGCTATATTTGTTGGTTTTAGTACTGGTGTCAAAGGTTACAGGTTGTGGTGTCCAGAACAAAAGAAGTTAGTAATCAGCAGAGATGTGACTTTTGATGAGACCAGCATGATTAGCTCGGGACAGTCGACTGGTGGTATGGGACAGTCGACTGGTGAGCAGCAGAAGAGTGGGACAGTTCTCCAACAGGTGAGCAGCAGAATCTCGGGACAGTCGACTGATGAACAGGAGCAGTCGACTGGTGGTCTAGAACAGCAGAAGAGTGGGAGCTCGGGACAGTCGACTGTTGGCAATAACCAGTCGACTGGTAGGAGAGTTCTCCAACAGGTGGAGTTAGAAAAGTTGTCAGTTGAAAATCCTGTTCCTGTCCAAGATGAAGATGATGTGGTTGATACTGAGAATGATGAAGAAGTTCCTATCCAGCAGGTAGAATCAATTGCAGTAAGAAGGCAAAGAAGAGATATCAAACGACCGTCTCGTTTTACAGATACAGTTGCATTTGCTCTTCCCATTGTGGATGATGAAGTTCCCTCCAACTTCAAAGAAGCTACTAGAAGTTCTGAAAATGCAGATTGGAAAGTTGCTATGGATGAAGAGATGAACTCTCTTCATAAGAATAAGACTTGGGATCTAGTGCAACTACCAAAGGGGAAGAAAGCAATTGGTTGCAAGTGGGTGTATACGAAGAAAGAGGGTCCAAAAGGCAGTGTTCGGTTCAAGGCTAGACTAGTTGCAAAGGGGTATGCTCAACAGGAAGGTATTGACTATAATGAAGTGTTCTCTCCAGTTGTGAAGCATCCTTCTATTCGAATTTTGTTGGCATTGGTAGCACAGTTTGATCTTGAATTGACACAGATGGATGTGAAGACTGCGTTCTTACATGGGGATCTAGATGAAGAAATTTATATGTTGCAGCCAGAAGGGTTTAAGACAGCTGGGAAGGAAAGTTGTGTTTGCAGGTTGAAGAAGTCTCTCTATGGGTTGAAGCAATCTCCAAGGCAGTGGTATTTGAGGTTTGACCAGTTTATGAAAGTGCAGGGATATTCCAGAAGTGAGTATGATCATTGTGTCTACTTCAGGAAGTTGCAGAATGGTTCTTTTATATATCTGTTATTATATGTGGATGACATGTTGATTGCCTCTAAAAATGCTAAGGAGATTCAAAATTTGAAGAATCAGCTGAGTTCTGAATTCGAGATGAAGGATCTTGGTGAAGCCAAGAAGATACTTGGGATGGAGATAGCTAGAGACAGGGCAAAGGGCATAGTAAGTTTGACACAGAAGCAATATCTTTTGAAGGTGCTGAAACGGTTTGGTATAGATGAGAAAACTAAACCAGTCAGTACACCCTTAGCCCCTCATTTCAGAATTAGTGCTTCTCAGTCTCCAAGTACAGATGAAGAGAGACAGTATATGGCTAATGTACCTTACACTAGTGTGGTTGGCAGTTTGATGTATGCCATGGTTTGTACTCGACCAGACATCTCTCAGGCGGTGAGTATGGTTAGTCGATATATGCATGATCCAGGCAAAGAGCATTGGCAAGCAGCTAAATGGATTTTGAGGTACATAAGTGGCACCACAGATGTGGGTTTGAAGTTTGAAAGGGATGACAATATTAGCAGGTTATTGGTGGGTTATGTTGATTTGGACTATGCAGGTGATCTAGATAAGAGGCGGTCTACTACAGGCTATTTGTTTACTATGGCTAGAGCACCTATAAGTTGGAGGTCCAATTTGCAGTCCACTGTAGCATTGTCTACTACTGAGGCTGAATACATGGCGGTTGCTGAGGCCATGAAGGAAGCCATTTGGATACATGGACTTTTGAAGAGCTTGGGAATTCATCGGGAGAAGGTGGAGGTACACTGTGACAGTCAGAGTGCTATTCATTTAGCGAAGAACCAAGTTCATCATTCGAGGACCAAACATATTGATGTCCGTTATCATTTTGTGCGTGATTTGATAAAGGATGGTGATATTCTTTTGGTGAAGATTGGAACAGCTGATAATCCTGCTGATATGTTGACCAAAGTTGTTGGGGCAGCCAAGTTCAAGCATTGCATGAACCTGGCTAATATTTTGCATGTTTGATAATTTGGCATGGGCGGTTGGGATAGTGCTTTGCTATTGGTTTGTTTAGTATGTGATATCATACTAAGGTGGAGTTTGGTTTTTTGTTGCATTTGGTGATGAGCAGTTGTTTTGGAGTATTTTTGGAGATTGCTTGGGCTACTTGGAAGATCTCACCAAGGTGGAGATTGTTGGATACTTGGAAGATCTCGCCAAGGTGGAGATTGTAGGATAATGGCTCGATTCTGGTTCAGATTGTTTTGGAGTATCTGCAGCAAATGAAAGTTACAGTATATCAGTCGACTGAATTGGAGGATCAGGCGACTGTCCAGAGAAGTTTCAAAGGCTTGGGATACAGCAGCAGCAGTCGACTGCCCAGTCGACTGCCCTGAACAAGACCAGTCGACTGTTTAGATGACCAGTCGACTGTGTACGGGATTTTGAACTAGAAAAGGCCCAATTCGAAATGGCCCAGTAGTTTTCTTATAAATACACTTGTTAGGGTTTTGTAATTAGTGACGAAATTAGAGACCCCTATTCGGTTTTGTAGCCGTCATCTTTTGTAAAGGGTTTGTTTTTCGCCCATTGGTGATTATTTGAAGAAGAAGAAACCCCAACCGCCCCGTGGATGTAGGCATGAGTTTTGCCGAACCACATTAAATCTTTGTGTCCTTGTATTGGTTTGTTTTTCTGTGTTTTTCTTCGCTGTTTCTCTCTTTGATTCCGCATTGGTTAATTAGTTTTGTATTCCGCGCACAACAATTTATACAACGGGTCTTGCCATTCATACAAATTTGCCAAAAAAGCTAGAATTTCCCAAAAAATTTCCCCAACGGGCTCGCCAACAGACTCGTGGATCTGGCGATGTGAGGTTCGCTCACGATTCGCACGCCAGATCTGGCAAATTTCAAAATGGAGGGGAAGCTCGCCAAATCTCTTTCCTCTCTTGCCGCCGGAAATCAAGGGGACTCCCAATGGCTCCATCTATTCCCGCTATTAATTTATCCATGAAATTCTTCAATTTGTTCAATCTCTTCAATTTATTCTTGGTGGATTTGGTCCTCTGACCTCAAAGGCAGCTTCCTTTTCCTTTCTTCATCAAGTATCTTCTTCTTCTTCTTCTTCTTCTTCTTCTTCAATTTGTTCAGGTTTTTTGGTTTAGTGTTTGTTTTAAAGAATCCATAATGACAGTGGTTGCAAAGTTTGAATTCATGGTTTAATTGTGTACAATGATCTGTTGTACACAATTAAACCATGAATTCAAACTTTGCAACCACTGTCATTATGGATTCTTTAAAACAAACTTTCTTAAGTCTCTTAATTGTGTACACCTAGTCTCTCAATTGCAAATGATTCCAAAGAATTCATCCATGAATATGTAGATTCAATTAATTTTCCTGGGATGATTTAAAACCATTTGTGGATTAAGGAGATTCAAACATGGCCACTGCATATTCTATATAGCCAGAAAGATATAATTAGGGAGTAGAGTGCAACGAAATTCTACACATTCTTAAAAGAGTGTAGAAATTAATCTAAATCACACACCTCACTGTTTGATGATTATGAAGTAGCCAGACCAATAGAAAAGGAGATAGCAACAGTTGGTGATGTACATAGAACAAGGTCATAATAGACAGATTTTTATCGAGATTCACCCAGTGAAATGTCGACTTCCCTGTGCAAATTAAGGTGGTTATTCTATATAGCCTCCTTGTTATTCTATATAGCCTCCTTGTGTTCTAAATGGCCACTGCATATTCTATATAACCTCCTTGTGTTACTCTAAACATGTAGGTTGGTTATTATTCACTTGAGATGATTCAGGTGTATCGGTGAAAACATTGAAATACAGACCATAATGGGAAGCCATGTTCTGTTAGACACTTTTGTTGGACACACACTTCAACCATGTCCTTCCATTTCAATGCAGTAAGCGTCACAGAGTCCTGTCATGCCCTGTCCTTGCTGGTGTACCGGAGTCCTTGTTTGTCAGGTGTAAACAAATACGAAAATGACACCCCAAATTCTAAATATCAAGTCGGATACTTGTTCTGGGTTTCTATGGGTTATTGATTCCACTGGATGTTTATCCTGACTTTTCTTTGGTGTACTTTGAACATTCTTTATGTACAGTGGTAAAGAGAAGTATAAAAGAGGTGTATAAAAGATACCTGAAGTTCAATTTCTTTTTGCATAAGCTACAAATTATATGTTTTATCTTTATGTTGGTGAGGTTGAGGCAATGATAAACAGAGTTGAGGGCACATGTTGTTGGGGATGCATTGGTAATTAGATCACCACATGAAACAATCATCTGACATTACAATAGTTTAGATTTAGATAATAATAATGACCATAAATTAAAAAAATAAAAAAGAAGAAAAAAATAATGTCACCAACTAAAAGTTTTCCACCCAATTTTCATTTATCCTTACTTGCACAACTAAACTTACCATTGCATTTTCATGTGATGCAATTTTAAGGAGTAGGAATTTGGTAATGGCCAATTCAAAGGATTTGCACATGCTAGACAACTCACATTGACACCTTAGCTGAACAGAACTACTTATATATATTGTTTGCATGCAAAGTTATGGCAAAGAAGAGCTCATACATAATCTTGTGTCTTAAATCTTAATTAAAACTAAAGTCAACATTCCAAAATGTCCACATGAGCACATAATGCTTTGATTAGAGCAATAAAATTATTTAGTAAGTCCCGCATGGTCTGATAGTGCTACAATTTCCTTTCCAATTGTAAATTATGTACAGATGCTGCAAGTTGTACCTCTTCTTTATTAGTGATATAGAATAAGTTTTCACAAAGAAGAAATGCTGCCAAATATTTTTGTTAATGTATTGCAATTGACACTGTCTATTATGGTATGTATATTCAAAATATATAATTAATCTTAACAGTATTTGATTAAGTTATAATATATATCTTAACTGTGTGTGCCAATAGAAATTCACAAATGAATTCAACATATCAGTTACATTAAATACAATAAGAAGTATCAGTAGCACTACCCTTCACAGATTTATTGTAGATCCATAGAGGGTTTGATTGATGCAGATTAAGCATATCAAATGAATCTGGAGGCCAACAATAAGGATTAAATACAAAAATAAGTTGAAACTTGAAACCTGGTCACAATAACATACAAAAGGGCTTTGAATGTTTCAACTGGGCAAAAAACTAAACAAAGACTTTCATAGCAAGTTAAAATGTCAAGTAATTGAAGTTAGTAGCAGACAGTGAGATTTATCAAACAGATATTTACCAACAATGTAGGTGTACCTTGATAACTACCAGTAGTTCTCGCCTGAACAAATTATACAGGGACAGAATACATGAATATTTTCACACAAACAAAAAGTTTAAGTCTAAGCGCAATGCGAATTCTCTCATGAACCGGTGGTTGGGAACTCAGAAAGATATTAACTTGTATTGTGGGCACTATGCTCAGATACATGCAAGAAACCAAAGTAAGATCACCAATGAAGACAAGGTATTGACATCACTAAAGTTCATATATTTAATTTTCAATATTTTTCTAAAAATAACTATTATTTTATACTAATTTTAGATTTTTCAAGCAAAGCTAATGTATGAGGAACTGCATGGCAAACCATTTGGATTTTTACACTATTGGCATGAATTGAAGCATAATCTCAAATGGACAATGAAAATTTGAAAGAAAAAGTCTAAAAGTTCTAAAAAGATAAGTCCTGTGAAATCGTCTGCTTCTCTTCCAAATCAAGTTAATTTAGAGGCAGAAAATATGCAACTGATATGGAAAGACCTATTGGTAGAAATGTTGCCAAGGAGCAACAAAAGAGAAAGTGTAAGGAACGCAATCAAGAGAAAACACCTGCAGTAATGCTCCTGCAAGAATATATGGAGGACAATAAAAAAATTAAAATAGAACAATACGAAAAAGCATTCGCTTAACGACAAGAGCTGGTCAAAATTGAGAAGGAAAAGCTTCATCTACAGAAGTTAGCAAATGAGGAAAAAATAATGGCTATTGACACCACTGGAATGGACCCACTGTAAGCAAAATATTACGAAGCCCGCAAGATGGAAATTCTTGAAAAAAACACTAAGCAATAATTAGTAGTCGTTTGTGTGTTTTTTTTCACTTCGAAAAGTAGGAACTTATTGTAATCAAAATTTTTTTTACTTATGCATATGCCTTCAACTTAACATCTTATTAATAAAAGTTGTATTTTGCCTTTATGTATTGCAATTCACATATAAACTTGCAATATAAATATTCTAACTCAATTCAATGTTTTCACTCATATCAGCTCAATTAAGTATTCAACCTCATTTGCTCACCGATGACACACTTTAGTAATGTACTTGATATGATGTTCGATATCGATGGCCTCGATGCCTACTCTGATGATGAATTGCTACCTTTAACATTAATGGCCATAGAATGAGAAAAAGAAGAAGAACTAATTGCAAGAGGACGAAGAGCACACCGTTATGGTTCTATTCCAGGTCACGCTATTATTCAACGTAATAGAGCTCAAAGTCATGAAAGACTTTTCATGACTATTTTTTTGAAAGACCTGTATATCTTCCTTATTTCTTTCGAAGGAGATTCCGGATGAGACATCCTCTTTTTATAAGAATTCAATATGCTATAGAAGCCTATGATTGATACTTCATTCAAAGAAGGGATGCTTGTGGAGTTCTTGGATTGTCTTCACTTCAAAAGACAACAGCCACAGTAAGGATGCTTGCTTATGGGGTATTAGCAGATTTGGTTGATGATCACATACGTATTGGGGAAAGCATTGCAATCGAGAGTCTACATCATTTTTTCAAGACCGTTGTTAGAATATTTGGTGATGAATACTTAAGGTCACCAAACAATGATGACATTAACAGATTGCTAGCAATGAACGAAGATCGTGGTTTTCCAAGTATGTTGTGAAGTATTGATTGTATGCACTGGAAGTGGAAGAATTGTCCAGTTGGATGGCAAGGAATGTATATCAGCCACATTCATAAACCTACAATTATTTTAGAAGATGTGGCTTCACATGATTTTTGGATATGGCATGCTTTCTTTGGACTACCAGGAGCTCTTAATGACATTAATGTGCTACATCGGTCTTCTATCTTTGATGATCTTGCTAATGGACAGGTGCCCAAGGTTAACTGTTCTATCAATGGTAATGACTATATGATGGGATATTATCTTGCTGATGGTATACATCCAGAGTGGTCAATATTTGTAAAAACAATTCCATTTTCACAAGGTAATAAGAATAAATATTTTGCTGAATCTCAGGAGTAGGCAAGGAAGGATTTAGAGCGTGCATTCGGTGTTCTTCAAGCACGTTTTGCAATTGTTCGTGGACCAGCACATTTTTGGGATCAAGAGACGCTCAATGATATTATAACAGCATGCATAATAATACACAACATGATAGTTGAAGACGGGAGAGAAGATAATAATAAGGATTCAATTATGATGCACTTGAAGAAAGTCCGTCTATAGAAGTGTCACATGATTATACGCCCGACCTTCTTACATTTATTCAAACTCATCATCGCATTAGAGATAGACAGATACATTCCCAACTCCAGTCGAATCTTGTAGAGAACTTGTGGCTGCGACACGGACAATAAAAACAAGTAAAAAAAAATTCCACAATAAAACTAGTAGCTTGAGTTTACAATGTTACAATATCATGTAATTGTTTTGTGCTATTTGGAAACTAATATTTTCATTTGATTTTAAAATTCTCGAGGTATATTCATTTAATGCGAAATGTAGTCATTTTTTAAAAAGAATATTATAACTATTTATTAGTAAATAAAAATTAAAATATTTATGGCTAGCCAAAATAACTAGCATGGTTGGACCGTGGACTTTTTCGCTAGCCAAATTATCCAATTGTTCTCTATTTTGGCTATCTTAGCGAACCAAAATAGCTAGCGTAGTTGGAGATGCTCTTAGATAACTTCATTCAACTTTGCAAATTGGTTCAGAAAACATTAAATATCTTTCACATTTTTGTCCAAAAACCTCCAAACCCCTAACCCTAATGGATGGGTTTTTTGCAAAACATACTTCAGGGGTTTGGTTTTCTGTGCAAAAAAAATTAAAACGGTTTTCTGCAGAAAGGGCATGCTTCAGGTTTAATATTTTAAGTTTAGCCTTATATCATTATCAGGGTTGAATCTGCCCACATCCTGTTCAACATTCATCTCTAGGGACCAAGAATATAGTGGAAGTGTTTCCGAGGTTCCTTAAGGGGTTTTTAAGTTGCCTGTGTCCTCTTCTAATTTCTTGCAGGTGGTTACTGGAGAGGGCTCGTTTTGTTGTTCATTCTCTATTTTTCAAGTTTGGTTTTCCTCAAGCATGATAACACCGACTAGTTAAGTGAGCCTAATGATCAACAAACATCAAAGAGGAGTGATTAGTACACATGATCTGGGCTGTTAAACCTTAATAACCAGTCATATGGGCTATACGTTAAGGAATAAGGAGGTTACAACTGTCTGTCTTTAACAAGACTGGTAGCAAGTTGTTAGCCATAGATGTGAAGGTAGTAATTATTCAATATTGTTTGAGGATAAGGGGCAAAGTAGTTTCTATATCAAAGCTTCTAAACGGAACATGAATCAACAACTATGAAGCGAGCCCCAAATTGACAAGTTTTTAATAGGCTTGAAAAAGGAAACCAAGCTAGAAATTGTTTCAAGTGGCTTGCCTCAAGCTTAAGAGCATCATGGTAGATTAGTAGACTAGTATTGTTAAGCACAAGGTGCAACCAACATTAAAGATGAGTCAACTGTTACGGTTTGAGCCACCCTATTAAGTTAGGATTTGGTTTTGGGTTGGATATCTCAAGTTGTATTTGGTGGTTGTGATTTAAAAGTTAATTTTCCCGATGTGTTAGTGTTATTCTTGGGTAGGATATTTATTGGTAAATCCAGGTTTTAGGGATTTAAGGGAAGTTTGGACAATCCCAGGTAACCAGGTTTCGTTAACAAAACTCTCTCATTTTGATCCTATGCCTTTTGAGCTTCATTTGGTCTTTCAAGTTTTCACAAGTTTCCTGATTTCTCTTGTATTGTCATCTTGATTAATCATCTTTAGCAAATGTCCTCTTGTCTTCTTTGCAAGGAATCTATGGATGGATCCGTTATGAAGTGCTATTGCCTGCACTATTAAACTTTAATTTTTTGGTTTTCAAATGTGTATTGATTCTCACATGTTTGTGGATTTTTAAGTAATTAGCGTGATCATGACTTGTATTTTATATCATCCTCAACTAGATGAACCTTTTTTGACTGTTATTTCTAAATAGGTCGTACATTCACAATCAGTTAATTTGCTGCATGCCCTGTTTTTAAAAAAAAAAAAATAGCCTTCTCATGTATAGTAGAGCAGGTGTCCTTCTAGGTCATTCTGTAAAGAAGACAAAACACTATATATGTATCTCATATGCTACTATTGTTCTGAACTACTAAATACGAGTACCTTAATTATTAAACTATCAAAACAGAGATTAAACCATATTTTGAGTACTTGAAATTGATTTTAGTAAATTGCAACCATCTAGTTGTGGTTCATTTGTAAGTACATCGGTTCTTTTACATCAATTTACTTGTTTTAGTAGGCCATTACAATTTCGTATCATTTTTCTTTATCACTATCTGAAGAAAAAAGTAGACGTTAGTATCTGTAGGTCCGCATGTGGCTGGATTTTTGGCAGTTTATCCAACTTGGTTTGAAGACTAAGGACCAACATGGTCTCTAATCAAAGCACCCTCAGCAAAACATGAATCGACAATTATGAAGCGTGTCTCAAATCTCTTTAGATTTTAATAGGCTTGAAAGAAGCCAAGTAGAGATTTTTTGCTGTAGATTACCTCAAGCTTAAGTGCATTTTTCTAGAATAATCGACTAGTATAATAAGCTCAAGATGCAACCAATATTAAAGGTCAGTCAATTGCAACCGTTTGAGCCAACCAATTAAGTTAGGATTCGGTTCTGGACTTTTTTATATTGGGTGGCTGTGATTTTATGTTGATTTCCTGATGTGTTGGAGTTACTTCTGGGGTATCATATTTATTAGTTCATCAAGGTGGGGGGCTTTTTAAGGGAAATTTGTACAATCTCCTGTAACCAAATTTAGTTACCAAAACTCTGAATTATGTCCTATCTCATTTAAACTTTGTTTGGTCTCTTTCACTATTTTGAAGGCTGCTGATGGGCCTGGAAGACCTCCGTCGGCGGGGACTTAGATCCGGGATCGCTTTGTACGTTAGCATTAGCACGCTCAATTTCCCAACCTCTAATTTTATTAAGCAGTAGAGCATTACGCTCTACATCGCACACCGCTAAGCCACAAGTTTGAGCTAGGATAAAAACATCAGAATCTGACCTAAAATTTAGAATAGACGCTAAAAAATTTCTCATACCTCTATCATCGTATTTTTCCGATTTGGCCGCCGCTGCAATCTCAAGGTAGTCATCCAGGAACTCTACATGAGCCCTCTTAGCCGCCCGCTGGACCCTGAAACCAACTGCCCGACTCATGGTCCCAGTGCTACAGATAGGCGCTAAATCTGGAAAAGTAGATATAACCATCTGTGGGGAGACTTCCCTCTACGTATCAGGCTATCAGCTATAAACTCAAGATCCTCTGACTCGTCATCAGAGTACGAGAACTCCTCATCCAAATTTAAGCACCCTTCCACATCATCATCGCTAACTGCTTAATCCTCATTTACTACCTGAGCGGCCCCATCATGGGTCCCTGCACTTGCTGTTCATATAACACTCCCCCTGTGCCACTGGGAAGGCCATTGGACCCCTCTGTTGGCCCAATCCCCATGGATGAAACAAGATCCACAATTTGGAATGTGATTGAGAGTCTTGGACCCCCTCTATAGGCCCAATCGAAATTTCATTGGACTTAAGGCCAATACAGTCCACATTGGTTTTATATGTGGGCCCTAGTAATGACCCATATTCCTAGACGAAATACCACCAGTAGGCTCTTTCACAAATGAGAGAGAAGATGCTTTGATTGTATAGTTGTCCAATTCACCCGTCGTAAAAGGAGCCAACTGGTCACGTGGCATTGCACGAGTCGCTTGCATAGCGCTCTTCAGCTTGCCACATGCTTCATTGCGATTGGGGGGCACAGAGGCAGCCTCAGATGACGCCTCGAGTTCTGCTACCTCCTCGCTCTCTGTGGCCTCCTCGATCCCTCCGCTCCCATTACCTCTTTCATGCCTATCTTCGACTTCTTCTTCTAAGCGCTCTGAGCCAGAACCCGATCGTTTCACCCCATTCTTAGCTCTCACCTAAAAAAATCCACCCTCTTTCCCCTTCGCCTGAACACTGCATCCTCCCGCTTTTGGGATAGGGTCGATGGCATCTGTTGATTGTTCATTATGTTGCTCTCTACATAATTGTTTAAGGTCTTGCAAACTTATACTTTCTTAACTTCAATCATCTGAAAATTTAATCTCAAAACATATTCTGTAATTGCGTCGTACGCTTATCTTTGTATACATTTAATACATATTGATGGGTCTTGTAGCAAGCATTTTATGCATTCATGAAGTAATATCAGCATAGAAAATATAGTTTACTCAATTCACGTTGTAATATATTCATTCAATTGATTGATTTGGGTATTATTTTTTTTCTTTCTGAAAGATTGTAACCATTATTTGAGTCTAAAATGCGGGTAGCCTTCCAGAACATATAGGTTAATCATTCTGCTGCTGTTACCTAATAGCTTCTACATTAATCTTGAAAGAACGTTATTAATTTGTCATTTCTTATTATTAAAAATAAAAAAAAGTTGATCCTAGCAAGAAAATGCTATTTCTCATTTGCAATTAATGGAAGACTAGTCTATCTCTAATGAGGGCCGGCCCAACACTTATTGAGGCCTAAAGCGAACTTCAAAATGAGGCCTTTTGAAAGTTTATAATAATATTTTGTTAAAATTAATATATTTTATTAAAATATTATCTTTCGGGCTTTCTGATATGCAAAATCATTTATTATATTATTGTAATCAGTTTCACTTTTCATTTTCATTAGTAACTTGTTCATCAACTAACATTTCTTCTCTATTTTCATTTGTGTCTACATTGTTAACTTGTTCATTAACTAATTCATTATCTTTTTTGTTTGTTTTAACAAATTTATCTAAAACACCTTTTTGTGATTCAACTAAAGCTTCAACTCTTTTTTTTTAGTTTCGAATAACCAGATTCAAATTTCCTAGTTGACATTTATATATATATAAATAAAAAAACAATAAATATTAACACTAAATAAAGGCGTCACTAAATTAACACTAAAAATTAACACTAAATAAATTAACAATAAAAATTAACACTATAGAAAATTAGATATATAGAATTCAAATTAAATAGAGTTATAGAGGAGTTAGAACAATACAACCTAGTCGCCACTGTGGCTACAGTCGAGCGGGGCCGGGGCTGCGGGGGCCGAGGGAAGCGAGGCGGAGGCGCTCAGGCGCAGAAACTGGAAGCGACTGGCGACACTCAACTGGGATAGACTGGCGACTGCAGTCACTGCACTCGAGCGCTTAGCGGATTGTGGTCTGGTCGCCGGTTGTGGGCCTTACTGGCTGCACTCGAGCGGAGCAGGGGAAGCGAGGCAGAGCCGCGGTGGCGCCGACTGAGCAAGGGAAGTGGAGTCGTTGAGGGAGGCTGCCAGGCTGGGAGCGATCGGACTTGTGGGCCTTACTGGCTGCACTCGAGCGGAGTAGGGGAAGCGAGGCGGAGCCGCGATGGCGCCGACTGGGCGAGGGAAGTGGAGTCGTTGAGGGAGGCTGCCAAGCTGGGAGTGGGAGCATCAGCGATCGGAGGAGAGGTCATCTCAGTCGTGGAGAGATAGAGAGAAATTCGGAGAGAGAGATCAGAGAGAGATGTGAGATGTGGCTGCTGGATTGGGATTTGGGGGATATTAATTATAGAAATTTATTAAGAGGCCTTTTGGAAATCAAAGAGATATTTTTGGAAACTAAAGAGGCAGACAAGTAGACAACTAAGGAAGGTGAATAGGCAGGATACACTATCAGTAGAATAAAAAAAAAAATGGAGGCCTAAAACAAGGAGAAAAAATGGAGGCCTAAAGCAAGGGCTTTAGTTGCTTGGCCCTTGGGCCGGGCCTGCTCTAATCTCTAATATTAAAATGGGAGAGGCCTTAGTGTCATTTGTAATTTTGTCATTCTACCAACATGTGCAACGCACGTACATAACTAATATAATTGAGATTTCCTGTTCAAATCCTCTCAACGTCAGAGTTTTTATTTTCATTTTTTGAAATTATTAAAACGTGCATCGCTCGTGTAATTACTAGTCATGCTTAATCTCAAAAGATGTTACATGTCAGATTATCATGCATAACTGGTTTTCCTTGTTTGCTATCAACTAATATTTTGGTGCAAACAGGTTTAATTTGACTGCAACTGAAAGCTGGTGATGTTGGTGGTAGTTTCAATTCAAGGGCATAAGCTGTGAACTGAGTTGGCACTTTTCTGTTTTGGATATTGAAGTTAGACAGCATACTATCTCTTAGTGTTGTTTGATTCATGTTGAACCTTTGAGATGTGAAAACTTTATGTTGATGTGCTTAGCTGATGAGGAGTACTATATCTGACATATTTTGTTATGATGCTCTTCATTTAGTCGCCAATGAGAACCATATTATGACATATTCTACTAGAATGCTCTATACCCTGTACAGCTGAAATGGGCTTTTTCATTATTTGCGTAGTTTATTATATGTCTTACAACTCCTAGTTGAATGGGATATGGGTTCCTGAATTTGTATAACACATTCTCGTTAGTATTGTCTCTTTTATAGCTTCAGAAGGACTGGGCCCAGGTGGCTGAATGGCCTTACATGCTCTCATTTCATTTATTCAAGCAAAGGTGGAGCTTACAGGTGCTCTATTGGCAATACATGGTTTTGCAACTGAATTTTCATCACTAAGTGCGTGTATATACATTTTGTATAGTTCATGAACTTTGTAAAGGGCCCAAAGTGGCGGTCCGCATTTGGTCATCTCCAAACCAGAGAGCATGCAGTCTGGGCAGCAGTCGACTGTCACCCGAGTGTTGTTGTTGTAGCTTCTTCTCTCCATCGATGCTTCGACCTCTTCTCGCTTCATTATTTTCTTATTCTCATCAAACTCAAATAGTTTGCAAGATATGAAATTCAACAATCTCCACATTGGATTGCATATGCATGCTATCAACACTATGTGATCAAGCTCATCTAGACTCTTTCATTCTCCACCTTCAAACGTACTTGGTTCAGTGGCTTCTTTAGCTATTTGAATCTATCTACGAATTTTTTCTCCAATAAATATGCTCCCTCAAGGGCACATCCTAGTAGATGTTAACACGGAGGCGTTGCCCTCTGCACGAACTCCACCTATCCTGAGTCACTCCACCTCTCGACGATATTCAAACGCCGTGGTCCTGCTTCGATGATTCTAGTGACAACATATTAGATGACGCTTCATGGACATAGGACATAGAAGCAATTGGCCAAGATTTCTCGATCGCACAAAGCTTGTAGAGGTTGTGCGTGACACTCTCTTTCCCTTTATCACCTTACGAAGACCTTCCCAAACTGATAGAACTTCACCTTGAGCCAAATACCTACAGCCTTTGGCTTTAAGAGTTTCTAAGGATATGAAGTTTTGTTTCAACAAAGAAATAAGCATGACATTCTCTATTGTGTACCCCTTTCCGTCTGACACTTCCAACTCGATTGTTCCTTCACACACTACTTCACAAAACTCACCAACCATCATTCTCACACAATGATCTCCTATGAACTTGTAAGTAGAAAACATCTCCCTCTCGAAGCATATATGAGAAGAACTACCAGAATCAAGAAATTAGCCTGATGTGTTGAATACACATCTATGGAATTTGAAACAAGAGTACAATCTAAAGTATCACCTGATTCAATGGCACTAGTAACACTAGCAATGTTGGCGCTCTCGTGATTCAGCAACTTTTGACAATCTCTCTTGTAATGCCCAATCCTTTTGCAATGGTGGCAACAGATCATTCCCTTATGTGTACTTTTTCTTCCACTCGAAAAACCAGCCACCCCGATGCAACTCGTAGAAGTAGACGACAATCCCTAAGTCCCCCTTCGAAGTCCATCATCCTCCAAGCCTTCAATCACCTCTGCTACTGAAAAATTTCTCCTTGGTAGACTTTCTGTCTAGCATGGTAGTTATCAGATGCGTGTATGGATCTGGTAGTTAATTTATCAAGATGAAAGTTTTCAGATCATCTGCTTTTGACACCCTAAATTCAGATGACCCTTAATTGGATTCCCCTATATGATCATAAAGAGCGATACTTTCCTTCACTGAGTAATTGAAACAGTTTTCTCTTCCAGTAAATCAGTTCTTATAATGATGATTTTGTGTCGTCAGTTATGAGTCTTGCCCACAGACCCACAAAGCTTCTAAACCTGACTTCGTTCACTGAAAACATCCGAACTAAACCCAAGGCTTCTGAATAAATCTTCAACTGAATCTCATGTTGTATGTTAGACGACCTCCCCTGCTTGATCTTCGTAGAACTCTAATTTGTCATCTTCTCCAAGGAAACTCGAGCAACTCTTAAACTGTGGAAATTTTTAACCGAAAGCTCTGATACCAATTGTTAAGAATTTGTTGCTGAGTTTAGAGACAACATATCCAATGATGAACAATCAAACAAGTAGATTAAACCAAGCACACAAAGCACACGATGATTTGTCCTAGTTTTGCTATGCCTAATCAAGGGGATAAAAAAGAAAAATAGTATTCAACCAGAGAAGATACAAAGTATTATCCTCGCCCCAAGAACCTATGTATCTCTCAAGCCTTACTAGAAGATAATATATTTGATATGGCTAAAAATATGACTAAATCGGAACCGTTCAAATCAGGCACGAATCTTAAAGCTTACAGGGGCAAAACTGTAATTTCACTTACAAACGGGTCCGAAATGGGAACCGGATCTCTTCTCCAGAGCCCAATAACCCATAAACGGATCTGTTCAATTGGATACGGGTCCCAACCCATTACGAGCCAGTTCAAAAGGATATGGAGAAATTCTGATTCGTCCTTATCCCTAGGAGGTGGTTTTAACCACTTCTATCCATCGACACCAGGAAGTAAAGATTTGTTCTTATCTCGAAACGGATCTCTACGGCGACTATAAATACCCCCTACCCCTTACTGTTACAAGGTAATGAATCTTTGCCTACCTAAAGCTCTTTCTTAATCTTCCTGGTTATTGACAAGAGCGTCGGAGGGTTCGTTGTCGGGATCCATCCCGGTGTTTCGAACTATGTGCAGGTCAATGCTAAGGCAAGGAACGAGTCAACACAAATAGAGTCAATAGGTGAACGGCAGAAGCAAGGAACGAGTCAACACAAACAGAGTCAACAGGTTCGCTCTACTGTTTTCCTTAAAAGAACTCATAAATTCATCTGTTTGCTCCCACAACAGAAATCAGCAGCAACTATATTGTTTACAATGGTGAACTCTCCCAATTGCTCTTTACAATGTAATACTCTTTCTTGCCTCTCAAAGGAGATCAATACAATAACATATAGAGATCCAGGGAAACCCTAGAATGTAGTCTTTGATACATTTTCGTACGATATATCCTAAATAAAGAGACACACGATAAGAGTCGCACGATCTAACTTGGAGATAAAGAAATACCCGTGTTCTGTCCAGACCTGACCCAAAGAGCCACTACTGCCACTGTCAGTCAACTTCCCAAAGTGGCAATCGACCGCATTTGGTCATCTCCAAACGAGAGAGCATGCAGTCGGGGCAGCAGTCGACTATCACCTGACTACAGCTGTTGTTACCTTGCTCTTGCTTCTATAACTTTTTCTCTCCATCAATGCTATGATCTCTTGTCGCGTCATTATTTTCTTATTCTCATCGAACTTAATAGTATGCAATACATAAAACCCAACAATAAAGTGCAAATATTATGGCCGATTTTTTATGCCACTTTTCGAAACTATTTTGTCACGCCCCGCTTCCCAATAATACGGAATATGAGTACATAACAAAAGTCCAGCGAATGATTTTCATCATCCATAAGCTGTTCAGGAATCTTTACAGCATATCACAATATAATCAGAGTCGGAAGCCAGAAAAGTCAACCAAATGCACATATGAACCAAATACCAACAAAAATACTTGAAATAAAATATATTAATCTCAAATAGTCATGATCTGAATAACACAAAATCCTGGGTCACATTGCCCAAATACAAGAATAAATCTAAGTACAAGATACAATTATTCATGAATAACAGGGAAATAAATAAATGTAGCAAGAGCTCCAGCAACTAATATCTCATCTCGCCTATTCCATCTGGCAGCTGATCTTCAAAATCTGCAATTCAACGAATGCAGGAAAGAGGAAAAGAGAAAAACAAGTACCTGTCAATTGCAAGTTACGGATCACAAATAATGTAGGATACAAACACATGGGGAAAACTAACTAGTACATGGTATAGGTGTGATGTCCAAGTAAACAACTAGCATGGTAAGGTAAACAAGTAAAAATGGCATGAATTAATTGTCAAGTAATCAAGTAAACAGATAAACGTGTAAGGTATCAAGTAACATGCATATAGGTAAACAGGTAATCAAGTAACATGTATTAAGTATCAAATCTCATGTATCATGTAGTCAAGTGTCAAGCAAGCATGTATCATGTTCAAGTATCATGTTCAATTATCATGTGTCAAGTCTTGTAGTGATTACTATCTAGGTAGCACTTCATGCATCCCAGCTTTTATTACATGGTTGATACAACAAACAGTTTCGTTTTTGATTTCATAGTGGACCATAGAGGGCAGTGTACTCAGGGACAAGTAATCCAAATCATATACCAAATTCCAAATAATCCAAATCATATACCAAATTCCAAATTAGCCAAATCATATACCAAATTCCAAATAATCCAAATCATATACCAAATTTCAAATATGTGAAACATGGGCTCCCTCCGAGTACACGTTTCTGAATTATTCACTACTAGATCTTTCCCATTAAAACTCCGGCTTGATTATTTATTAATATAATTAGGAATGCATGTATTTGTCGCAAAACAAAGCAAGGATAACAGGGTATAAACTTGTATCAGGTTCAGGGTGTAAGATAAACAAGTACAGGTACAAGATAACACATAACAGGGTAAAACAACTAGTTTTCTAATTCAGGACAGCAAGACAGTGTTGTACTAAAACAGTGATTCCTGCTACTACAGACATCCAAATCTAGATCCGTCAAAGGATCTGGAAAATAGACTTCTATACGAATCCATCGAGTATAAATAAGTCACATAGTACTTCACAACATCATAACTCAAAACAGGTTCGAAAATAGAAAACATGTTCAGTCAGAAATCAGGAAAACAAATTCTCAGTCAGAAAAATGGCATCAAAACTTCTCAAATAAATTCAGTAAAAATCTGGGGTATTTCCCTATATGTTTAGAATCAAAATATAAAGTTTTATAATATTCCAGTAAGAATAGATCGGTCATCAAAAATACCAAAGCGTCAAGAAAATATAGTTTAACGAATCTGGAAATCTCAACACTGCTGTACGAAAACTAAGATATCTCGCAACCAGTGAATCGAAATCCAATTCCTCCAAAGGGACATGAAAATAGATAGAATTTAATAACTTTCACATTTCACAAACATTTTTCATACAGTATAAGGAATCATAGTAAAAATAGAGTTCTTTACAGAACAGTGAGCAAAATACAGCACAAGTAGGTTTTAGAAACAAGCATGAAACACCTCATAAAACTTGTCAATAAAATTCATCAAAATTCTGGGTAATCCCTAACTTAATAAAGAAACACTGACCAAAATATTGGATCAAGATAATATGTATAGTATAGTTCTTGAAAATAGTTCGTTAGCAAAATCAACCAAAAACAGAATCTGGAATAGATCGACACCTCTGTACTAAAATAGTCATAACTCAGTTATACGAAATCCAAATCAAGCAAATCCAGTGGGGTTTGAAAATAGACAAAATTATCTAAAATTCATATTTTATACTGGAATCAAGATACTGGCTATAGTATAGACGAAAACCGCAAACAAAACAGAACCTCCAGAATTTACAGATTTCACACTTCAAATCAAGAACATCATAACTTCAAAAATATTGATCCAAACACATTTAAACTTGAAATACAACCTACCAAGCATCTAAACATCATGATTTGGAGTTATTAACATGTCTACATCTATTATCTCATATGGGTTTTAATCCAAACACAAATTCACACCATTAATCACATACATGACTAAGAATCAAGAATTGGGCAATTCCTAGGTTATCACATATCAAGATTTGTATTATGAGTCATCTATGGCCAATTTATCACAATAGAGACAAAACCCATCAAGGAAAACACAATCTTCGGTTGTCTCTAGACTCAACTACACTATAGGTGAACTTTTTTGACTTGTATCAAACAAATGAATTGGAGTACAAGTTACTTGTCTTAATTTAGAGATGAAGAATAATGCAAATCAAAAGTGGGAGCAAATCCCACGAACGAAAATCTACGGACTCACGAATGATCCACATGCGCACTCGAGCACACGCAATAAAAACCCAAGAGCAAGAGAGCGCGAGACGGCAGATGGAGAGGAAGCGGGAGAGATGAAGCACGGACGCAAGGTTTGGGAAAAAAAAGAATATGCATTTTTTTTTTTCGCTTGAACAAGTAAACAAAAGCATATATCTAGGTATAAATAATAGGGTTTAGAGAAGATGGGGAGGGTGCATGCTGGCGGCTACAGGGAAGAAAAAGGGTCGGGTTGGGTGTGCCATGGGTACATGGGCTTTCGGTTGGATGATCAATAAGGAAAGAATTAGGAGGGGGAGAAAATGACATGCAGGTGGGGTTATATAAGGAATAGGATTAAGGTATATTGGTTAATAGGTATAGTATATATAATAGGGTATTGGGATTTGAAAGTTGGGTATGGTGTATTGATTTCGGTAGTAATCAGGTAAGAGATTTATTAGGAAGGTTAATAAATTAGGTATATGGTAATAATGGTAGGAATAATCTGATGGTGTAGTTGGAATAGGATTAGTAGTAGGTTTATTTTATGAGTAATGCTAGAGCCACTACCAATTTCACTACATTTCTGTTCACTACCTTAGGTGGCACACTCCAATAGGTAGGGAATGATAGAGTAGGTGGGAGAACTCTCCAATAGGAGTATGCCACCTAAGGTAGTGAAGGAAATGGTAGTGAGATTGGTAGTGGCTAAAGCATTACTCTTATTTTATAAATGGGTTTGGATAGGTAATTAATAGGGAATGGGTTTGGGTAATAGGGTTTATGAAAAATCCAATAAGGAAAAATGGGTATATAAATTTAATAACAAATAAAAATATTGTCTCCAATAAAATGTAATTTGCATTTACAAAAATATAATTTATATAATTAGTAGATAAAATGGATTTTTAATAACTAGTCAAAAATAACAATAATAACAAGAGTAATGCTAGAGCCACTACCAATTTCACTACATTTCTCTTCACTACCTTAGGTGGCACACTCCAATAGGTAGGGGATGATAGAGTAGGTGGGAGAACTCTCCAATAGGAGTATGCCACCTAAGGTAGTGAAGGAAATAGTAGTGAAATTGGTAGTGGCTAAAGCATTACTCTAATAACAATAATACTAATAACAATAATAATAATAAGAGCAATCGTAACAAAAGTAAGAATTTTTATTATAATATAAAAATCATAGAAAGTAGTTGCAAGAAAATTTATTGATTGAAAACAGATTTTAAAATAGAAGATCCAAAAAAATACATTTTGACAAAAGAATTTTGAAAACTGGAAAAAAAAATTAATTTGTGAAAATTTTTAAATACAGAAAATACACTAAAAATACATTTTTGGAAAAACAGGGGTTACATATTTGCAGAAAGAGGACAGTTGCCAAAGTATTTGCGCTCATGGATTCAACAACTAAACTCGTTGTTTCATGCTCGCCGTTGGAACACGGTGAGTGTAGCCTTTTCTTTTAGAAACTCACCGTTCCCACGGTGAGTTTAGTTCAAAATTTTCAATGAAGACTCAACGTTCCCAACGGCGAGAATATTTACACTAGACTCGTAGTTGGAAATGGCGAGTTTAGTTTAGTTTAGTTTAGTTTTTTTTGAAGACTCACTGTTCCCAACAGAGAGTTCATTTGCACTAGACTCGTTGTTGGGATCAGCGAGTTTAGTTCAAAAAAAATTTCTATAGAGTTTTTTTTAAACAAATCACTAATTCCAACAGAGTGTTGTTGACCTTGAGTTTGGTGTGTACAAAACATACAATATACAACTAATAAGTTTCAGTTAAGATGTGTAGGAAAAACAGGAAAAAGAAAATCCAAAATAAAGATATGAAAGTGTGCAAAAGAGGCATGAATCAAAAAGATTTGAAAATTCAAATAGGAGTGCTCCACAAGAAACATGTGCTTCAAATCTACAAAGAATCAAGCATAGCTGGATTAATTATTTCCTTTTGTGAGAAAATAATATGTAATGATTGATTGATTGATTAATTAATTTTTTGTATGAATATAAAGTAGATTCGCCAAATTAAAGATAGATCTGCACGATGGCAGTCGACCGCACAAATGTCGGTCGACTGTCACAACAGTCGACTGCTCATTTTAGTTGAAAAGATGAGTCAGTCGACCGGTCATCTCTCGACTCTCAGGTTGAAAGATGAACGGTCAACCGCTCACATGTACGATCGACCGTTGATGTATAGATCTGACTGTTTCGAAGAAATCTTTTCATTTTTGGAAAGATACTTTTTCCTACTCTATAAATAAAGGCAAATTTATTGAGTATTCTTCATCTCTTTTAATCATAACTTCTGAATTAATTAATCAATCATCAATCCAAGTGTGAGAGATATTCATTATTCTTCTTCAGCCAAGGTCTATTTGGATCTTGATGATTTTTCTTTTATTTCCACTTCGGTGAGGTTTGTGGGACGTATCTGTAGAAGCCCTGCGGGTGTAATAGGTCTCTTGGCCTAAATTTTGAGAATCACTGTACAAGGGTTTAAAGTATAACGGAACGCTTGTGGCGGAGAATTGCTATAAGTAGGTGGTGTGGACGTAGACCTGGGGGTCGAACCACGTTACATCGCTGTGTCTTGCCTACTTGCTGCGTTTGCTTTATCTAACCCTTTTTTATTTACTCTACAATTTAATTTGAATTTTTAATTTCCACACAATCACCCTAATCAACCCCCCCTCCCCCCCAGGGTGATTTACAGTGGTATCAGAGCAAGGTGCTTACTAAGAGCTTGAAAGCTTAAGCAAATGGTCTAATGGCAGAAATCCCTCCTCTCGAGAACTTGTACTCATTGGAGCCATTCATCTCCAATGGGACAAGTTTAACACGTTCACCTTATTTTGATGGAAAATGCTATGATGTTTGAAAAGTTCGTATGTCTCGCTTTTTTGCAGATGCTTGGAGAAGAAGTATGGAATGTATCCATAAACAAAACAGATATTCCCATCAGCGATGGAAAGAGGGCTTTCAAAACAGCTGAACTAGCACTAAATACTACAAACTCCAAAGCTATGACAGCACTTTATGCAGGACTGAACAATGAAGAATTAATGCGATTGGGCAGAATTGTAAGAGGGCGTATGAAATTTGGTACAACATGCTGAAACAGCATGAGGGAACCGCATCTGAGGTAAAAGAAAAAATTAATTTATGTTTTTATAAGTTTGATGTTTTTCGTATGTTGCCAGGAGAGAACGTAGATTAGATGCTTGCCCGCTTTGACATTATCGCACATGAGCTTGAGAGCTTAGGTAAGAGGTTGGATGATGACCGAAATGTCAGAAAACTCATAAGCTATCTCACGCCTGAATGGGATATAAAAGCCACTGCAATGAGGGAGACACTTGAAGAAAATGGGTTTGACTACTACACTTTCCAAGGGAAACTGAAGACGTATGAGATGGAGATGACCAAAACCAAGAGATGCCGGCAGAACATCGGGAGTGAACCTAAAACTGAAGAAAAGACCATCGCTTTGAAAGTAGAAAATCTTGACCATAAAAAACAGAGTCAGATCATGAATAGTCAGATGAAGACATCACATTGTTGACCAAGCAATTTTGTAAGTATCTTAACCACAAAAAATATGCCATGTTTCGAGGAGAAAAAGAAAAGGACAAAGAAGACATATGCCACAAATGCAAGATATTCGCGCAAACTGTCCCATCTCGCAGGACAGAAACAAGGAACACTTTCACACAAACTCAGGATTGAGAAAGAAGGCATTAAAGGAAACATGGCTAGATTCAGATTCCAGCGATGAAGAGCAAGACCACAACAACTTTAGTTTCATGGCTCTTGGGCATGGTGAGGTGCAATCACCACCCCAAGAAGAGGTAATCAAAGAACCCATCTATGATGATTTAGTTGACATGTGCAATGGGTTAAAAGATTATGCTAATATAAAAAAATTTCAAATGAATCACATGACTCTTGCATTGCTAAAAATCAAAAGCTGGAAAATAAAAATTCTTCGATTATTGAAAAATTCGAGTCATTTAGAAAAAAACCATGATGTGTTGATAGAGGAAAATGAGTACTTAAAACAACAAATTCAAGAATCCTTAGAACACATGATGAAAATCTAAGAGAAATTCATGAGAAATCTGTTTATATTGCTAAACACACTGACGACTTAAATGAATGCAAAAGAAAATTTAATGAGTTAGTGAAAGGTTGTAAAGAGGCTCTCGAACAAAATAGAATACTTGATGCTACCCTATACACTCTTTGTTGGAACGCAAAAGATGATGAGAAGACTAGGGAAAAGGCTTTGTAATACAATAATTGAGCTTAAAAAAATTGTTGAAAAATATGAAGACCTAGTTATCTTATTACAAAGAATTCAAGATCATATCATGATAATCGAGGGCTTGGTTACGATGAGCCAATACAACATCAAAAGTCTAAGCAATCATGTCATACACATTTGCATAGTCATCAAAATAATTATAAATTAACACAAAATTATGCACGTGTGCATGATCCAAGGCATAATCGTATCACAAGTCACTACTGTTGTAAATTAGGGCATATTTCTTATATTTTTTATTAAAAAGGAATACTAATTTCGTTTGGGTGAGAAGAAATATAAATGCAGGTTCAATACAAACTTAGGCACCCAAAATTATACATACTAATCTTGATGTAGGTACCTCAACGCATCAAGACTAAAGATCGGTGGTACCTTGATAGTGAATGCCCAAATCATATGACAGGTGACAATAAATACTTTGCATCACTATCATGGGAAAGAGGGAAGGACATCATCTTTGGAGATAATAGCACTGGTCAGACCATCGATAAAGGTAAAATAAACTTTGGTTCTTCATGCTTTATTGAGAGGTTTGAAATACAATTTACTTAGCGTCAGCCATATATATGATAAAGGTTATACTGTTACTTTTGATAAAAATGTATGCACTGTACTAGATAGCAATAAATCATGTTTACTCCTCGCTAACAGATGTAATAATGTATATGTTATAAATTATAATGAATTAGCACAGGAAAATATGAGATGCATTATTGCTAGAAACGAGGATGGTTGGTTATGACATTGGAACTTGGACACACAGCCATGGATAATCTTAACAAACTCGTCACCAAGGAGCTTGTAAGGAGGATTCCCAAAATCAAATTTGAGAAAGATAAACTTTGTGAGTCGTGTCAGTTCGGTAAGCAAACTAAAAGTTCTCACAAGCCCAAGAAAATGGTATAAACTTTTAGATCCCTTGAACTCTTGCACATGGATCTGTTTGGACCATCACGTAGTAATGGATGTGCACGATATGCCTTTGTAATTGTAGATGACTATAGCATATTCACTTGGGTTGCCTTTTTGTCACAAAAGGATGACACATCATATGTTTTTCAAAAATTCTGTCGTAGAGTAGAAAATGAGAAAAGGCTCATCATTGTTACTATTCGTAGTGATCATGATGGAGAATTTCAAAACAAACTCTTTACATCATTTTGAGACAAAAAGGGAATAAAATATGAGTTCACTTGTTTTCGCACTCCCTAACAAAATGGGATTGTTAAAAGGAAAATCGATCTCTTCAAAAAATGGCCCGAACCATGCTTAGTGAAAATAATTTACCAAAGTCATTTTGGGACGAAGCTGTCAATACAGCGTGTTATACCATTAACCAAGTAATCATTAGGAAATATCTTGAGAAAACTCCTTTTGAACTATATTATGAAAAATTTCCTAACTTGAGTTGTTTTCATGTATTTGGGTACAAAGTGTTCATTTTAAATACTCTAGATAATTTGAGAAAATTTGATCGTAAAAGTGACGAAGGCATATTCTTAGGATATTCCCTAAGTAGCAATGCATATCATGTATTTAATAAAAGAAGATGCACAATTCAAGAATCTATTGATATTATATTTGATGAAACTAATTCTTTCACAAAAAAAATATTGCATGTTGTTGATGATGATGAGACATGTGTTCGTGTTGAAAAGAAATAGGTACATATTGAACAAGAGCCAAATGTGGATTCTCAAAATCATGAGTCTCCTCAAGATGAAGACACATCCATCATTCATAACAATTACAAATCCCAAATAGAAGAGATGCTTACACAACAAATTGATACCATGGAAGATGATCACATACAACATCAACCTTCCACCAACGAAAGATGCCCCGCTTGGAAAATCATGTCTAACCTTCCACCAAATCTTATGCGAAGCGATAGTAAAAAGGGTAACTACTCGAACACAAATTAAAAATTTCATGTGTTTCTCCGCATTCGTCTCTATACTTGAACCCAAGAATATTAAGGAGGCCTTACAAGATAATGATTAGATCATTGCAATGCAAGAAGAACTTAATCAATTCGAAAGGAATCAAATATGGAGACTTGTCCCTAGACCTCACTATAGAACTGTACTTAGAACTAAGTGGGTGTTTAGGAACAAGTTAGACGAATCAGGTACCATTATTAGAAATATGGCATGTCTTATTGCACAAGGATATAACCAACAAGAAGGTGTTAATTTTGATGAAATTTTTGCACCTGTTACACGGCTTGAAGCCATTCGCATTTACTTGGTTTTGCTTCTTACATGGATTTTACTCTTTTTCAAATGGATGCCAAGAGTGCTTTTTTAAATGGTTTTATTTCGGAAGAAGTTTATGTTGAACAACCACCGCGGTTCACTGACTCCGCACGCCCAAATCATGTATTTCGTCTTTGACAATGCTTTGTATGGTTTGAAGCAAGCTCCTCGTGCTTGATATGAATGAATAAGCTCGTTTATCATTCACATAGGTTTCTCTAAAGGGAAAGTAGACACTACACTATTTATTAAACATGTTTCTAAAGATATTTTAATTGTTCAAATTTATGTTGATGATATCATATTTGGATCAACTAACAAAAATCTTTGTAAGGAATTCTCTAAGCAAATATTACAGGATGAATTCGAAATGAGTATGATGGAAGAATTAACCTACTTTCTTGAACTACAAATACAACAACACAAGGATGACATTTTCATAAATCAATCCAAATATGCAAAAGATCTAGTCAAAAAGTTCTGTCTTGAGAATGCAAACGCCTACAAAACCCTTATGTCAACTACCACTAAGTTATCCAAGGACGAATCTGGTAACATGTTGATATTTCTACCTATCGTGGTATGATTGGCAGTTTGCTTTATATTACTGCATCTCGTCCTGATATTATGTTTAGTGTTTGTTTATGTGCGTGTTTTCAATCGTGTCCCAATGAATCACATTTCGTTGCCGTTAAGCGTTTTATTCGATATCTTAAAGGCACACCCAATACTGGACTTTGGTACCTGAAAAATAGAAACTTTTCTCTTGTAGGGTACTTCGATGCAGACTATGCCGGAAGTTTAACAGACAGAAAAAGTACTAGCAGTACATGTCAATTCTTAGGGGACTGTCTTATCTCTTGGCATCCAAGAAACAAAATTCTATAACTCTCTCGACTGCCGAAGCATAATATATCGCAGCAGGTTCCTGTTGTGCACAGGTATTACTGATAAAACATACTTTAGAAGACTACAAGGTATTTTTTTTATCATATTCTGATTAAATGCGATAATACTAGTACTGTTCACTTGACTAAAAATTCTGATCAACATAGTCGTACAAAACACATAGAAATTTGGTATCACTTTATTAAAGATCATTTCAAAAGGGGGATATAATTCTTAAGTATGTTTCCACTGATTCTCAACTTGCTGATATTTTTACTAAACCTTTAGATGAAAAATGATTCCATTTTTTAAAAGGTGAATTAAACATTATTGATATTTCTGCTTAATTGATTTTTCGGTCGACTGGATGGTCGACTGTTAACCTACAAGGTGTACAATCGACCGGGCAGTCGACCGTTTCCTTCTCTGTTTTTTTTACAGTCGAAAAATGTGTTTTAAATTGCTTTGCGGTCGACCGGTTCCTTCTTTGTTTTTTTACAATCGACAAATGTGTTTTGAATTGCTTTGCGGTTGACCGGTCTCGTCACAATTTTTTTTTTCTTTTATGGCTACTGTATTTTTTTTCCTTTTGGTGTGTTCCAAAAAGGGGGAGAAGTATTTTAAGTATTTTTTTAGACTTTCTACTATTTATATTCATTTTTCCTCTTTTATAAATTTGGATCTTTTAATGTTTTTTAAAATCTTTTTACTCTTATTTATATGTATTGGCAAAATCTCAAATCTATGATACCATGTATAGCTCTCACTGTATATCAAAGAGTTTCGCGATCAACGGTATCATGTAAGTAGATTTTCCTTTGATTTTCACAAATGTAATATTCTCCAAAATTACTTGTTTCTCAAAATACTTGTTCTTCATATTCACATATGGGTTACATTATGCACTCTCATTTATTAACATCTTCAGTGGATGAATTTAGGGGGAGTGTTGGATTTAGGGGGTGCACTTGTGTTTTCTCCAATATTATCTTTCTGAAGTATGTTTATATTCTAAATTCTAAGGTATGTTTTGTCCACACCAAAAAGAGGAGATTGTTGACCTTGAGTTTGGTGAGTACAAAATATACTATAAACAACTAATAAGTTTCAGTTAAGATGTGCAGGAAAAACAGAAAAAAGAATCCAAAATAAAGATATGAAAGTGTGCAAAAGAGGCATGAATAAAAATAAATTGAAAATTCAAATACGAGTGCTCCACAAGAAATATGTGCTTCAAATCTACAAAGAATCAAGCATGTCTGGATTATTTATTTTCTTTTTGTGAAAAAATACTATGTAATGATTGATTGATTGATTGATTGATTTTTGGTATGAATATAAAGTAGATTCGCCAAATTAAAGACAGATATGCACGATGGCTGTCGACCGCACAAATATCGGTCGACCGTCACAACAGTTGACCGCTCATTTTAGTTGAAAAGATGAGTCAGTCGACCGGTCATCTCTCGACTCTCAGGTTGAAAGATGAACGGTCGACCGCTCACATGTACGATCGACCGTTGATGTACAGACCTGACTGTTTCGAAGAAATCTTTTCATTTTTGGAAAGATACTTTTTCCTACTCTATAAATAAAGGCGAATTTACTGAGTATTCTTCATCTCGTGTAATCATAACTTCTGAATTAATTAATCATTCATCAATCCGAGTGTGAGAGATATTCATTATCCTTCTTCAGTCAAGGTCTATTTGGATCTTGATGATTTTTCTTTTATTTCCACTTCAGTGATGTTTGCGGGACTTATCTGTAGAAACCCTGCAGGTGTAATAGGTCTCTCGGCCTGAATTCCGAAAATCACTGTATAAGGGTTTAAAGTATAGTGGAACGCTTGTGGCGGAGAATTGCTACAAGTAGGTGGTGTGGACGTAGACCTGGGGGTCAAACCACATTATATCGTTGTGTCTTGGCTACTTGATGTGTTTGCTTTCTCTAACTCTTTTTTTATTTACTCTACAATTTAATTTGAATTTTTAATTTCTGCACAATCACCCTATTCACCCCCCCCCAAGGGTGATCTACAAGTGTTTCACCCTGTGAAATTTCCTACATTCTCGCCGTTTCCAACAGCGCGTCTAGAATAAATGTCCCCGCCATTGGGAACGGCGAGTCTTTATTGAAAATTTTGAACTAAATTCACTATTCCCAACAACGAGTCTAGTGTAAATGTCCTTGCCATTGGGGACGACGAGTCTTCATTGAAAATTTTGAACTGAACTCGCCATTAGGAACGACGAGTTTCTCAAAAAATTAGCACTAAACTCACCGTGTCCCAACGACGAGCATGAAACAACTAAACTCGTCATTGAGAACAACAAGTTTAGTTGTTGAGTCCACAAGTACAAATACTTTGGCAACTGTCCTATTTCGACAACTAGTTTCGAAAAGTGGCTTAAAAAAATCCATTATAGCCTGCCTCAGATATTTTATCAAAGTATTCTTAATTTTTTTAAAAATTGTATCTAAATTTCTTAAATTAATACTCCATCCGTTCAAAAATATAAGTCATTTCAGCATTTTCTGTTTGTTCCAAATTGTAAGTTGTTCATATTTTTCAACACAATGTCTTTACACTCTCAATCTCTCTCTAATCAATACTAGTATTTTACACGTGCTATGCACGTGGGGGAAATTTTGGGAAAAAAAATTGAAAAGGAAAAAAAGAAAAAATGAATTACACTGTAGACTCATCAGTCATCACCCCTTTCCTATTATATATGTAGAGATATATGAAGACTGAAGAGATAGAGATAGACCTGCGTTGCACGAGTTGAGATACGTACAAATTACACTAAGGCATTCTCCCATTATAGTAGTAGAGATTTTAATCAAACGACCTTAATTCTAGAAAAGTAAACATAATAATCAAATAAGAAAATCTAGCAAAAAAATAAAAGTCTAGCAAAAATTAATCTAATAAGTAGCATTTTCGTAAGTTCGTTGTTAATAATTAATTATTAGGTTAATTTAAGAGGAAACATTATTTTCAAATACACTAATCTAAATGTTTCTTAAAAGAGAGTGAAAATCTTAAACGACTTATCTCTAATATTGTAATGGGGGAGTTGGGGTTGTCATTTGTAGACAACCTGTAACTTGTAGACATTCATTCAACCATCTAATCTCAACCATTTATTTTTAAGTGGGTGTTATATTAACCATTCATTTACTCAACTGTTGTTAGTTACCATAATATCTTCAAAGTTCAAATTTATTTACGACATAATTATTTACAAAAGTGGCACTCATATAAAATAAAAGTTTGAGCCACTATGGATAATTTGTAAAAAGTATGTGTTGAGTAAAGGGAGGTCTCAGGTTCGAGGCTAAATTGCGTCTTATTATTTACTATATATAAAAAAAATTTAATTAAAACGTGCATCGCATGTGCAATTACTAGTATATTGAACCGGAGGGAGTGTAAAGCATTTTGGATAATCTCTAATCTCTAATATTATAATGGGAGAAGGCCTTAGTGTCATTTGTCATTTTGTCATTCTACCAACATGTGCAACGCACGTACATAACTAATATAAAGGAGGTTTCCGGTTCAAATCCTCCATACGTCAGAGTTTTTTTTTTTTGAAATTATTAAAACGTGCATCGCACGTGTTAATTACTAGTTTTTTTTTAACGAGAAAAGAAAAACAATAACATTATTAAGAAAAAATTAATGAATTAATTTCCTTTAAAAAAAACTTGATGAATTAATCAACCGTCACTCCCAAATTCACCGAACTTTGGAATTTTTTTATAACACTTTTTGAAATATTTGCAGAAAGAGGACAGTTGGTAAAGTATTTGCGCTCGTGGACCCAACAACTAAACTCGCCGTTCCCAACGGCGAGTTTTTGTTTCATGCTCGCCATTGGGACACGATGAGTTTAGTGCTAATTTTTGAAAAACTTGTCATTCTCAACATCGAGTTCAGTTCAGAATTTTCAATGAAGACTCGCCGCCGTTTCCAACGGTGATGACATTTATACTAGACTCGCTGTTAGGAATAGCGAGTTAGTTCAAAATTTTGAAAGAAGACTCGCCGTTCTCAATGACGAGAACATTTATACTAGACTCGCTGTTAGGAATGACGAGGATATAGGAAATTTCATAGAGAGTAAAACATTCTGTTGGACTTAGTGAATTTTCGAAAGAAAAAAATTCCATAGATTTTTTTTTGAACTAAACTCGCTGTTCCCAACAGCGAGTCTAATGTAAATGTCATCGCCGTTGGGAACGAGTTTTTATTAAAAATTCTGAACTGAACTCGCCGTTGGAAATGACAAGTTTTCCAAAAAAAATAACACTAGACTCGCCGTGTCCCAACGGCGAGCATGAAACAACAAAACTCACCATTGGGAACGACGAGTTTAGTTGTTGAGTCCACGAGCACAAATACTTTAGCAAGTGTCATTTTTTTTGTAAATATTTTCAGAATGTGACTTGTAAAAAAAAATAATTCCTAACTTTGACCATTAGACTATCCAATGAAAGAAAGAAAAATTGCCCACATCAGGACAAAATCCAAATCCACCTAGGGTTTTACTCTCCTCATCCTCTCTTAAAAATTCAAAACAAAACAGAGCGATCGGAAATGGCCGCCAAACGCCGGCTCCGATGCCGCCGACGCCGGCAAGCACTGGACTGAGAAGTACCGCCGCCGCCTCGGCATCGGCGACTCCCCTGTCATATACTTCCCTCACTTTGGCTTCTGGGAACCACCACCTTAAGGAGTGTTCAAGATATACTTTACCATCGCCATGCCTGACCTCGACCGTAAAACCGGGATTTACGCTGACGACATCGGTGTGTTTGCCGCATTCGCCAGCGACTCCGTCGGCGACGTCTTCAGATTCACCAGTGGAAGCGCCAAATTCCAGAGCAAGTTGGGGATGCAGCTGTACGCACTTCGAGCAGAGTTGAAGGAGAAAGGGATCCATGACCGGCCCGTGTTTTACGAATCGGAGATGTGTTAAGGTGTATCACAGTTTCCACAAGAGGGATAATGCTGAAGATGCGCAGGAGATTCTGAGGGTTGAAATGCCGGAAGATCTGGAAGGTGTGGATGGGAGGTGCGAGATTCACAGTGGGAACCCGGAGGAGGTGATCGATACCCAGAAATCCTGCTATGCTCAGATTGAGAAGGACAGGTGGGAATCAGGTAAATAATTTTGAATGTTCTTAATTATTGTTTTTTGCCATAGTATAAAAACTTATGGTAGTTTCTATGATTTGGAGTATGTATCGTTGCATGTTTATATAATGATACAGCAATGGTTATAGGATCGATTAGGATAGAGTTCTTGTAAGTAGAATAGTGAAAAAAACTTTGGAGAGGCATGATACTATTTATTGAATTGTTCATCTTGACTAATGTGCGTGAAATAGTAAAAAGAATGAGGGATAGGTAGTTTCGAGACCTATTATGGATTAAATAGTAACAGACTTTTGTTGTTGAAAATAGTATGTAGTGTAGAATTAGAAAAGAATTGAATTGTTAGATATTATATTAGATTAGATATCGGTTTAGTCCCATATTGATTATGTATCAGTTTAGTATTCTCTTCTCTCCCATATATATGAGACATATTGTACTCAATTCAATCAATCAATAATCAATAATAAAGTTTTCCTTCCTATCCCTAATTCTATCGTGGTATCAGAGCCAGTATTTTTATAAGGCTTATACTATTTTGATCCTCGTTATCGAGGTGGAGTGATTCTCATCTTCGTCGTAATCACTCCACCTCCCAACATCTCTCATCGATCAAGTCTCCAAAATCCTAGCGTCAACAAACAACAAGATCCAAAAATCCTAGTCGTCATCAACTACCTCTACCAAAATCCTAGCCGCCATCTACAACAACTTTAACAACTCCAACATTAACCTCTCCTTCTCCGAACCCACTCCAACATCTACATCAGATCATCGTCATCATCATCACATCAACAGTGGCAGTGGCGTCAACAGCACACCCCAACCCTCGATCTAGGGTTTCCTCTCAATCTTCGAAAACCAGCAAGCATCATCCATGGCGCCCACCGTCCTGACACCATCAACATCCGACGACCTCTCCCAAACGAGATCCAAACTCCGACTGCTTCTACTCCCCTTCAACACCATTTTCAACCTCTCGTTGACCCTACCAGCCCCCGTCGACCTCACCACCAATTCTCCTAAACACCCATCATCGAAATCCCACCCCGAAACCTCGCCGCCGACCCCCACAAACCTTAGCCACCACTTCTTCGAAACCCTAGCCGCCATCTCCTTCGAAATCCACAGTCACCATCCCCTCCAAACCCTAATCTATCTGTACCCTATACTCCAAACCCGATAACCCTATACCCATATTTTACCCTAATTGAACTTTACCCGACCGATTTTTTGTTTTAAAAAAAAAAATTTCTTGCAGGTCCTTCAGCTTCTACAATCTTCGTCAGCAAATTCACACTGAGTGAGAAAAGGGGAGATATCACCATCATCACAGTTCCCGTCTCCCTCACCTTCCATCGACATCCAAATCTTCTACATCTAGTTCTCAGTTTCGGGACAATTCTCAAATCAGGGGTGAGATCCCATCACAGTTCTTAGTTCAGAGACAATTCTCAAGTCAGGGGTGATATCCCAACATGCGCCAATAGTGCACCACCACATACTACTTCTACTTCTCACTTCGGGGTGAGATCCCAACAGATCGGGATATGGAGATCCCGCCACAGTTCGGGATATAGAAATTTCAGTAGTGCGTCATCACTACTTCCTTCCACCACTTCCTTCTACTACTACTACTATTCTCAAGTCTGGGGTGAGTTCCCAACACATGCGTCATCGAGCGCCTTCCTTGCGCCATCTACTTGGGCATCGTTTTTACATCACAGTTTACCGTCCCTGCCACATGGACTCGTCAATATTCAAAATTCATGTTGTTTGAACCAACTTGAGTTTAAGAGGGGGTGTTAGATATTATATTAGATTAGATATTAGTTTAGTCCAATATTGATTATGTATCAGTTTAGTATTTCCTTCTCTCCTATATATATGAGACATATTGTACTCAATTCAATCAATCAATAATCAGTAATAAAGTTTCCCTTCCTATCCCTAATTCTAACTTGAATCATGTAAAGATTTCTCGAACAAATTGATTTCTAAATTAATTAGTTTAGCCCGACAGTATAGCATACCGCTAAGAAAAAAAAGTGGGGCGGGTTATCTGCAGACTCGCGAAATGTGGGGTGAATTTACTGAAATTTTTCCAAATATATATACACGTTCAAAGGAGAATGAGTTCTACCCAATGGGACTAAAACTATATAACATGCAACATACTACACACGTATAATATACATATTTACATCATCAGACTCACGGTTGATCAAACAACCAGAGTTTGTTTAAAAAAGAAATAGGTGACGGCTAACTCTACGAGCTTTGGCAAACAAATATGCAATTTGAAGAGTTGTGGATATATATGGCAAGGAAATGGTATTCTTGTCATACTCTTGTCGAATGAAATGACAATCGTCTTCAATGTGTTTCGTACGTTTACGAAATGTAGTATTTTTAGCAATCTGAATAGCACTGTTGTTGTCACAGTGCACAGGATTAGAATTAGAGATTTGAACGCCCATGTCGGCAAGCAAGCATCGCAGGCAAACAATCTTAGTAGTAGTGGAAACCATAGCAAGATACTTAGACTCAGTACTGGAGCGGAAAACAATATCATGTTTCTTTGACTACTAAGAAATCAAAGAATTACCAAGAACGACAATATCCAGTGGTGGAACGACAATAATTAACATCACCAGCCCAATCAGCATTACTGTAAGCTCAAAGAAGAAAGGAGGATGTAGAAGAAAAGAACAATGACCTAGTGGTTGTCCTACACAGATATCGAAGTATGCGAAGAACAACAACATAGAGTATGGTCGTAGGCATAGAGACGAACTGCACAATATGAATTGCATGTGAAATATCCGAGCGAGTGATAGTGAGATAGACAATCATCCCAACAAGCTCTCAAGAGCAAGTGGGATTAGATAATGGATGACCATCATCAGGTTGCAGCTTGACATTCAACTCGAGCGGAGTAGGAGAAGTGCGAGATTCAGCTAGGGCCGCACAACTGAGAATCTCCATAATAAACTTGCGTTGTGACAAAGAATATTCACAATTTGATATAAGAAGTTCAAATCAGAACTAATCGTCGATTAATCGGTAATTGGTCTAGGTCTGATCTAAGCAGTTAAAATCGGAATTAATTGCAGATTAATTGGCGTTTAATCGGTAATTGGTCTAGGTCCGATTAGTTTCTAAGGCGATTGATCAGAAAAATCGCCGATTAATCAATGATTAATTGGTAATCGGACCTAGATCGATCAGTTCTGAAAGCCGATTTGAACTGTTTAGGGTCCAATTAGTTCCTAAGGCAATTTATCGGAAAAATCGCCAATTAATCGGTGATCGGACCTAGACCGATTAGTTCTGAAAACCGATTTTAACTGCTTAGGATATGATTAATCAACCTCAAGACCAAAAAAGTAATGAAACAGACCAAGATTCTTCATGTCAAACTGATTATGAAGATGGAGTTGTATGCGGGCAATGTGATATTGGTTAAAACTGGTAATAATTGTATCATCCACATATAGAAGAAGAATGGTGCGACACCCATCTGAAGTAGGAATAAATATTGTAGGATCATGTGCACTAGCAAGAAAACCAATATTTTGAACAACCTGCGTGAAAAGTGCAAACCAAGCACAAGGAGCCTGCTTGAGGCCATAGGGAGCACGACGTAACTGACAAACATGATACGAGGGATGAGAAAGACCAGGTGGAGGTATCATGTAAATTTCTTCGGATATAGACCCATGAAAAAAAACATTCTTCACATCCATTTGCTATAGCGCGAGGCGCAACCCACCCAAGCGCCTGCGCCTTGCCGCCTGAGGCGCGCCTGAGGCGCGCCTTCGACTCTTTACTGTGATTACAGTGTTTCCTTGTTTTTTTACTGTGATTACAGTGTTTTGCTTACTGTGATTACTGTGACTCAATTTGGTGTATTAGCGTTTAATCTTCTAGTTGTACTGCCTTCAAATTGTAATGTAGTATTTTACAGTGTTTTCTTCACATTACAGTGTTTTACTCAATTTGTTGTTGTATTAGCGTTTAATCAAAGATTAAGAGTGAATTATGATAGTAATGCTAGTTGTACTGCTTGTAAATTGTAATGTAGTGTAGCTTCTAGTAACGGTTAATGATTTAATCTATACGATACGAGAGTATACGAGAGAAGATGAGTACTTGATATGAAAGCATACGAGAGTAACTGTTAATGATTTAATATAACTGTTAATCTTTGATAAGATGAGTACTTGATACCAGATAGAGGTGGATCAAAGTAGGAATTAATGAAACATGCAATACACAATTACACTTACACTTACAAGTTAGGGTGTTACACAGTTACACCTACAAAATAAACTCACATTGTACTATTTTAGTTTTAATGTTTTACAAAAAAACACATTAAATCAATTTTTTTCTTTGGAGCAAGATAATAAACTCGCGTCGCGCAAATCTTTTTAATTCTCATTGGCGATTATACTTATTTCTCAATTATCTGCATGAAAACAAAAAATATACATTTGATTAGTAGATAAATACTAAATATGTGATAATGCGACAATTTAAATTTAAGACAAGTAACAAAATATACATTTTCGATTATAGCATGTTAGATTTCATTTCATATTTGTTTTTCGTTAGTCGTTAGAACTAAGTACTAACTTGTATATATATTTGTAATTTTGTATTGTGCTTGTGTATGGTCATTATATGCAATATATTTTTGTTACTATGATGTTATATTATTTATATACTCTAATTTAAAGTTTTTAAAAACCCCAAAAACTAATAGTGCGCCTCAGTTAACTAAGGCTTGCGCCTCAAATTGCGCCTTGCGCCTCAGGCTTTTTTCAAGTAATTGAAATTACTTGCGCCTTGCGCCTTCGACTACACTGATCATCATGGTTGTCTTTTGCTCCCTGCTCAATGTTATCTTCAAATAAATTGTTGTAGAATTAAGTTTTGCATCTCTACATTCCATAGGTTAAAAGATGTGTGTTCTATTAAACTTATTGGGTATCAGCTTGATGTCCATAGAGGTGTCTTTCTATTAAATTAAGACTTGAATTGGCTGATTCATATGGGATCTGTACTGGATTGATAAGCTGACTTTGTTGCTTTCAATTAAAACAATTAGAGATTGGTTAGGTTTATTAGACCTATTTGAGTCCCCAGTTATTCATCCGCAAATGTTCGGGTTCTCTGTTTGTTTAATCGTTTAGATGAAAATTGTGAGTGAAATACTGAATTGAACTGCACATAGTGTCAGTTGTGTGTGGGAGAGCTAACTATTTGAGGATCGTCGTTGTTTGCGAAATCTGCGATGATCAGTAAGAAAAACTTGACTATAAATGAAATGGTTGATCTTAATGTAGCACTGTATTTGCATTGGCAAATTCATGCTGTGAACGGAATGCTTTTCACCTCAGATCCTCAGGACATGCAGTTGAACAATTATCTGATATGTTATAATTTTTATTCTGTCATATGAAAAGTTCGTGTATTATAAATATAAAAGCACAGGTTGCATTGTGCAGGTAAGGGGTTATAGCACTTGTATCAAAATTTTGAATGTCCCTTCGTCCATTTTTTCGATGAACAGTAACTATGGTTTAATAATGCTATTGTAAATTGGTTATTTTCTCATTTGCAATGGAAGATTCATAACCCCTTACTTGCATATTGATGCATAAATGATGTTGATATATGTATGTTTCTGATTGCATGCGTCCAATTTTACTAGTGTACTTATCTGCTATCAATTAAAACCAATTCTTTGGTGTAATTGTGGATAAGTTTACTCTGGTGCAAGTAAAACTTGGGATTTTGATGATGCTAGTGCTGATGCTGATGGTGGTTTCAAGGCAAATGGTGGTAAGTGGTAACCAAATTAAAAGCTGTTTTGATGGATTTGAAAATTTCATGTGGAAACTATATGGGGTTTCTTTATTTGGATATTTTCGACTTGCAGTAGAGTTATTATGACTTAAAAGTCTTGTTCTGATTTCATGTTGAACTTCTAGGAGATGAAAACTCACACAAACGGTTAGCTGATGAGAATCATGACATTTGTTTGTTTAAAATATTTCCTAGTACTGACAGTGAAGCTGTTGTATTCCATTTTCTTTATTTGTTGTGTAGATTGCAAATTATTCCATGGCTGTGGAAGGAGTGCATCTATTGTGTTTAAAAACTAAATCAAAGCAAATGAGCTAGTGCCTCACTTGAGTGTGATCTTTGCAACAAAGTGTCTTGATTTGGGTTCCGAATAGGCCCTAAAGTGTCTTAATTTTGGGAAGGAGCAGTCAAAGCTTATGACCCGTTTCATAGCTGTGTAACTTTCTTCATTAGCATCGACCTGATAACCAAATTTTGGTGGGGCAAATGATGCAGTAATCACTCTCTTAGAGTTATTTCCAGATCTTTTTGAATTAGCTTTCTAACCTAACATTACATTGGTCAAAACTTGGAAGCATGGAGTTTGGAGACCCTTATTCAGATCGCGTCTCAATCTGCAATCCTAACTGAGACTACAATCTTACATTAGTAAATTGGGGGTTAGATGTTCCCAAGGACCATACCGGAAAGCATGGGGGTTAGAAAAGAATGACACTTTCTCGTTCAGGCACCCTATAACCGTATACACTTTAGAGGGTGTAGTCCGAAATGTCTACGATTCTCTGGATAGCCAAAGTTTCGCTGAAAGTTAGAGTTTAATATGTTGAACAAGCCTGCAACATTTAAAAGCGGTCATTAAATAACAAATTAATAAAAATATATGCATCTGAAATTGAAATGACTGCCATAATACCATCAAGAAAATCTGGAAGAAATCCACGCATGTCAATTTCAGGAACTCTTTCTAATACTGTGATCCGTTTGTCGGACATAAGGGTTTAGCACATTCATCCTTTCTTTTAAAAGAGCTATAATCTCTTCAATGCTGTAAGAAAAACATTGAAAACAATTAAAAAAAGTTCCAGACAAAATGTTAACTAAACTAATAGGGTTTAGATAATGAACCTGAACTGGTCGCCTAAAGTAACAATATCCTGGTTACAAAGGATGGTAAATTATGTGAAATGGTTAAGTTTCTCAATCAAAAAATGTATAGCAAAATATTGAAAAAGGTAATTAACCTTTACAACGCTGTCAAGAAGATGTGCCACACTTTGCACATTTGCATCTAAATATGCTGAAAGAATACAAAGTGTATCAAAAATATTGTTGAAAAATACTATAAATTCTCCCCTAACGACCTGTGAAATAGCCGAAGATGTGCATTACCTTTAATGGAAAGGAGAATAGATTGCAATTAAATTGGATGGTAATGAGTGATGGCTATTGTTTACTACACTGAGTCACTGACCTTTGCGATGTTTGCGATGTACGTTATAGAGAGCTTCACAAGCATATGTTCAAGGAATGAGTTAAAGCACGGGAGGAATAATTTCCTGAAAATCAGAATTCAAGAGAAATTATTCATATATGTTTGTGTTTTTTGAGAAAAGATGAACTGTGGCCACCTGTTTCATTAATAAGGGGTTAATAAAACAAACTCAGAGTACTGAGCCAAATACAAGGTCCTACAAACATAACAAAAGTACATAAACTCCACCCCAAATATGGGGGGTGGGACAATAGAAGACCAGAATGGCCGCAACATACATGCGATTAACCAAAATATATCATGTCCCCCCAACAAACCCTGGTGCGGTGGGTATCTATCAACAGTAGAGGCCAAACTGGCTGTCAGTCGATCGTCGGATCGATCTCGACTTCCTCATCATCAAAATCCTCACTCTGGAATACGCTCGCCATCCTCCCCCTGGGACTTGCTGAGGCCACATTAGCCCAAAATGAAATAAAATGCATAATGTGAGTCAAATTACCAGAAATATTATTATAAGATTTGCGGAAATAAAAATTATTCTTGTCTAGCCAAAGAACCCAGGTCGTTGCGGCGGTATCGATGTACCACGCTTCTCTCATAGTTCTTCTCTCAGTAGCAAATTTTGAATCAACCCACAGGTCCTCGTACACACTAGGGTACTGACTCGTCCTCAGTGTGCTGAGTACCTCAACGAGTAACGCTTTGCTCTTAGGACATTGCAAGAAGAGGTGGTCTCTAGTTTCTAGTGTAGCGTGGCAGAACCCGCAATGAGAGCCCACATTCGGTTGGCATTTAGTGAGATTTTCTCTAGTCAAAATCGTATCGTTCAGCACCAGCCATAAGAAAACTTTGATTTTCAGCGGAGCTTTCGTCCTCCAAATGACGCATGCCCACTTTGGGGTACATCCCCTAAAGTGAATGCGGTTATACAGGGAGTGAATGGGGAACGTGCCGTTCTTTTCCAATCCCCAGGATTTCTTATCTGAACCCTGAGAGCAACTAATTCCAGCGTTGGTGATGTAGGTTTGAAGCTCTATGAGTCTAATCTGAGAGCCCGGATCGAGTGATTGTTTAAAGGGTGGTTTCCAAGCGCCTCTTTTTCAGGCAGCGGCCACCGTGCAGTGTGGTTGTGATGCATGACCATATAGATCGGGGAACAAGGCTCTAAGTGTGTGATCACCACACACTTATCCCACCAGAATCTGGTAGTCTTTCGTTATCGATAACTGATGTCACACAGCTAATGAAGGGTTCATAGGCCTTAGCGATGCCTTTCCAGAACCAGGAGACACGTGGGCCTACCCTGAAGTCCAGATTTCTCGTTCCATTCCCATGCAGATATCCCTGAATAAAATTTTGCCACCCTTCTCCATTAGGGTGGAAAACCTTCCACCACCATTTACCCAATAGAGCAAGATTCATATCTCGAAGATCAATAATACCTAGTCCTCCATGCAACTTTTTCATGCATGTCTTCTCCCATCTGATAAGGTGATAGCCGCTTCGATCCGGGTCTGCCCCTTTCCATAAAAATCATTTTCGAGTCTGGTCAATTCTCTGAATTACCCATCGTGGCATTTCAAAGAAGGACAAATAATAGGTTGGAAGATTTGAAAGCACTGCATTAATGAGCGTGACTCTCCCTCCTAATGTTAGGGCTTTATCTTTCCAACTTGCTAGACGGCTCTCAAACCGGTCAATAATGGGTAGCCAATCAGCCTTTTTGAGTTTTTCAGGCCTTAGTGGCAATCCGAGGTACTGAATGAGGAAACTTTCTATGGAGCAATTGAGAATTGTGACATGTTCTAGTGCCTCCTCTATTGTCAGGGCAATGTGGATGAGAGCACTTTTGTGGAAGTTAACCATGAGATCAGACCAAACTTCAAAACTATATAATATTCCTTTGAAGGCGGTTGTTTCCCCGAGGTTGCCATTACCAAATAGGAGAGTATCATCTGCATATTGGAGGATTAAGCAACCTTGGCGATTGACTCCCTTGGCCACCGTTACAATCCAACCTGCTCTACTGCAGTTAGCCATCATGGACCGAAGTACGTCTGCCACAATGGTGAAGAGAAGGGGTAAGAGCGGATCTCCTTGTCTGAGGCCCCGTTTGCACGAAAAAGGGTGGCCCGACACTCCATTTACCAAAATTGCAGTTCTGCTGGTGGTAAGACATGTGTGTATCCATCTGATCCATCTATCCCCAAAATCTCTTCCAGCAAGCGCTTCCAGGAGGCAGTCCCATTCGACCGAGTCATAAGCTTTCTCGAAATCCAGCTTCAAGAGGTAGCTCTTAGCATTTGATGTGTGGCATTGGTGGATAGTTTCTTCAGCCGTAGCTATACTGTCCGGAATGCATCGCCCTTTAATGAACCCCGTCTGATAGTGACTAATGAGACCATCCATCACCTTTCCCAGTCTATTAGCGAGAGTCTAGGTAATGATCTTGACAGAGCAGTTAATGAGACTAATAGGGCGGAAGTCTCTCACTCACCGGGAGTCTTCTTTCTTAGGAATCAACACAACCTCCGTAAAATTAATTCTCCCTAATTTGAGCTTATGGTTGTAGAAATCAGTGAACACCATCAGCAAATCGCCTTTGATTTCCTTCCAGAATGTCTGATAGAAGATCATCGGGAAACCATCTGGACCTGGGGCTGTTTTTCCAAGTTGTGAGACTGCCTCCTTGATTTCCTTAATGAAAGGTGCTTCTAGGGATTGCATCATATGGTGGAGTTGCCCGCCGAGTCCTGCTAGAATTCGTGGTGATTGGGACTCTCAAGTCCGCCTTGTGTCCAAAGAGTAGTTTGAAATGAGACTAGAATGCCATTCTGATATTCTTGTCGCCTTGGACCATTTCAGAGTCTGAGTGGATCGAGTGAATGAGGTTAGATCTACGCCGGGCACTGGTTACTCGATGAAAGAATGCTGTGTTCGCGTTTTTCTCTTTGAGCCACAAAATTCTTGACCGCTGTTGCCATTTGATTTCCTCAAGCCTATAGAGTTGGTCGATTTTCTGTCTGAATTGGAGCTATCTATTCCGCTCTTCCTATTGCAGATCTTTAGTTTCTTCAGTCTTCTGAAGTTCCTCAATACTTTCAACAAGGAAGTCTTTTGCTATCCAAAGCAGCGCAAATCTAGTCCGGTTCTATTTTTTTAGCTTGCCCCTAAGTCTTCTGATTTTTTCACACCATATTGGGGTCGTTTCAATCCCTGTAGTGGGGCGAGACCAACTCTCATAGACCATGTGGTGGAAGCCTTGAATTTCTAATCATGTTTTCTCGAATCTAAACTTTGGTGATTTCCTGGGTTGATCTTCCCCGGAAGATGAGAAAATAGGTACATGATCCGATGTGGGTTTAGAAAGTGATTTTGCCGAAGACAACAGAAATTTGGTCTCCCAGTCAGTGGAGACCAATATCCTATCTAGTTTAGCTAGAATCAGCGACGATGCATGTTTGACCAGGTGAAGAGCCTATCAAAAATGGGAATGTCCACTAGTTCCAGATCCGTGATGACCTCATTAAACGCTTCCCTATCAGAGTTACTGGATCCCCTGTTCTGAGGCGAATCTAGTGATTTTGAAGTCACCCCCCACCACCCAGGGATGTGGCCAGTGAGCTTGAATCGCTTACTTCTGTCTAGAAAGCCATCCTAGATGCAGAGGTGTGTGGACCATAGACCACCCTAATTGATTGAGTCAACAGGCCAGCTTTACGTTGGAGCAAGACCGATACTGAAAATTGCCCGTAGAGCTCGTCTAGATAACAAAATGTTTCGGGGGTTATAACCTAGAGCGATACCCCCAGATGCCCCCAACAGATGGAGACATTCTCCATTCAGAGATTCGATTTCCCTCCAGCCAACTAAAGTCTAGACATATGTGTCAGTTTGGTCTCTTGAATACCAACAATGTTAGCTTTTGATTTAGCGATGACCTCCTTAACCATTTTCTGCTTGCCCCGCCTGCCCAGGCCCCTAACGCTCCAGAATAGAGCCTCCATTAACTACGGATGGATAAGGGTTCGTTACTCGATTTGGACGTCGAGTTCGAAATAAGGTTAACCCTATCGTTCTCCCACCCCCTAATCTTATTAAGGAGAAATGCATTCCGATTGGTATCGCCTACCGCAAGACCACAGATTTTGGCTAGACTAAAAATCTCATTATCAGACATGAAATTAAAAATAGATGTTAGGAAGGAGTGCGTACCTCCATCGCTAGTCTTAGCTGATTTGGCCGCCGCAGCAATCTCAGGATAATCATCTAGGGACTCCTTCATAGTCCTCTTAGCCACTTTCTGTACTCTAAAACCTTTGTCGCCGCGAGCAGGGACAGGGGCAGCGGGTTGTGTGGGAGGGAAGGTGGAGGGAACAAACTTAGAAGTCAAACCCAGTGCATCGTCATCAAACTCCTCAGCCTCCACAGACTCCTCTTCAGAGTAGACAATCATCTTCGAGGTTTAGCCTCGCCTCTGTGTCATTCTCCTCATTGTGGCTCTCTATTACGGGGTTGGACACCTCACTAGAAACAAACTTGATATTGTGCAATTCAGCCCTAATGGGCCTCACTATAGGCCTAGAGTTATACAAACCCTCACACAAACTCAATTGCTTCGTGGGCCCCTCTTTGTGCCCATACTCTTTGCGCTCAACGACTTCGGCGGAGCCGTTTAAGGCCTTTCCTCCCTCTCGCTGAATCAGATCGCCCACTCTGAACCCTGCACCCATTAGTGGGGCACGTGGCGTGTTTTTAGTGGAGGGCGCTGCTCCCGAAGGCAGTGTGGTCACCGAGGCGTCGCTCTCTTTACCCCGCTCTCTTCTTCCTTCGTCACCTATACCCTTACTACCTTTCCCCAAATCGCCATTTCTGAAGCTCTTTTTCTCTTTCAACCCTTTTGTAATTCTCTCTTTTGGGGGAGGATCTCTGTCATTACTGAGGTCGTTTCTCGTCTTCTTCCCCGAAATGGCCCCTTTAGTTGTTAGCTCTTATCCCCAAGATTGCAGCTTTTTCCCAAAGTTCCTACTTTCATCCTTGGTTTCTTCGCCCCGAAACATCACCTTTTTAGGCGTTTTGCTAACCCCGCTGAACAAAAGGGGGTTCTTTTCGTCTTCAGCTCTTACTCTTTCTGCCTTTACCTACCCTTCAATCCCTTTCAGTAGGGTTTGACCTCCCAAAGCTTGCACCTTTTTGCCATTTCTGGCGCCTGTGAGACCTAGCTGTCCTCTCTGTTCCATTCTCCGCACCTCCTCACCAACTTTAAGGAGTTGACTGCCACTTTGCGTTACCTTTTGGCCTCCTTTTCCATGGCATCCTTCTGACTCGGTTAAGCTAACCAAATCTGGTAATGGATCCCGCTCCTCCATTATCCTTCCATCCTGATCGATGTTTCCCTTGGTCGAGCTTCGTTCTCGACCAGCGGTGAACTGTGCTGATTTTTGAAGATCTGATCCCTCCGCCGCAGGGTCCTGGCGTACCTCCTTCCCTCTTGCCGCTTTGATGAGTTTTCGGTGCGCACGTTCAACTTCATGAGCCCCATCTAGGGTTAGTTGCCACTCCGGTGAGACAACTTGTTTTTAGGAGCGACCGTCTCTGATGGAGGGGGGAGGGGTGGGGGACGTGATGGCCAGGGGCTCCACCTCTGTCTCCGCTCGTCTATCGAGCATAAAGCGAATGAGGTAGGACTCATCGAACGAGAAAACTTTTGCAAAACGGGGCATTAGCGAGATGTCGCCACTCCGGATCAGTATCCTAGTTGATACAATTTTCGAGCGGCGAATCGTCTTCTCGTCGATATCTTCAATTGTGTCGAAGTCAGAGATTATCTCTTGTAGGGCCTCCTTCCAGAAGTGCAGCGTTACGTTATGGATCCAAATCCAAAATTTGTCGCCCTGCAGCAGCTCCGCTCCAAAGCTCGGCGACCGTGCAAAAAAATCCATCTTAAAGTGGCCAAAGTCCACCGTGCCCAAGTCGGTGACCTCGATCATCTTCTCCGGCGATGGGAACGATACCAGAAATTGTAAGTGGCACATTTTCAATTTTTGTGAGCCCTCATTGGCCACTTAGCGTTTAGCACCTGGAGAAGATGAGTCTCCGATGGCCCACTTGACCTAACTCTGGCCACTGCACACCATTGGCGTAGCCACTTTTCTTCTTTCTTGATTATAACCAGGCTATTTGCTAGTCTGATCAGAGTTGGGTTGTCTGGTGATCTTCCTCTACTGACTGGATGCTCGTCGACATTGTTAGTGCTGACGACGTTCGTGCAGGTGTATGACATGTGTCCCCACTTCATGCACTTCAGGCACCGCACTTTTTTTGTGCAATCCTTCCGGTAATGTCCCAATTCTCCGTAGTTGAAGCATGGCACTGGTTTGCGTTTCTCTTTCCTCTGCTTTTTCCTGTTATCTTGTTGGGTTGGTGGTGGGGTATTGAGTTTCTTTTTTTCCTTTTTTGGTTACTTCGCACCAATTCTCCATAGACTCCCCAGTCGGAACTGGAGCCTCATCCTCTGGATTCTCGTCGTTTGGAACCATTTCTTAGGCCCAAATTACGATAGACTTCAGTGGGTCGATGGCCTCCTCTTTTGATGGGGGGGGGGGGGGGGGGGGGGGAATGTGGGGGTTGTGTGAAGAAGAGGCTTTTGGAGGGGTGTGGTGGTGTGCGGTGGATCTTGTTGGGGGTGGAGTAATTGATTGAGGTTTGTGGTGGTGAGTAGGTGATCTTGTGGGGCGTGGAATGATTGAGGATCTTGTTGGGGGTGGAGTAATTGATTGAGGTTTGTGGTGGTGAGTGGGTGATCTTGTGGGGGGTGGAATGATTGAGGAGTGTTTTTGGTATTCTCTGTGATGGGGGGGGTGGTGACTTTGATGCTTGTGAGGGTTTTGATGTTCTTTGTGCAGGTAGGGGTGACTCTGCCTGTGGATGTTCCTTGAAACATTGAGAGAGTTTTGCCAATGCCCAATGTGTTTACTCTGTCTGTGGTTGTACCTTTCTCCGTGGGAGCGATGTTGGCCTGAGAGGGGGCCAATTTTACGCTCGAAAGAGCTTGTAGGAGGGCCTCCTTTATGGGCGCATCCTCTGGGGGGCGGTGAGTAGCGGCGATGATGACTGAGGTCACTCTCATGCCGTCGTTGATGCTCACTGTGGTGAGCACGCATGGTAGACCGTCTGAGCTGTCTCTCGCCCCTCTCGGGAGGGTGCACCAGAGGTTTAGGGAGGGGAGGGTGTTGTAGGTTGTCAGCGTTGTTGTTGGGGGCGGAGGTGGGGGGGGGGGTACCTTGGGGGTAGATGGAAGCGGGGGATTGTCAGAGGTGAGAGAGGCCTGAGGGTGGGGGTGGGGTTGTTGCAGATTGTTAGGAATAGGCTAGTAGAGGACCACCTTGTCCGGCCCACAGCCACTGAGTTCTAGCTCGACAGCCTCGTTGCCGCCATGGAAGCTGCAGGATGGTTTGAGAAAGGACTTGGAATAGAGAGAAGGCCGAAGGGGGGAATGCAGGGTGGTGGTTAAGGAGGTGAAGGTATACAAACAGGAGAGGGAAACACACAGCCGGGGGGAGTAGGGAATGCAGCACAGGGAGAGGAGGGAAGGGGAGGGGGAGATGTGGTGCCGGTGACTGGATCCTTCTTTCTCATCCTTTGATTTCAAGAAAGTTTCCCGGGATGTAATGTTACCAACCAATATACATATTAGAGCAGGGTATTTCACTTATGGCCATCTTGAATGGAGAGCCCTAGTTGTCTCGATTTGAAGACTACACTAGTTGATGGATAGTATTCATGCATAGAGAAGGCAGATAGATAGATTGATAGGTAATGCCTACCACGATTGATGGAGTAATTTAATTAGTTTCAGGGCCAATGCTTGAAAATTAATGTACTTGCAATTCTATTTTATTGTCTTAGATTGCAGTGAATATGAGGTGGGTAGAGTGAGAGAAGTGGAAGTTGGTGCCACCACCAAGCTAGGGTTAGGGTTTCCTCCAAGTGGGAAAAAAAAAGATGAAATTATTCAAATATGTTGTGAAGATGTTCCATGCAATTATGAAGATTTCCCAAGCAATTAATTACGAGATCGGAACACAACAGAGCCAGATAAGAACTAGGATGTTTCTATTGTTCAAACACTCCATCATTAAGAGTTTAAGACGAGCATTCATATCAATTCTGAATGCAACCCCTACAACCAATGATGTGGAAAGCAAGCGCCTGATCAATACAGTTCTAGGTAGCGGTATTGGCGACGGATGCCTCAAAAGTTAAAGAAAGATAATTTGGGGAAAAATAAGAGGAAGGAGAAGAAAAACAGATTTTTTTAATTTAAAATTAACCTACCTTCAAGGGTTGATGATATGGCTAAAAATGGGATTAAATCGGGATCGTTCAAATCAGGCACGGATCTTAAAGCCCAAGGGGGGCAAAATGGTAATTTCACCTACAAACGGGTCCGAAATGGAAACCAGGTCTCATCTTCAAAGCCCAGTAACACGTAAACAGATCTGTCCTATTGGATGCGGGTATCAACCCGTTATAGACCAATCCAGAAGGATAAAGAGGAATCCAGATTTGTAATTATCCTTAAGAGGTGGTTTTAACCACTTCTTATCCATCCACATCGGGAAGTAGAGATTTGTCCCTATCTCGAAACAGATCCTTCAGGCGACTATAAATACCCCTCTCCCCGACCTTTACAAGGTAATGAATTTTTTCCTACCAAAAGCTTTTTCTTAATCTTCCTGGTTATTGACAAGAGCGTCGAAGGGTTCGTCGCCGGGATCTATTCCGGTGTATCGAACTTTGTGCAGGTTCGTGGTAGCGGCAAGGAACGAGTCAACACATAGGCGGAGTCAACTGGTTTACTTTACTGTTTTCCTAAAGAACTTACAAATTCGTCTATTTGCTCCCACACTCGAAATCAGCAGCAACAGATTGGCGCCGTCTGTGGGAACCAGAAGCAGCGATCCAGTCCTTTCTCCTCAGTCGAACTAGTTTCGAGCCATGCCTCCCAAGAAGGGGAAGACAATGGTCTCTAACTGCAGAGAAACTCCCGCACATTCTCCTCCTCCAGTACTTGAGGTTCCCCCCCCCAACCCACACAACAAGTCCAGCAGCCTGGACAACCTCTCCATCAACCTGTCTAGCAACTGCAGCCTGGACGACCTCTTGCTCAACAACAACAGCCCCTGCAGGTTCTTCAAGGGCCACAAGAGGCTCCCACAGGACCCTCCCGCCGAAGTCGGCAAGTGCAACCTCCTCATCGCGACCATGTATCAATTCACAACCCCTCATCGGACTCCATGGCCTCGCACAGCCCCTTCTATGCCGAAGGACCTTCGCAACATCATCATCAATAGGCAGTACGGGGAAGACCTCCAGACCCGCTTAGATGACAGGCGGACCCATGATGGGATACACCGCTGAGAACATCAAAGGGGTCCAACGATCCGGTCTCCTAGAGCCCGGTCACCCCGCAGGCCTGATCACAGGAGGTTCAACTCCTAGGAGGGAGAGGGAGTCGCTCCAGCGTCGCCAGAGGCGAAGCCGCTCTCCGGTCGGTCGACCCGCCCCTCGGGACCACCGGGAGCAGGAGGCCCCTCGTCACGAAGGCAGAATTCCAGCAATTCCAGGAGGCAGTCCTGAGGGCCCTCAATGTTGCCCCCGGCCACAGTCAGCGGGCACCCGGTCTTCAACTTGCCCGGGACCATAGGCGTCGTACACCCTATCCTCAACCTGCCCGGGACTATAGGCATCGTACGCCCAGTCCTCAGCCGGCCCCGAGCTATCGTCACCACACTCCTAGCCCCCTTTCGCGCGAGGACTAAGTCTCGGGCCTCGGCAAGGTATGACCGGAGGGAAGACTCGGTCTACCACAATCTCCATGAGATGGAGATACACCTTGGCTGACTAGACAGGGAGGAGGAGCAACGGGCGAGGAACTTCCGCCCCAGCAGACCCCCATTCTCTCGGACTATCATGGAGGCGCCGGTCCTAGATAACTTCAAGCATCCTCATTTTGAATCTACAACAGGGAGTCCGACCCCGCTGACCACATTGAGAGTTTTAAAACTCTCATGATGATACATCAGGCGTCAGACGCCCTCCTCTGTAAGACCTTTCCGGCCACTTTGAAAGGGCCTGCAAGGGAATGGTACTCCCATTTAGCCCCGACCTCCATCTTCTCCTTCGATCAGCTTGAAGGCCTCTTCCTGACTCACTTCGTGAGCAGCCGTCGAGTTGAAAAGAGAAGCACCTCCCTGCTATTGCTTCACCAAAGGAAGTGCGAGCGACTCAGGGACTATGTCAAGCGCTTACCGCGGAGGCCAGATCCATCGCCTCCCTGGACCAGTCCGTTGCTTCCGCTGTCTTCCAATCCAATGTCGCTAAGGACAGCCTTAGGGCATCCATCGCCAAGAAGCCCCCTTGGGATTTCTCAGAGCTCCTGCTCAAGAGTGAGAAATACATCAGAGCGGAAGAAGCTCACTCCTGCCCTGCTTTTGAAGGATCGTCCTCCGGGAACAAACGGAAGGGCGCTGAAGAAGGAGCTAAGAAGCTCCAGAAGGACAACGGGTCTAGCGTCGCCCTCCTCCCCGCTTGGAGAAGTTCACCTCGCTCAATACGAGTTCTCAGCCATCCTAATGGAGGTTGGGAAGGATGGTCTTCTTCCGCCCCCTCCAAAGATGAACACCCCGGGGAAGAAGAGGAACCGGGACAAATGGTGCTGCTTCCACAGGGACCACGGCCACAACACAGATGACTGTCGCGCCCTGAAAGATGAGATCGAGGCCCTCATTCAGAGAGGGCAGCTCTCTAGGTTCGTGAGGAAGGACAGGGCTGATCCTCCTCTACCCCCCAGGGGGGCTAATAAGCGACCCGAGCGGCACGTGGAGACCCCGGACTCCGACCCAGGGGTCATCTTGCATCTCATACACGGATGCCCAATGGGAGAGATTCCAACTCCTCCCGAAAAGCCTTTGTCCGAAAAGTAAATTCCGTGCAGAACCGTCCTCCCCCCAGGGGCTTATGGGTCCCGGTCACCTTCTCAGATAGAGACCTAGAGGGCGTCCGAACCCCCCATTGTGACGCATTCGTCATAAACCTCCACATGGCCAACTTTGACGTGCGCCGGGTCCTAGTAGACAACGGCAGCTTGGTCAACATTCTCTTTCTGGAGGCCTTCTAGGGGCTCAAGCTATCCAGGGATCGGCTCAAGCCTGTTGGCTACACTCTGCACGGGTTCACGGGAGTGCCAGTGACGATCGAGGGTGTCATAACTCTCAACGTAACCGCTGACAAAACTCCTACCACTCGAATCGAGTCGATGGACTTCATGGTGGTAGATGTGAAAACCGCCTACAACGTCATCCTAGGCCGACCAGGCATAGCTTCTTTGCCGGCCATACCCTCGGCTTACCACATGAAGATGAAGTTCCCCACCACGGCGAGCGTAGGAGAAGTCAGAGGAAGCCAGGAGGCAGCCCGCAAGTGCTGCATGACCTCGGTGGGAGGACATGTCCTCTCCTTCGAAGCTCTTGAACTCCCCTACTGCCCACCTATCTCGGAGTCGGTCGATGTGCTGGAAGAGGTGGCCTTTTCTGAAGGAGGTGGTCTTTGCTGCCAGAGCTTTTTGTTGATGGCCTAATGGAAAATTCTATTCTTTTCAACCTTGGGTTTTTTCTATAATACTTACTATTCAATATTTTCATCCCTGAATGGAAATCTTCAATCTTGGTTAACAGCTAACAGAAAAACCATGATAAGCCTAAAAATGAGTGCATCTGGGAGAGATTGATGATAACTCCAAATACATGATTAGTTAAAGGAGAAATTATTTGTAGTGGCTTTGATATGTGCAGCTAAGATGATGACAACTGAGTCAAGAGGAGAGATAAAGTTGATAGTAGAAGAGAAAATGTTAGTGCCAGGCTTAAGAAAATATAAGCAAAGGTATTAGAGAAAAACTATCATAGATTTTGGTTTTGTCAAAGGAGAAAATTCTCGATAAAGAGGAAGATGGATAAAGATCCAAATGAAAGGTTCTAAAGTAATCACAACATAGGAATAGATCTATTTTTGCTTTTATCTTCCGTTTTTTTTAATCTATAACTTACATCATCTATATATATAAATCATTTCTATTCTAGAATACTAATAGGAATTTTAGTAAAAATTTCGACAGAATCTCCCCTAAAATATTAGCCCTTTTACAGCAATTTCTTACGGAATTCTGGTAACAATTAAAAATATAACATCACAAGCAGTCAATATCAATCCTCCCCAGGCCAATCCAAGCAACATCACACAAGCATCATATATATAAGGATCTGGGGGCAAAAATCTTCATATGATGCAGGATACAAAAAAAAAAAAAAAACAAAATTTTGTTTGAAAACGTAATGGATTTTTTAGAAAAACCTTTGAAAAACCACACATAGAACCCAATACTCAACTTTGCGGGTACGGGTTTTAACATCATTATATTCTATCATCATCCTATACAGATATTTACATCATCCACCAACCCAACGGAAAAAGAAAAAAAAATAACAGGGTTGTAGGCACACTATGCTGCGAGTCTTCAATATGGGACGAAACAGTGTGCCTAAACAAACAGTAAGAGTTTTTCAAGAATCAGTCAAAACCAATGATAATTAAAGAAACACATAGTAAGAGTTTGTAGGAAAATGATAGTTTTCAAACCAATACCTTTCAAACTAGATGATGTACAAAAAAATCGGGCAGGTTCAGTTATGCGTAGGGTGGATGTGGGGATTTGTGTTCGCTCTAATTCATCATCCTCTTAACTACCAGTTAGACCTAGCTGACTCGAGTTGTGACTCAAACCAAAACAAAAATATTGTAATACCCTGCAAAATAGCATATGGCTATTTTTTGCATAGTAATCATCGCACTTCTGTGTATTGCACACGATTACATATTTTTCTAACAATTATCAATTTTAATTGAGAGATTTCAGACATATGAGCTGTTCTGAACCCGATGAGGTAAACTCGGAATATCTTCTCGACTAAACTGTGGTTTTGTCACGATTGTTTTGACCAGACAATTTTCGGGAGAAAAATATAATTTCTATAAAACATGGATTTTTGTAGATTTTAAATTATATTGGTCATTTTAATTTAAGCTAAGTGTTTGAATTGAATATGGATTGAAATTGTGTATTAGGGTATGGTAACCTAGGGTATGGTGACCTAGGGTTCCTTGACCTAACCTAGGGTTAGGAACCCTAGCATCATGTGATCATAGCTTGGATCTTGATTGAGATCCAATGGTGGAGATTTTCACCATGTGAAAGTGACTCATGAGATGAGGAAATTTCCAAGAAGCTTCAAAGAAATTTCCAAGAAGCTTCTACTTGGAAAGTTGGCACCCCATCTCACCACACACCTCCACAACCCTAGCACCTTCAATCCTAGCCCTCTATCACTCCATTTCCGGCCAAAAAGGAAGAAGAAGAAGACCCTAGCTCCCCTTCTCTTATAAAACCCCCTCCTACTCCATTCATCTCTCATTTTTCCTTATGTTCTTCAAAAAAAAAAAAAAAAGAGGAGAAGAGAGAGAGTGGAAAAAGGTGGAGCCTTTGGAAAGAAAATTTGTAGGAGAAGAAGTGTAGTAAAGAAGAAGTATAGGAGTGTGGAGCTTCTACACGAGCAAGGAGCAAATAAAGGGAGCAAGCAAGCAAGCAAGGCCAGGAGATTCTCTTGCAAACTTCGTGTGGGTGATCTCTTAAACTCTAAACTTGGTATTTATTCTTTTGGTGTGAAATGGATGTGTAGTAGTGGTAGCTATGATGTTGTTACCATGTATGAGCATGTGAAGTGCTAGGGAAACATAGTTGTATGGTAAGAACAACTTTTTCTTAAAGCTTGTTAAGAAGTATGGTTGTGAGGGTATGTTTGAGAATTTCTTGCTCCCAAATGGCTCGGAATTATGAGCTCAAATTTTGGGAAGTTGTTCTTCTATGTAAGTAGAGTATCCATGATTTATTTTCGTAATATTTGGAAGCTTTTTAGTAGCCCAAACAATTGGTCCAAATCTGGACAGAGAGCAGCCGAAATTGCTGCTGCTATGTTGATTTTGATTGTCTTTCCGACCTTGTAACTCAGTGTAGGTTGGTAATTTTGAGCTGAAAATTTCTGTGGACATTCTTGTATGTGTCCACAACTATAGTCTAAAATTTCATAATTTTTCGAGGTTGTTTGATACCTCAAAAAAATTGTGGAGTGCGAATTGTCTGGACAGTTGTAGCAGAAGCTGATTGCTCTTGGCCTGAAATTTAAAGGGCCATAACTCATTGTGTGTTTATGATATTGCTATGAAATTTCGGGAGTAGCTTTTGGTATGAGTCTATTTTGGGATTCTCAAATTTTAGAATTTTTAGAGGTCGTTTGATGAGGTTTTAAGAATAAACCGTACACAGTGGCAAAAATCCCTGCTGAAAGAGTAGCTAAAAATTATGCAATGTTTGAGGAGTCATAATTCATTGTGTGATGTGGATCTGAATGCAAATTTTGGACACAATGAAATGGTATATGTGTAGATTGAGAATCTCAAATTTCATGAGCATCGGACTTCAGGTGGAATTGTTGTTGAATTTCGAAGTGGGCTGTGTTCAGCCTAGTACAAGTTGACTAGTCTGTGGAGATAAATAATCCTAGACTTATTTGTTAAGAATTTGGACGACTGGCCAATTAGAGATTATAGTAGGGAGTCATAGCTTTCTAATCCATTTGGAATTTTGTAACTTCAGTTTGTAGGTTGAGAGTTATGATTTTCCCAAGATGGAACCGATTCGGTCTTAGTCAAGGCAGTATTCGCTAGAAAGACCAAATCTGTCCTGTTTTTGCACATGATGGATTTTGGTATTTTTGAGGGTTTAAATGATTGAACCTGAAGAGGTGTTCAACTAGGAAGTTGAAGTAGACACTCATACCTTTCCATTGAACCCGGAATCGAGTAATTTCGATAGGTGAGCAAACTTTTATGATGTTGGGAAGGTGCAGCGAGTGCAAGAAGGAACATACTGCTGAGAGTATATAAGGGTTATTGGGTGTCAAGATGATTGAATTTGAGCGTCAACCGGAGAGTTGTAGACTATGGTCTTATCCTTCCAGAATGGGGGATATCAAGAAATTTCGAATTGTGTGTTGGAAATTATGGACGTTGCAAGTTAGCAACCTGTTGTTCAGACTAAACTTCAAGCTTAAGTTGACTTGGGGACTTGAGCTCCTTAAAGAATGTGATGGAGTCGTCCAATAGGGGATTGCAGTGGATCTCCCTATCCTTCTAGAAATTCTGAGTATGTTGGTTTCTGATGAGCATAGCTTGGGTTACAGCTACTGCTATTTCTTGAACTATTTCATCGGACAATTGATGAGGAATTCTCTGCATACCGCAGTGTGGTGATCATGAGCTATCGTGTTTTAATGATATTTTTTAGCATTTCATTTGGAACTTAGATAAGTTTCTGTGCTTAGTGCTCATGGTGGACATGAGTGGGTTGGGTTATAACTCTGGTCGGTTTGTGTTTGGTATCTCAATGCCTGAGTCTGTCAATGTTCAGAATTGTTAGTTATGCGTGTGCTTAACTTCATTCAGATTTATATTGCTTCCTTGGGGCGCCGTTGGACTATTTGCTGAGGGTCACGCGCCGGGATTAATTGGTCGCTGACCAGTGAAGGTATTGGGAATCAGTGGAGGTGATTCCCGTGAGGATTGTTATTTTGACAGACCAGTCAGGCTCGACATTGTTTGATCGACACTGTGTATATTTTGGGTAACATGTTTTAGTACTGCACTGATTAGGTTTTCCTTAATTGTTTCGCTCGAAGATCGAATTGGTATTAGGGGTTATTCCCTAAATCCGACTCGTTCTGAGAGTTAGTACTAGGTGGTGATACTATGGGGTTGTCTCTTCCTGTCATTAGGGATACGTGCTGCTGTGCGTATCTTGCACTGTTGATTCCTGAAGTACCATAGTAAGAACGGGATGTCGATTTCCTGGCGGATAGGGGGGTTTTAGACCTTCGAGGCTGTCCTGTTCTATGTTGGTGGACATGAACGAATCATAATGGATCTTCTGCGCAATGGATATGCTGCGGTATATCTGTAAGTTCGTCACAGCTTTCAAGGATGGTTTGATGTAACAATTATTGGTGACAACGGGGTAGCGTCCCGAATTATTTCTTTTTATTTATACCTCCTTAATCATGTCATATTATCAGGAACAGGAAGTGGACCGAATTAGAATGCATTGCAGGGCGAGGGTTCGAATCCCTGAAACTGGAGGAACGGCTTGATCTGGGGCACATGTAGTATGGGATGCATGTGTGTCCAGAATTTTGCTAACAAAAGATTAAGTGCATCTGTTTCTGTACTCTGTGTTTTGTTTTAGACTTCAAGTCATGGCATACACGAATGCTAGGAAATCAGGATACACGTTTCTTTTTCTTTCAAGATGAATTGTGGGTGTGCTAGTTGAAGATCGCTGTTTTCTTATCAGCATTGCGTCAGTAGAATTACTGACGTGCCTACTTAATTAGGTACCGGATACCGGGTCATGAGGGCAGGAGAGCCAGGCCAGCAGAGCATCCCAGTGGGGCGGTAGTGTACATACCTATCATTCAAGCAGGTGCATGAATATCAGAGTCGCGCAGCAGAAGGCTCAAGCCGAAGGGCAAGTCCCAGGGAGACAGATAGACCACTTCGCGGGATTTTGGCAGTGACCAATCGATTGTCGATCTGGAAGACAGCCAATAGCTTCGCAAGCAGAGTTTGAATATTTTTGTAATCAGTTGTAATAAGTTTATGTAATTTGTATTCCTTGTTCAAGAACAAGATATGGGTTATAATTATTAATGTAATGATTCTATTTGGCAATAAAAGTTTTTAAGTTTTCGTGTTATTTATTGTGTTGAAATGCATTTGAAGGAAAAGATTTTGGTGATGTCACAGATGTCCTGTAACAAGGATCCGAGGCGTTACAAATATACCGAGAGAGAGACAAAACTGAATATGTCTCTCTCTAGCTTTGCAAAACAAAAATATACCGAGAGAGAGAGAGAGAGACAAAACAAAAATATACCCAGAGAGAGACAAAAATCAAGTATACTGTTCTGTCTCTCTCTAGCTTCAAGTAATATGAGTTGTCATATGAGCATTAACAACTCAGTAGATAGATCTCTAAGTTCCACTTTATTTATGTAGTTCTATTCTCTTCTCAGTAGACACCCACTCACACATGCACAGACAAACATACACATGAGTATTTTGACATGATAAAACTTAAATTAGTTTTAAGTGAGTTTATCTATTGAAGATTGAATCAAGGATTGGAATATTTATCTATTGAAGAGTAGTATTTTGACTTGTTTCGGTTAAGATGCATGATTGAGGACAACGGGCAAAATAAGGTTTGGGATGTCATCTTATGATAATTTTACACTATTGCATATTAACCGGAACAAAGTTAACCTATGCTTCATTGGAAGAGCTATTAACACTGGCAAAAAATTAAAGTGAGTTATTTATGGATTTTTTCATTAATTTGTGCAAGTTATGCATTTTTAAAGTTAAAAGAAAAATATAATTTTGATCTTCTTGGACCAAACAAAGGAAGGAATAATTGTGTGAGAATTAAAATTGAGATTAATCTTGAATGAGAAAGATATAAATCGAAATTGAACTTTATGTATGAAATTGATTCATAGAAAAGAAATAGAAATCATGTTGAATTATGAAAAAGACTTTATGAGTATAAAAACTCAATTTTTGTGATTATGAAGTGAAATTGAGAACTAGAGTGTAGCTAAGCTTCATACCGGCATTGAAAAAAATTTGTTGAGATAAGATTTGAAATGAAAAGACCAAGATTTGGGTCGTGTTATATAAATGGTTAAGACTGGCATAGTGGAAGTGCTAACTCTAGAGGATTGATTTTATTCATGATTCAAATAAATTAAGGACTAGACACATAGTGGAGATGTGATGAAAGTAAGAGAAAAACATGAGTATGAGGGCCATTGGATTGGCGGCGTGAGAGTATTCACAGGATGTCCCATGATGCGTCATGAATAGGGCGTGGATATTACTCCAGAGTACCGTCCCGGTGGCGACGCTTATGGGGTGGTCTAATGACTACGGGTGGTGCCATGTCTATAGTAGGAGGTGAATTGACCACAAGATGCCTGCATGATGAGTCATGTGTTAGTGTGTGGGGTTCTCTCCAGGGCGCCTGGACGTGGGTTCGTAACTCATAGAACACCTAGGATACTTACCGTAATTGCCGTAGTAGATTAAGTCATGGCGAGGGATTGAACCCTACAAGTTGAAGAACAATTAAGGGCTTGCCCTCAGACCTATGTAGTATGGGCTGCATTGACTCTGAACCAGTGCGCATTAGTGTCATATAATATAAATAACTGCATTAAGGACTAAGTGCACATTCACAACACGACATCAATAGGATATTCCCCGTAGTTCTATTTGTGACAAGTTTGTGCTTTCCAAGTAAGAGAAAATTGATGTATTATATCCTAGCGTCAGTTGAATGAACTGATGTACCCACAGTTAAATGCAGGATAAAGTGATTGACAAGATTAAAGTATGCATGCAGCTTAAAGAATGATTCAAGTGTTGTATAGTTTTATTCATGGAATTGTTGTAAATTGTTTCCGCTGCATAAGTGTAATGTAAATGTAACTCTGATATAACAAAAGTTTTTAATTCTTTGTAAAATTGTACGAAGAGAAGTGTAAAGATCCTGTGGAATTTCGAATTCGGTCTTATTTGGAATTCGGGGTGTTCCAAGTGAAGTGATTGTGGAAAAGTGGGAAGTGGGGTAGTTAGGCATTTTAGTGGGGGAGTGGGTGGATGAGAATGAGAAGAAAAGAGAACAAAGATGATGGGAAAATGTTTGTATGTATATACATATATACATATGTATGTATATAATGAGTGAGTTTTGTATGGGAGAGAGTGTACGAATATATATATATATATATATATATATATATATACACACACACACACACACACACTAGGTTTGCCCGTTGACACGTGCCTACGGAACGTCTTCGAAACGGTCTAGCAAATTAATTGAAGTAGTAAACATATTATATGAAAAACTTTTGAGGGTCCAGCAAAAAACATATTATATGTTTTTTTGATTTTTTTCTAAATTTTTTTAAAAGTTTTTTAATTTTTAATTTTTTAAAAATTTTAAAATTTTTTATTTTCTTAATTTTTTGAATAGAAGAGGGAGGGGGAGAGAGAGAGAGAGAAATAATTAAATAAATATATGAGTTGTTTTGGGTGGGGATTTGAATTTGAGTTTTGGGGGGAAACTTTTGGGAGGAAAAATATGTTTTGTGAAGTTAAATCTGAGCCTTTAATTTTTGGGAGATTGAAGGAGAGCCACTTGATAGCTTTCCTTGTGTTTTATTATATAGATATATAGAGCCTTCTTCTGTTGCAAACGCTACTGTAGCGTTTACAAACGTGCACACCACTTAACTCGTCATTGGGGATGACGGGTTAAGGCAAAACACATTATGTGTTTTGCCTTAACCCGTCATCCCCAATGACGGGTTAAGTGTTGTGCACGCGTTTGCACGACATTTGCGTTTGCAATGGAAGATAGCCAATATATATATATATATATATATATATATATATATATATATATATATATATATATATATATATATATAGAGAAATCTTCGGTTGCACACTACTTTGGTGAGCACTCCGTGAGCACTCACGAACTAGAGACCCTATGAAAAATCCGAACCGCTCATATTGTTTTAGATGTCTTAGATAGCCTAACAATAAAAAATCAAGTAATTTGAAGTTCATTTACCCATGATTTACATCATCACAAAATTGTATGGCTGAAAATTTTAACAGCATGATGGATGGGCAAATGAACTTCAAATTACTTGATTTTTTATTGTTAGGCTATCTAAGGCATATAGAACAATATGAGCGGTTCGGATTTTTCATAGGGTCTCTAGTTTGAGAGTGCTCACGGAGTGCTCACCAAAAGTAGTGTGCAACCGAAGGGGACTCTATATATATATATATATATATATATATATATATATATATATATATATATATATGGAGGGAATAATTGGAGTTGAATGAATATGAATGAATTTAATTTGAAATGATTATAAAGGAGGTTATGGATAACCTAGAAAGTTCATGAACTTTTGAATGTGTGGATTCTGGAGGCTGATCGAGACCCTGGGTACCGGCAAATTTGTAATTATGAAAGTTTGAGAAGTGACCAGTATGGGCTAATGATCTCGTGTGTTGATTTAAGTCTGGTAGGAGGGTACCTCTACGTGATATTATTTATGTTTAAACTTTAGAACACACTAGAAAAGGAGATGTGATGAAACTTGGGCAAACATGAGTTGTATCAAAGCGACGTTTGCAGGGTGTTTGCAAGATGAGGATTCTATATAGTCGGGCGGTGTATTCCTCGACACTCCTCTCGACGTCCTGAATCCCGCTTCTCTTCCCTCCAAAACCCAATCCTTCTCCCCAAGTCAAACGAAATTCTAGATCTGCTCCATCCTCTCTCATCTCTCTTCCTTGACACCACTGACGCTCCTTCCGACATCCTGAATCTCACTTCTCTTCCCTCCGAAACCCAAGCCTTCTCCCCCAAATCTGAAGAAACCCTATATCCACTTCGATCCCCTCTTCTTCTCTCACCTACTCATCATTGAAATCCAACCTCACTTCCTGCCTTTAGGCATCTGGTAATTTCTTTTACAATTTTTTGAGCTAATTTTTATTTTCAATTCCCGTATTTGTGGTTAGTTGTGTGGTGTGTTAAGTGTACATAAATGTGGGTCTCAGTTGAAGGTAGTATTGTTTCTTAACATATGAGTTTGTGTAGTATCCTAAAAAAACCTACCTATTGGGTCTCAATTGAAGGTGTTGCAATAAATATTATTTCATATGGTATTTTTTAATATGCAAAAAATAATCTTTAGGTTAAGACATGTTTGAATATTCTTAGATAAGTTGATAACATATTTAATGCCCCCCTTGATCATAACTATTGTTACATAACCTTTTGGGTATTATGTGAATGAGACAATATTCTTTTGCTTTGATAATAAATATGGAGATTGATGAAGGGAGCTCTAATGTTGGTGAAAGTTTTTTGAGATCTCAAGAAGGTGAATTCCTTCCGATAGTTGACGAGCATGTAAACCACATGTATGTATGGCATTTGAGACCCTTTCCGAAGCAGAGAATTTTTATGCTAGTTATGCTAGATGTGGGGTTTTCAAATGTGTAAGGGGTCAAATAAACTAAAGGATGGCGAGGTAGTGGAAAAGACATATGTTTGTAATAAAACAGGGGTGTCGATTACTAAGACTAATGATGTTAGAAGGAGAACTACATTTAGAACTTCAGGGGTGTCAAATTTCTATCTTTAAGTTGATTTTGAATTAAATATTAGTAATATTGTGTTTTCAATTAAAAATTGAAGTTGACTAAGTCTTTAATTTCATTTGTTTAAGGAAAAAAATGTACAAGAAGAAAGTCCGAAGACACTTCTAATTTTATGAATTGAGGTAATTTATCATGCATTTAGCCAATTACTGGAGATATATCATTAATTTGTTCAAACATCACTACATTAATTAGCATTTTTAATATTTTTGCAGGTAATGGGGAAAATTTGAGGCTACTAGACCACATGTGGACACCTATTATCTGACAGGGAAGTATTTGATTCTCATTCTCATATTTCACAATTTGGTCCCTTGCTTTTTTGTGTGTGACAGTAGGCTGTGATGACAATCACTTAATGTACATTGATACTTATTTTGGTTTTGGGTAATGATCCCTTGCTCTTTGTAATTCTGAACAGATTTGATGTGGTTATCAAATTCTCACAATTTGTGATGTGTGTGAGCGTGTGCACGCGGGCGTGTGTAAGGGGGGGGGGGGGGGGGGGTTATAAATAAGTCTATTGTGCTTCACATTTCAAAAAATTTCTAATGAATTAGTAGGTTTGAAATCATGCAGCCACAATGAGGATAATTAAAAGCTAATCCTTATTTTGTATTTTTATTTGTTTCAACAGAAGAGGATACGCAGAAGTAGTAGGAGCAATAACAGCATAATTAGGAATTCAAACTCTTGGCGACCTGGAATTTTGAATACCACCTTCTCTCGGCAGTCTATCACCGCATGATTGGCGCCCAACCAATCCATCCCAAGAATGACGTCAAACCCAGAATTACCGATAACGATGAGGTATGCCTTGAAGGCCATGCCGCTAATCAACAAGGAGCTCAACTTACACACTTTAGAACAGACAATCACACCTCCACTTGTTGTGATGTTCCAAGCAACTAGCAAGTCATCGCTAGGCAATTGGTGTAGGCCAACAAAGCGGGAAGAGGTGAAGGAATGGGTAGCACCCGAATTGAACAGAACATGAGCAGGGAAATAGTGTACTAGTATAATACCTAGTGACAAGTCTAAGGGTGTGCGTGAACACAAGCATGGGCAAGAATGCATGATGCAAGAAGAACAAGTACAAGACATACTAAAATGACTGAAAGAAATAAACAATTAATACCTGTCACGACTCCCTCGGCAGTCTCGGCTTCCTCCACGGTCAGGTTGTAGGCCTGGCCATGACCTCCAGTCTGGCCTCTCCCAGGGAATGCTCCCCTCTGATTGTAGATTTTACTCTGTGATGGGAGCGGTGGCCTGATTTGGCCACAAGCTGGTGCTCCCGGCTGAACTGATCCCCCGGCTGGTGGAGCCAACCTCCTCTGTGGGCATTCTCGGAACATGTGGTCACTAGCTCCGCACACGAAGCACTGACGATTGGCAGTCCTGCAGTCTTTGCACGCATGACCAGCTTTGTGACAAACATCACATCTTACGTCCCTCCTTGGAGCAGCAGGTGGGTAAGGTAGTGCCCTTGGTGCTGGAGCTGGAACTGGCCTCCACATCGGCCCAGCCATAGGATGCTGTACCAACCACTGAGCTGCGCTCTTCCTCCTGTGAACCTGCTTTTGAACTCTAGCCGCATCAAGAACTGCAGCAAAAGTGCAGTGGTAGTGAGCAACCAGACGGTCCTGGATGTTGAAGTCCAGACCCAACAAGAACCTACGGGCCCTGTCTTCCTCATTCGCCACCATGGTTGTAGCGAAGCTGCTAAGCCGAGTGAACTCTGCATCGTATTCATCCACTAACCGAGTCCCCTGTGTTAACATAACGTTTAGTTTAACATTACTACATGATGTGTATGTAACAAAATGCAACATTAATTAACCCAAATAGACGGACCTATGTCAGAGAGATGAACTGTCGTTCCATTTCTACATTGGTAACACCGGGGAAGAACTTTGTTAGGAAGCTCTCAGTGAAGGTGGCCCAGGTGATAGGCCTCTCCAATCTTTTAGTTTCTGCCCTCCACCAGATCTGGGCAACGTCCATGAGCTGGATGCTCACTACATCCACTTGGTCGACGTCGAAAATTCACGCTGCTTGCAATAGCTGCTCAGCCGAATTAGCCACTACTTAGCTTCCAGTGGAGTCTCGGTACCTGTGAACTTGTCCAGGTGCAACCTCATGAAATCCGCCACAATACCGGGCCTCGGTGGTAAAAATCTTAGCGCGGGTCCGACGGCGGCTCTGTTCGCGGCTTCCAAGCTCGCTCTCATCAATTTGTTATGCTCTTGTTGATGTTGCATCATTTTTTGTAGCGCTAGGAGAACGGCCGCATTCTCGGACTGTTCATCCCTTGGTCGGGAAGAAGAACAACCCCCATGTGCCATAGTCTACATACAATCAAATCCGGTTAGTTTTCCAAATGATTAGTTGGTTACTAAATATTTATGTGATTAACGTGGTGTGCATATTGTTGAGTTAAAACCTGGCTAAACCCTCAAATTAGTTAGGACCTAACCTGGCTATGATACCACTAAAAACCTGTCACGCTCCACTGCCCGGAATATAATAAGATATGGGGTCGTGATTGAGGCCCAGCGAATGATATATTCACATCATTCATGAGCTGTTATAATCAACTCAACAATATGAAAATAAATATAACCACGTAGGCAAATTTATAATTACATAAACATGGATAACATAAATAAATCATGTAGTAGTCCATACATAACCAACATCAAGAAATAAATAAATGTGGGACAACATGCCTGGAATATAGAGTTTGAATAAACAAATATAACTGAAAATAAAAACATAAAGCAAGTAAAGCAGAGTGGAATCCATCCCTATTCTTCAGAACACCAGATCACTGATTCCTTCTTGCAGTTCCTCTTCTACTCCTGTATATTCATCAACACGAGTTTGGGAAGGAGAACACCGTTAGAGCAAGTATCGGGTCGCAAGTAGTACAAGAAACATGAATATCAAGTCTTAATTCATTTATTAACATGGCTTTTTAAATTGTGAAACATGATGATATATTATAAGTGACAATCTGGAAAGTGCAGACCCAACAGTACGAAAGTCCTGATATCTCAGTGTCTATAACTCTGAATCCAAATTCGTCGAATATTCTGGAAACTAGATTCACAGAACTACGACATTCATTTACAAAGTTCTAATCGATCTAAACTGCTACTAGGTCAAAATCTAGCTACAAGTTACAACAGATAGCAAGAGAGAAATTTGTCGGTTCAATTAAAAACGATTCTTACTAGCAACATATAGTTTTTAGAACTAGAATTTAACATGCACTTGTATATCAAAATCAGTAAGGGGTTTCTATTAGTTCACGTGATGGAGCTCATAATTCTACAATATTAATTTTGAATATAATTATCCAATCACATACAAATCTTAATTTATTCAATTAACCATTTATATACATAAACATTCGAATATATGTTTCAAATTTTGTGTTTGTGTAGTGAATGGAACAACAAAACCATGCTTTTGACGACGTTGAATCATAGAGACAAAAGAAATTGATTCGACTAAATTAGATATCAAATATCACAGATTTCAACACGATGATCTAATTACTACGTGCGGGAATTCAAATGAAATGCTTCTACGGAACGATAAAGACGTACAAGTTACTTGCCTTAATATGATGACGACGATTATGATAATAATGAGAATAACGGGACGAGCGTCCTGACAGCAACACGTGCGAAGTACGTGCACCGTAACACGTGCAATACACGTACTGCAGTGGCAACAGCAAGATCTGCATCAACAACAGCAAGGGCAAGAGCGGTGGTCGGCGGGGTTGTTGAGCGGAGGAAAGAGGACAGTCGATAGCGATGGAGGGCGGCGACGAGGGATGGTCGAGGACTAGTTGCGGTGACTGCGATGGAGTAGAAGACAGGATGCAATCGATGGAGGGTCTTCGACGGGGACGAGGTCGAAGGCGAGGGGTCGAAGAGGAGAGGTGGTGGCTGTGTGCGTCAACGGTTATGGGTTGTGGTGGTGCAGCTCGAAGTGGTGGGTGATGGGTCTGAGGTGTTGATCGGGATGTAGGCGAGGATGGAGATGACGAGGACAACGAGGGTGTTGGGCGGTGGTTGCTGATGACGAGGAGGAGAGCGATGAGGAGGACGGTGGTTTCGGTGGTGGTGCAGGCGGAGGCACAAAGAGGGGGAGAGGGAGCAGCGGGGGATGGTGCTCGGGTGGTGGCTCGAGCGGGAGGTGGCAGTGATGGGGGTGCGAAGCTCAGAGGCAAGGAAGAGGATGGTTGAGGTGGAAGGTTGGGGGTGAGGTCCGAAGAGGAAGAAGATGAAGGGTTGGTTGGGTGTTTTACACAGTGGAGAAGGTGAAGGGTTGGGTGTTCACTGTTGAGATTAAGGAGGAGGAGAGAGAGAGAATCAGGGGATTTAATGGGGAAGTTAGGATTAGTGGGGGAACGTGAGAGAGGGGGTTTGATCTGGTCAATAGGCAGGTAGGAAGGGAATTGGGTTTGGGTTAATGAGTTTGGTTGGGCATCCAAAACAGATCCAACAATAATATGAGCTTCAATAGTTGGGCTCATGATTAAATAAAATAATAATAGTAATATTGGGCTGGGTTGGGCTTAGGATTTAGAACAATAAATAGAGTAGGAGTATGGACTAGGAATTGGGTTTAAAAAAATGATGAAATTGAAAAAACAACTCAGGTTCATGAGAAGAAATAAAATTTGCATTTAAAAGATAGAATTACAAGAATACAATGAAAGAAAAGAATACAATTCAGTATAATAAAAAATTGGAGTTACACCAAATATGTTATATAATATATGAAAATCAGTCATCTTCAAAAGTTCTATCAAATAAAATTGGTTTCACATTCATATGAGTTGTTATTCAAAAAAATTTCGATGGACGTTATAATATTCAAAGAAAATGTAAAGAAACCGATTAATTTTTTTATTGTCTTTTTTTTCTCTTCTGCAATTCTTGTATCCCAAGTATCTGAACAAATCTTACCATTCTTTTGAATCCACTTGTTCTCATTTGATCATCCAATTATTTTGTTGGAAACAGGGATTTCTAACACATTATATTAGATTTTATTAGTACTCGAGTATTTAATTAACGTATGCTATTATATTATTTATTTGATGTTATTTATTTTGTAAGCCCAAACTTGACCCATTCTACATTCTTATCACCAGATTACTACTACTACTACTACTACTACTACTTATTTTGTAAGCCCAAACTTAACCCATTCTACATTCTTATCACCGGATTACTACTACTACTGCTACTACTACTACTACTATATTATTTATTTGATGTTATTTAATTACATTCTGATCACCGGACTACTATTACTACTATTACTATTATTATTATTATTATTATTTTATATGAATCCAAATCTTTCAACCTAAGCCTATTATTATTATTATTATTATTATTATTATTATTATATATGAATCCAAATCTTTCTACTACTACTACTGCTGCTGCTGCTACTATTATTATTATTTTATATGAATCCAAATCTTTCAACCTAAGCCTACTACTACTATTATTATTATTATTATTTTATATGAATCCAAATCTTTCAACCTAAGCCCAAGCCCAACTAACCATAATCACCTATTTAAAACCCCCCTAATCATCATTAACCCTAACTAATTCCCTTCTCCAAGTCCATATCAGCCACCTCTCATCTTCACCTTCTTCCATGCTCCTTCACATCGAACTCATAGTCCTCCTCAAACTCCGAGCAGTCAAAATCACCTCACCATCATCCAAGCCACCATCAGACTGCCTCATATTCACCACCTTGAACTCCAACAACACCACTCACCTTGTTGCCTTGCTGCCGCAACCCAACGACGCGCTGCTATTTCTGTCGCTCTTACCTACTGTAGTGCTGCCATTGTCGCGTTGTTGCTGCCTTGCTGTAGTCCACGCCGCTCGCTTCTTGTTTCTGTGTCCCGCATCTTGAAACCTCGACGTCACGGTTCCTTACTGTCGTCGTTCATTGCCGACTATTGCGGTTGTTACTGTTGCCATCCTTGTTGATTGTGCTGTCGTTCTTCCTCCCATTGATTCTCGTCGCACGCACAAATGTCATATAAGGCAAGCATCTCATGAACTTCTTTTATTGTTCATATTCAAGATACGTTTATTGATCTTCACAAGTAGTTCTTTACATTAATAATCATATCTCATCGAATTGTCGTAATTCAAGAAAAAACTATTATTAATTCATTGACGAATTGGGATAATTGTTTTCTTTATCGTTCCCTTTCATTGATTCAAATTTGGAACCGTTAATTTATCATGTTATTGAATATTCAAATTTCCATCATGTTATCTCCCCTGACTTGCTACCAGAATTTGAACTAGTTACTATTGATATAATTTAGAACTTTATAAATGAAAGTTGTAGTCCTCTGTGTCTAGAATCCAGAACAACTGAAGGATCTGAAATTCGACTTGTAGATTGCTAGATATCCAAATTTTAGTATTGTAACGTTTTTAATTCCGGATTATTGTTTAGAAGTATGTCGCCATGATTAAATGATTAAAATAATATGTTATCAATATAATTATGACCTGAGATTAACCAGGATGATACTAAACATGTTTAGGAGTCATTTTATGATTTTAATAAGATTTTAAATGAATTTACAGTCTATTATTATGCACAAGAACTTGTCACTGACTTCTGTCTGAATGCTAGACCAGTAAAGAACCAGTTAATAGACATAGTTTCTATCATTATAAGATATTGTGTGACTATGCATTGGAACCGGAAGGGAGTCTAGATTCTGGAACCTCTGACAGAACCTAATTTGCTTTCCCGTAGCAGCAGGAAAGTCAGTTTTTATACAATAACGTATTGTTGTCCAAAATTGGATTTTCATGTTTTTTGTATAAGTTTATTTTGCATGTAATGAATTTCACTCTATAACATGCATTGCATAGCCCTTGGTACCTCCTTAATCATGTCCTGATACCCTTTTTCATTGGTTGCACGTTCATGAGTAATTATTGTAAAATAATGAAAAGCCACAGTAATAAGGGTACCTATTAGTGGATAATATAAGAGAGTGTACTCGGAAGGAGACCCGTTTTTCTAATAATAGTGACTCCTGTTTACAAGTTTACATATTTCATGTTCACAATTTAAATGAAACTAAGTGCCACATCATGAAACGACGGGGGCTACCTGTAACGCCCCGAATTCCAAACATATATAATTTGGAGCACAACAGGATCTTTTACTTCAATTTGTACAAAAATACAAGGAATTTATAACTTCATTATACATTGTTTATTGCAATACATAGCAGAAATTACATAAAGTATACAACTCTGACATTCAATAACTTTAATCTGGTAGTAATCATCAGTATCAACTCATCTTTACGTCTTTCGCCAATCAAAGTCCTGCACTTGAAAATTGTGGGCACGTCAGTTGCATACAGCTGATGCAATGCTATAATACATCGATTTCACCATCTTAACAATCATAAACTTGAATACAGAAATAAAAAAGTGACTATCATAATTATGTTAGTGTATGATATGAACCTAATGCCTAATGCAGTCATTCACACTACGATGACACTAAGTTTGGTTCAAGGGAGGGGAGGGGAGGGGAGGGGAGGGGAGGGATTTTAATGGAGGGGAGGGAAGGGGAGAGAAAGGGAGGGGAGGGATTTAATGAAAACTCTGTTTGGTTCAAAGGAGGGGAGGGGAGGAAAATAATAATTTTCTTGTTTGGTTCACAAGGGGAGGGAATAGATTTTATAATAAAATTATTTTTATACCCTTTTGCATATAATAAGAAATTCAATCTTGTAGCCATCCTGTTTTTGTTAATTTGACTCGTGGAGTTTGCATCAATTCAATCATTTAAGTTTTAGTTTTTCCATTTAAAAACAAATTAGTTTATATGACAATACATGTTCTAGCAATGGATTTTAGGACATCAAGTTTTTCTCAAATCCTGAATTTTTGTCTATTTTCAAATAGATTGCTTTGATTCTTCGCAGCTCTACTTTTCTCTTTCATACTTCCAGTATGACATATAAAAGGTGGATGTTTGAGCTATACTTAAAAGCGAGATTAGTTGGATTTTGCATGTTCAACTTAGTTGGATTTTGCATGGACCTAAACTGATTGTGCTCGAGTACATTAGGCTCCTTTACGAGTCCTACATATTCTATTAAATCTTGAATCTCTTTTTCTATTAAAAGCGAGATTACATTCACTTATAAACGTAGAGAAACTAAGCTGCTCTATTTAAAGAGAGAGGTTTTTTATTATATTAGGATTTAGATTTTAAAGGGCAATTTGGTCTAGCCACTTTAAAATATTAGCCATATTTTCTCTTCCCTCCAAATCCCCCCACTTTTGGAGGGGAGCCAAAATTGGCTCAGGAGGGGTGTTGCACCCCCCCATTTCCCTCCCATCCCCTCCTAAAAATTGAACCAAACAAGAAAAGTATTAAAAAACCCCTTCCCTCCCCTCCCCTTCCCTCCATTCCCCTCCAACCAAACAGTCCCTAATGCATACTTGTTCAGATTCTATGCATCCCATACTATATAGGTCCGAGGGCAAGCCCTTAATGCACTCCTCAATATAGGGTTCAATCTCTCGTCATGAAATCTTACTACGGTGACAAAAATAAGGTTCAGACATCCTACGAGTATGGATTCCAGCCCCGGAGTACACTGCCCAACTATATAGAATCCACCTCGTGCAGACATCCCGCAAGTGTCGCTCTAGCCCAGAATATATTGGAGATCCGCCTCTTATCAGGCTGGCTATTTATGATTCCGAAGTACACCTCCCGATCATTCATAATCCCAGATTTAATTAAGGATTGTCTCGCTTCGCATAGCTATCACAGTCCCGGAGTACACCGCCCGACTGTATCTATAGTCCCGGAGTACACCACCCGACTATATAGAAATGCCCCACTTACGTTTGTCCCGATTTCATCACATCTTCCTTTCTAGTGCCTGCTCTTAGGTTTAATTATAATCATCACAACCTAAAACTAGCTTACCCTACCAGACTTAAATCAACACACGAGAAAATGTTAGCCCACACTAGCTACTTCTCAAGTTTCATTATCATAACTTACCGGTCTCTATGGGTCTCGCTCAGCCTCTAGATTCCAACATTACAAACCGAGGTCATCTAGGTTATCTTAACCTCAATTACACAATTTTTCATTCATAAATTCATTGACTCTTTCATTCATTCTCTTTAAAATTGTTAGTTTCACAATGCAAAACTTCTTATTCCCTTATAATATATCTCGAAAGCATTTCATCTTAATAAAACTTTACAAATGCCATACATTTAGTTTCTCAAATACATTCTTTATTTATGCCCTAATTTTTCATGCAAATCATTTTACATCAATTCTAGGATGAAATTTCCTTCCATATGATTTACAACTCTAGGATAAAATTGTCATAATTCAATCTTTCTTATCAAAATAAAATGTTATCAAAAAATTCACTTCCCAAGTAGATAATGTACAATATAATTTTCATCCAATGAATTTCCCCAAATTTATATTTGATTATCTCGATCATTATAAAGTTAGCTCATTTTAACATAAACAAAGCCCCCCCCAAATTTAGACTACACTAGACTCATCTAGTACATTGTCTAATGTAACTTTTAAATCTCCAAAAAATATTTCTTAAAATAGTGTAGAATTATTTCCAAATGTTCTAATAATATTCCAAAATATTTTTACATTTTTTTCCAATTTTTAAAATCATGAAAAAAACTTTAAAATAAAATAAAAACGAAATGTGTATCCCCAGGATCGAACCCAGGCCACTCAACAACCCAAACCGCCACCCACAACCAGTGAGCCAACTCACTGTTTGTGAAGAAAGCCCCATTCAGTTGTTTACTTATGCCATCTACTGTTAATATATTAAAAATCAAAATTTTAAAGAAGAACAGAGCCTCCCAAGACTCGAACCTACAACCTATATCGCTGTATACATCAATTTAAACCCAACGCCAAGACCAGGCAATCAAGCCTACACTACTGATATTAGTACTATTGTAGTTCTTTTATTGCAACTCTCTACTTCTAAATCTCTTTCAAAATAACTTTGATGTTAAATTTCTACACTTCAACTTTTACAATTTCAGAAAATAATTTTCCCTTCAAATTGAATATATTATTCTGAGATAAATCCTATAATAATCTATTTCCAAAATAAAGCAAATTATTGCCCAATTTGTATGAATTGTTCATAATTCCACAATTTTGAACTATATAAATTATTGTTCTTAATACCACTACATTTTTTGGAGTTTTTACATTACTACATTGTATATAGAGAGATTTGATTCCATAGATTTATTTTTTATAAATTCTCTACTAGAAAGGCATTCTATTAAACTCCTATTAATTCAAATTCCTACTACATGATTGTGATTTAGCATGTACTAATAAATTTTCTAGAGATATTACTTTACGCACAAAAGTCAATTTCCTCATCCATCTACATATTTCTAACATGCACAATTACTAGAATTTTATAAGACAATGAATACTCCACACATTCACATACTAACTATGACTAAGAGTGCACAATTAAAACTATAGAAGGCTTCCACACTTATACACCCTAATCAGATTAACATCTACACATGTCATGGACAATCAAGCATACTCTACAAAATTTTAAAAGACAATGAGAACTCCCACCTCAATAAACTCCTAGTAATTGAATCCTTAGCACAATGCCCTAAAAATCCACCACTCCAAACCACGACCCCAAGCTTCCTCAAATTCCCGAAAGCAATCCTGGCGCTCTTTCTCCTTTTCTTTTCTTTTTTTTTTCTTTTTTCTTTTGGTTTGATTTGTGTTCATTTGGGATTAGAATAGGGGGGCATTTATAGGGTGAAATAGTGAGTAGTTATAATAACTCCCTACTTACTAAAAGAGCTCTCCACTCACCCACACACTCCCCACTCTCCCACTCTCCCACTTCTCACATTGGCCGGTCACTTCTTGGAAGGAAGAGCACGTGCACGTACATCTAATGTGTGTGCACACTTCTTCATAGAATTTCATTAATAGTTTTTTTTATTAAATTAGGTGTGTATGTTACACATTGTAATGTGTACTAGTTTATCAAAATTTTAAATAAGAGTTCATGCACGTTAAATGCACATCCAAAAAGTTAGGGGCTTTAATTTATGATAGTATTAATGTGTTACAAAATATAGATTTAAATATAGTTGAAAAATAAACCACACATTTGTGATTTGTAAAATGGGAGGAAAATTTTCATGACTCAAGAGAATTTTAGTAATCGACACGTGTACAAAATTATGTGCAAAGTACGTGTGAAAGAAAATATTGCAATAACATAGCTAGCACGTGCATAAAAGAAAAACACGTGTGAAGCACGTGCCGAAATAAGTTCAAGGGAACGGAAAATAAATACTCGAATTATGAAATACAAAAATACATTTCATTAATTCTATATACGTATCCAACAATATAATCAACATGTGCATGGAAAACACGTGGGTCGCACGTATAAAAATATATTTGAGTCAAAACAGGAGAAAACAAATAAATTTCAATTTATGAAAAGAATTTGAACAAGTTATAAAATTAATAATTGAACACGTAGAAAATTTTATAGTATTACACGTAACGGTAGAATATACATAATCGATATGTGTATTGAAACACGCGCAATGCACGTAAAAGCACAAAGATCAAAATAAAGTTTAAGTTGGCTCAGAATAGGATAAAAATGAATTTTGAGAAGACATAAAATGTATGAATAATTGAATTGCATAAATATGTATGACATTTATATTAAAATTTGTTTCGGATATTACTCGTAACAGTACAAAACACGTGTGTAACACCCGTGGACAAAATTGTCATAACTCAATTTTGTGGGGTGTTACACCACCTCTAGAATCCATTATATGATTCATGTTATTGTCTCTTCAAGACCCGAGTACATGATCTTATAGAATTCAACATTAGTGTCTAAACGTTTACTTGATTGTATGCACCCAAACAAGTGGTTTGGAAAGCAGGATTGCATGCCTCAATTAGGATTAATAAAATATTTATTAGACTTAAGATTAAGACTGAACACGTGCATGATTCATGTCCACAAGTTACATGATTCCTGTTTACAATTATATTATTCGCGTTTACAAGTTTGCATGTTTTCCTGGTTATACGAAATGTTGTTGTATACTTGACTCATTGTTCCCGATTGACTATACCTTGATATTTATTTCAATTGTCACTTGCATCTTACATAGTCATGCTTGTTATATATTTGAATGACCAGTTCTTGTTACCATTTGCTTGGTACTACTTGCCGTCCGTAGCTTGCTCTAACGGATATCCCCCCCCCCCCCCCCCCCCCTCCCCCTCTCTAGATGTTGAGCTTGCAGGTATCGCAAAGGAAACAACCAAAGGACTTGGGGAACAAATTTTCTAGAGTGAATTTTTATTCTTAGCCTGCATTAGGTATTTCGCTTATGGTATTTTATACCGAGTACTTTTTTGTTTTCGTACATTGTATTTCCGAGCATTTTTACCCGAAGTTTATTTCCAGATGTTAGATATTTTTTTGTGGATTTATTTCATGGATTATTGAATTTTATTCATTATTTATGTGATTACTTATTCATGCGTGGTTGTGATTATATTTTATATTATTGAGTTGACTGTTACAGCTTATGAATGATTTGCACACACACACACACACACACACACACACACACACACACACATATATATATATCATTCGTTGGGCCTTTGTTGCATGCCCGTATTTTCATATTTTTGGAAGCGGGGCGTGACAGGTTTTTAGTGGTATCAGAGCTTGATTAGGCTTTAACTAGTTTAACTCAACAATGTGTGCACCACGTTAATCACATGAATATCTAATAACCTACCTATAATCTGGATACTGACCTTATTTGATTACATTGCAGACTATGGCTCGTGGAGGCTCTGCTACTTTTCGACCTAGAGAGGAACCGTAAGAAAATACGGATATTCTCCAAATGATGCAGCAAATGATGGCGCTGGAACAGGAACATAATAAGTTAATGAAGGCAACTTTGGAGGTCGCTAATCGAACCGCCGCTGGACCCGCACCAGGGTTATTGCCGCCAAGGCCCGGCACATTGGCAGATTTCATGAGATTGCACCCGGAGAAGTTCTCGGGTACCGAAACACTGCTGGAGGCCGAGCAGTGGTTAATCTGAACTGAACAATTGTTGCAAGCGGCGCGAATCTCCGACGTAGATCGGGTGGATGTAGTAAGCATCTAGCTTGTTGCCCATATCTGGTGGAGGGCAGAAATCGAGAGGTTAGAGAGGTTTATCACTTGGGCCACTTTCACCGAGACCGTCTTGACGAAGTTCTTCCCCATCGTCACTAAAGTTGAGATGGAACGACAATTCATCTCTTTAACCCAGGTTCGTCAGATAGCATTAATTAATGTTATTTTTTGTTGCCTACTCCATGTGTGACAATATTAATCTAAACATTATTCTGATATAGGGGACTCGGTCTGTAGACGAGTATGCCACTGAATTCACTCGGCTTAGTCGCCTTGCAGCAGTCATTGTGGCAAATGATGATGATATGGCCTGGAGGTTCCTGATGGATCTAGATTATGATATCCAGGACCATCTGGTTACTCACCAGCACCATACCTACACTGCAGTCCTTGATGCAGGTAGAGTCCAGGAACAGGTCCACAAGAGAAGGAGTGCTGCTCAGCAGGCAGTACATAATCTTACTGCCGCTCGGCCTATAGGTGGGCCGATTCGGAGGCCAGCTTCGACTCTCACAGCAAGGACATTGCTGTACCCACCTGCTGCTCCAAGGAAGGACGTGGCATGTGATTTTTGCCACAAAACTTGTCACATGCACAAGGATTGTTGGGCTGCCAACCGCTTATGCTTCATGTGTGGAGCGAGTGATCACACACTTCGAGATTGCTCGCAGAGAAAGTTTGGCCCACCAGCCTGAGGATCAGATCAGCAGGGAGCACCAGCTCGTGGTCAGGGCAGGCTACCGCTCCCACCAAAGAGACCAATTTATGATCAGAGGAGAGAAGCTCTTAGGGGAGGCCAGAATGGAGGTCATGGTCAGGCTTACAACCTGACTGCAGAGCAGGCATAGACTGTTGATGGCATTGTTGCAGGTATTATGCAATTATTGTATTCAGTTATTTCATTTTATCTTGCACCATTTATTCTTGCACATACCTCGCATATGCTTCACTCTTATTCCTTGGCTTATTATTATGTATCATTTTAGCACACTCTTTCACTATGCATGTTATGTTTGACTCTGGTGCTGCCTATTCCTTCATTTCTTCTCGCTTTGTTGATTGACATCATCAATTGCCAAGCGATGACTTGCCAGTAGCATGGAATATCACAATAGGTGGAGGTGTTACCATTTGTTATAAAGTATGCAATTAGAGTTCCCTACTAATAGGTAGTGTGGACTTTAAGAAAGACCTCATTATTATCAAGAATTCAGGGCTTAATGCTATTCTTGGAATGGACTGGTTGGGAGCTACTATGCCATGATTGACTGCCAAGAGAGTAAAGTAGTTTTCAGAATTCTTAGTCTCCAAGAATTTGAATTTCATGCTACTGAAACACCGCTTGGATGCGTCGTGAACTCTCTGAACCAGGAGGCTAGTGTACTAGAGTTGAAGTGCACTGATGACGAAATTGCACCCTTGATTGTGCGGGATTTTCTAGATGTCTTTCCAGAGGAATTGCCCGAGTTGCTAGTAGACCAAGATGTAGAGTTCAGTATCGAAGTCCAACCTGGTATCGCACCCATCTCGAAGAGTCCCTACAAAATGTCACCAGTTGAGTTGGCTGAATTGAAGGTACATGTTCAGGAACTATTGGATAAAGGATTCATCAGGCTGAGTGTCTCACCTTGGGAAGCACCTATTTTGTTTGTGTAGAAAAAAGATGGTAGTCGCAGGCTCTGTATTGATTATCGGGAACTGAATAATGTCACCGCGAAGAACCGATATGAGGATTGATGACCTATTTGATTAGCTTGGAGGTGCTTCAGTTTTCTCAAAGTTGGATCTTCATTCAGGTTACCACTAGGTTAAGGTGAAGACCAAGGATATTCAGAAAATGGCATTTCGGACAAGATATGGACATTACGAATTCTTAGTAATGCCATCCAGGGTTACCAATGCACCAACTGTGTTCATGAGCCTGATGAACATGACATTCTCTTAGTTTTTGGACAAGTTCGTGTTAGTGTTCATCGACGACATCCTGGTATATTCTCGGAATAGGAGGATCGTGCTGAGTATTTGAGAGTGGTCTTGTAGACCTTAATGGAGAATCAGCTTTATGGGAAGCTCAACAAGTGTGAATTCTGATTAGATCGTGTTGCATTTTTGGGCCATATTATCTCGGGCGATGGAGTTTCAGTTGATCCATCAAAGGTTACAGCGGTCAGGGATTGGCTGGTACCGAAGACGGCATCAGAAGTGTGGAGTTTTCTTGGAATGGAAGGTTATTATCAGAAGTTTGTTCAGGACTTCTTGAAGATTACTGGACCTCTAACTAAGTTGACAAAGAAGGAGCAGAAGTTTATTTGGGATGAAGCTTGTGACGATTCCTTTATGGAATTGAAGGTTCAGTTAACATCAGCACATGTGTGAACTATACCGGACAGTTTAGGAGGTTTTGTGATTTACTGTGATGCTTCTGTTAGAGGTTTAAGTGCAGTATTGATGCAGCGAGGAAGAGTTGTCGCTTATGCATCTCGGCAGTTAAAGTCACATGAGCAGAACTACCCCACACATGATCTCATTCTTCTTGCGGCCGTAATCTCTGCTTAAAGTTATGGAGATACTACTTGTTTGGGGATGTAGTTGAAATCTTCACAGATCATAAGAGTCTCAAGTATGTGTTCACACAGAAAGTGCTAAACATGAGGTAGAGAAGAAGGCTATAGTTCATGGCAGGCTATGATGTCAACCTGTAGTACCACCCGGGTAAGGTGAACTTGGTACCTGATTCCTTGAGCAGGTGACCTGCTGCTATGTTCCTTACTAAGTAGAAGGAACTGTTGGAAGATATGAGGAGACTGGACTTTGAAGTGATTTTGCCCGATACAGCGCACCAGTGTATGATGTTGCAATTATAGTCTTCATTGGTGGAGCAGATCAAAGAAGCCCAGGCTGGTGATGAGCAGTTGTAGAAATTTAGAAGTGTAGTGGAAGCAGGCCTAAGAATCGACTTGATCATTCATGTAGATTGATCACTCTGCTTTGGGGCCAAATTGTGTGTAACTAAGGGAGAAGTCAGACAGAAGCTACTCGAAGAAGACCACCGCTCACCCTATTCCATTCACCCTGGAGGCACAAAGATGTACATAGATCTGAAGCAGAATTTTTGGTGGCACGTTATGAAGAGAGCAATGGCGATGTTTGTATTATAGTGTTTGATTTGTCAGTAAGTGAAAGCAGACATCAGAGGACCGCTAGACTTTTGCAGCATCTTTCAATTCCTGAGTGGAAATGGGAGAACATTACTATGGATTTTGACACAACATTGCGGAGGAATCCCAAGGTTCATAATGCTATTTGGGTGATTGTGGATTGTTTGATGAAGAGTGCCCACTATATCTTTTTCAGAATGGGCCAGTCCATAGGGAGCTTGGCCAAGAAGTACATACAAGACATTGTATGGTTGCATGGAGTTCCTGTCAGCATTGTATCAGACAGAGATACGAGGTTCAGGTCTCAGTTCTGGGAGAGTCTTCAAGGGAGTCTGGGGAGTAAGTTGAACTACAATACAACGTTCCACCCATAGACATATGGACGGTCAGAAAGGACAATTCAGACTATAAATGACATATTGAGGTCTTGTGTTCTCCATTTTGGAGGTTCTTAGGAAGATCATCTGCACTTAGTTGAGTTCTCGTACAAGAACAATTATCAGGCAAGTCTCAAGGTAGCATTGTATGAGGCACTCTACGGTCACAAGTGTAGATCGCCAGTCTGTTGGGATGACATCGCCGAGAGGAAATTTTTGGGGCCAGAGTTGATCATGAAGACAGTTGATGTAGTGACTCAGATCAGGAAGCACTTACATGCATCTCAGGATAGACAGAGGAAGTGTTCATTAGAGGCCTTTAGGGTTTGAGGTAGGTGATCATGTATTCCTCAATATGTCACCATGGAGAGGCGTCACCCGTTTTGTAACGCCCCGATCCCTATTACCGGACATCCGTGACACAACCAGAATCTTTGCCTTCAAATGCATATCAACACAGTAAATAACACAGAAATTTAAACACTTTTATTGCCATTAGAGTTATTACATTAATAATTATAAATATCAATTTTTCCTTGAACAAGGAATACAAATTACATAACTTATTACAACTGATCACAAAGAATACTCAGGCTCCTCATGCAAAGTTGTCAGTTGTCTTCCAGATCGGCAATCGATTGGTTATTACTGAGAACTCCGCTGAGTGGTCTATCTGCTTCCCTGGGACTTGCCCCTCGGTTTGAGCCTTCTGCTGTGCGACTCTGATATTTCTGCACCCACTCGAATGGTAGGCATGTATACTGCCATTCCCCCTGGATGCCTTGCTGATCTTGGGCTCTCCTGCACTTGTGACCTGATATTCATGTACCTAAAAGGTGGGGTACGTCAGTAATTCTACTGATGCAATGCTGATAAGAAAACAACGATCTCCGAACTGGCATCCGCAAACCATCTTGAATGAAAAGGAAAATGTGTATCCTGATTTCCTGGTGCTCGTGTATGCCATGGTCAAACAACTAATGCACTGATCACCTGCCTTATTGTAATACAAGCAACCTTGGAACTCTGGATACGCATGCATCCCATACTACATACGTTCCAGGTCAAAACATGACATGGTTTAATCTAATATACGAAACAAGAATGCACACGATGCACCTACACCTACTCTAATGTGATTCATTTGGGAACATATGCATCCCATACTACATACTTTCCAAAAATCAACTTCGATGGAAATGTATGCATCCCATACTACATACTTTCCAAAGAGTTCGCCTTCTGAATGTAGGGTTCAATCCCTCGCCATGCAATGCATTCTAATTCAGTCCACTTCCTGTTCCTGATAGTATGACATGGTTGATGAGGTATAAATAAAACACATGATTCGGGGCGCTACCCCGTTGTCACCAATAATTGTTGCATCGGACCCTCCTCTAAAGCTGTGACGAACTTACAGATATACACGCAGCATATCCATTGCGCAGAAGATCCATTATGATCCGTTCGTTTCCACCAATATAGAACATGACGGCCTCGAAGTTCTAAAACCTCCTATCCACCAGGAAATTGACATCCTGTTCTTACCATGGTACGTCAGAAATTAACAGTGCAGAATACGCACAGCAGCACGTATCCCTAATGACAGGAAGGGACAACCCCATAGTATCACCACATAGTGCTAACTTTTAGAACGAGTTGGATTATAGGGAATCGTCCCTAATACCAATTTGGTCTTTGAGCGAAAAAATAAAGGAACCTAATCAATGCAGTTTACTGAAGACAAGTTGTTACCCAAAATCATACTCGGTGTCGATCAACAATATCGAGCCTGTTCGGTCTGTCAAAACAACAATCATCGCAGGAATCACATCCACTGATTCCCAATACCTTCACAGGTCAGCAACCAAATAATTCCGGTCCGTGACCCTCCGCGAGTGGTCCAACAGCGCCCCAAGGATGCAATATAAGTCAAATGAAGGTAAGCTCACACACAACCATCAATTCTTGACCATTGACAGACTTAGGCATCGAGACACCAAACACAACTGACTAGAGCTATATCTAACTCACTCATGTCCACCATGAGTACTAAACACAGGAACTTATCTAAGTTCCAAATAAAATGCTAAAAACCATCATTAAAACCTGATAGCTCATGATCACCATACTGCGGTGGTTCCTCATCAATTGTCCGATGGAACAGTTTTAAGAAATACCAGTAGCTGTGACCCAAGCTACGCTCATCGGAATCCAACACATTCAGAATTTCCTTGAAGGATAGGGAGATCCACTGTCATCCCCTAGTCAGTGACTCCCTCAGTTTCTTTTAGAGAACTCAAGTCCCCGAGTTAACTCAGGTTTGAAGTCAATCTAGACAACAGGTTGTTAAACTTGCAACGTCCATAACTTCCAGCACACAAGTTAGAATTGCTTGATATCTCCCATTCTGTAAAGGTAAGACCTTAGTCTGCAACTCTCCAGCTGACCATTTCCTCAAATTCAATCATCTTGACACCCAACAACCCTCATATACTCTTAGTAGTATGTTCCTTCTCGCACTTGCTGCACCTGCCCGATATAAAAGTTTACTCATTTCAGAATTACTCGATTTCGGGTTCCATTGAAAGGTGGGAGTGTCTACTACAACTTCCTAGTTGGACACATCCTCAGATTCAATCCTTAAGGTCCTCAAAGTTACCAATTTCCATCGGGTGCACAACAAGGGAAAAGTTGATTTCTCTCGCAAACATTGCCTTGACAAGGCCAAATCTATCCCAACCTTGGAAAATCATAACTTCCAACCTACAAACTAGAATTAAAAAATTCCAGTTGGGTTAGAAAGCTATGATTCCCTACTGCAAATCTCTAGTTGGCCAATCGTCCAAATTCTTAACAGATAAGTCCAGGAATATCCATCTCCACAGACTAGACAACTTGTACTAGGCTGAACATAGCCTACTTCGAAATTCAATAATAAATCAACCTTAAGTCCAGTGCTCATGAAATTTGAGATTCTCTATCTACACATATACCATTTCATTGTATCCAAAATTCACATTCAAATTCATTTCACACAATGATCTACGACTCCTCAAACATTGCATAATTTCTAGCTGCTCCTTCAGCAGAGGTTTTTTTGCCACTGTGTACGGTTTATTCTTGAAACCTTATCAAACGACCTCTAAAAATTCTAAAATTTGAGACTCATCAAGTAGACTCATACTTCAAGCTACTCCCAAAATTTCATAGCAAAACAATAAACATACAAGGAGTTATGGCTTTTTGAACTTCAGTCCAAAACACAGTCAGCTTCAGCCGATACCTTCAGACCAGTCGCATTCTACAAATTTTTCGAGGCATCAAACGACCTCGGAAAATTACAAAATTTAAGACTATGGTTGTAGACACATACAAGAACGTCCACAAAAATTTTCAGCTAAAAATTACCAACCTACATTGAGGTACAAGGTCGGAAAGATAGCCAAATTCTGCACAGCAGCAGCAATTTGGCTGTTCTCTGTCCTGACTTTGGTCCTACGTTTGGGCTATCAAATTGCATCCAAATATTATGAAAAAAATCATGGATACTCTACATACATATAAGAACAATACCTCAAAATTTGAGCCCAAGATTCCAAACCGTTTGGGAGAAAGAAATTCCCAAACTTACCCTCACAACCATGCTTCTAAACAAAAGCTTATAGAATTGAGTCGTTCATACGATACCACTATCTTCTTCTTAGCATGTCATTCACATACTTGAAAATCAAATTTCTCCATCTACTTTCACATGCTAAATTTCACATATACAAAAGAAATCAAAACTTAGAGTTAGAGTATCACCCACATGAAGCTTGCAAAAGAATTTTCTTGTAGCTTGGCTCCTAGCTTTGCTTGCTTGCTTCACTTTGCTCCTAGCTCTTAAAAAACTTAGCCTCCTCAAATTCCCTACTACTCCACCCTACTACAACTCCCTACTCAAAAAGCTCCACCTTTCTTCTTCTCCTTCTCTCTGTTTTTTTTTTTGAAACAAGAACAATGGTGAAGGAATGAAAGAATGAGAGAGTGAGTGGAAAATGGGGGTTTTATAAAAGATGGGAGCTAGGGTTGGGAGGTTTGGCCGGATGGGATGTAGGGTGGGGATGGGGAGAGGTGGTGTGATTGGAAGATGGGTGGATGGGATGAAGCCAACACCTTCAAGGGAGAAACTTCTTGGAAGCTTCTTTAGAAACTTCATGGAAGCTTCCCATCTCATAGTCAACCTATACACACATATCACATGGTGAATTACTTCCACCATTGGATCTCATCAAGATCCAAGATATGATCAATCATGCTAGGGTTCCTAACCCTAGGTTAGGTCAAGGAACCCTAGGTCACCATACCCTTAACCTACCTTAGTGTATGAATACCATCATGTTTAATTCAAATACTAGCTTAAATTAAAATGACCAATATATACAATTTAAAATCTATAAAAATACATGCTTTATAGAAATTATACTTTCTCCCAAAAATTGTCTGATCAAAACAATCGGGATAAATCCACAGTTAAATTGAGAAGATATCCCGAGTCTACCTCATCGGGTTCAGAACAACTTATATGTCTGAAATCTCTCAATTAAAACTGATAATTGCTAGAAAAATATATAATCGTGTGCAATACACAGACGTGCATGGATTACAATGCAAAAGTAGTCATATGCTATTTTGCGGGGTATTACACGTTTTGGAGGCGGGGGGCAAGCTAAGTCCTCGATTCATCGGTCCATTTGATATTGTGGAATCAGTGGGCAAGGTAGCTTACATGCTAGCACTACCGCCGGCATTATCAGGAGTTCACGATGTGTTCCATGTCTCCCATCTCAGGAAGTTCATCAGAGACGACAGCCATGTTTAGGAAGTACATCAGAGGCGACAGCCATGTTATCGACTACCCAGAGTTGTCTTTAAAGTCAGACATATCTTGTGAAATCCGACCAGTGTCTATCCTAGACAGGCGTGAGAAAGTACTGAAGAATAAAGTCATTAATCTTGTTTGGGTCTCATGGAATCCTCACTCGCCAGGTTGGTCGACTTGGGAACTTGACGAGAAAATCTAGATAAGTTCCCTCACCTATTTGAGTATGCATTTCTCGGGGATATCCTATAATCCACTTGAGTGAATTTCGAGGACAAAGCTCTTTTTGTAAGATGGGTAGGTTTGTAATCCCTATTTCCTATTATACGGATTATAATTTTTATTGTATTTCTTTTGTCTTCTTTAATTCTTGTATCCCAAGTATTTGAACAAATCTTGCCATTTTTTTAACTCACTTGTTCTCATTTGATCATCCGATTATTTTGTTGGAAATTGGGATTTCTTGTAACACCCTACAAAATTGGAAATGAAAATTTTGCCATCGTGTGTTACGCACGTGTATTTTGTAACGTGTTTTCACTATGTATTTTGATTACCGACTATTTATGCATTTTCCGTATTGATTTTACCCTATTTTGAGTCAACAAAAATATAATATTTCAATCTCTGTATTTTTATGTGTTTTTTATGTGTTTTCGGTGCACGTATTTTGGGCATGTTCGTTCTCAAAATAAATTTTGGAGTGTGTATATATTTATTTTATTTGTGCATTGAAAATTTATATTTTTAAATTAAACTAATTTTATATGCATCTTATATATTATATGCATGTGTTTTAATTTAAATATTTAATTGGAGGAAGTGTGTGCTCGTGCATTCACATGTTAATTTGTCCATCTTTATTTTCTTACTCATTCATTATTTTAGCATGCATAGTCTTTTTATTTAGCCTTTTATCAAACCATTGACCTAAGAGAGATTCTAGCCCATTAGCTTAAAAAGAGAGCCCACTAGAATAATTTATTAAATTGATTAAAAAGAAAGCTCATGGGACAAGCCCATTAATTAAATCCCATTTCTAGTTGTGCATGGACCTGTCATGTAACAACTTTTAGTATACAAATAAAAACTATAAGATTTATATTTATTTTTGTATGTGTGTGTGTACATGTGTGGAGAGGGAGAGAGTGGGGGACCGGTTGGGAAGTGAGAGAGTTGACCGGATGGTGGGGAGTTGAAGAGATGGGAGTTTAGGAGTTAAGAAAATGAAGGGTTGAGGAGCAATTAAGGAGGGAGTTATTAGGTTGAGAATTTTGCACTTTAGACCCTAACAATATCCTATAAATAGCACCCCATTTTCTCCTTCTCCTTTGCACCAAAAAAAAAAAAAATCAAATAAGAGAAAGAAAGAAAAAGAAAGAGAGAAAGAGAGTACTTTGGTGCTTTGGAGGCTTGCTAGGAGGAGAAGAACAAGGAAGTGCTAGTGGAGCTAGGAGTTAGAAGAGGTCTCTTTCATTATTGGTTTTCATTCTTCTTAAAGGTGGGTGATCTCTTCCTTTCTAAAGTAGAAATTGCATGCTAAATAGTTAAATGAGTAGTATAAGATGAATGAGATATATGTAGATAAAATCCATGCTAGCATAACATGCAATGATCTTGTTGAGGCTTAGTGAATAATTGTTACCATTCTAATTAAAAAGGAGAGTTTAACTAAAGAATTAATCATATGAATCATGTTAGAATGTTTGCAAATTTTATGTTTGTCGAATATGTGAATTTTCTTTTATGAGAACTTGTTGAAGAATGTTATATTTCGACCTATACTTAGAGACACGATGATTAAGAAAGAAAAAGAAAAGAGAAAAATAATTTTTATTATTAACATGAAACACGTCGACATATGTTAAAAATACAAATTTTTGCATGAAAGAATTTCTTTGAGATATTCATGATTGATTAAGAGACATGCTTGATTTTTTTATCACAAAAGTTTAACTAGTATAACGGAGTACATGAACTTGTTGTAACAAACACGATTCTTAATTTCGAGTTTCGAGAAGAAATGTAGATTTTTGTATGTAAAAAGAAAGGAAAAATCTATTTGAAAATAAAGATATATTCTAAAAATAAGTTTGAACTTGTTTATTTATTATTTTTAAGATTCTTCTCAGTCCAAAAGAGAAGTTTATCCAATATCCTAAAAGATTGGATCATTGGATAAATGAATTTTTCGAAAAAGAACTAAATTCAGAATAGTATAAACAAAAGTACACTAATACATGTACTACTTGCATCGTTTTTTTTTTTTTTTGATGTAACGGATAGAGTCTATAGACTCCAGCCAATCAATTAAAATAAATGAATAAAATTTTACAATAAGGGTTTTACCAATGGTAAAACAAGAAACTCAGAAAAAAGGGATTATTTACAGCAAACAGAATCAAAACCACAAACAGCAGATCCAATACAGCAAACTAAAACTACAGAAGTGACGCCCACAAGAGAGAATCCGCCAGAGCAGCTAGCCCCAGATGCTACGCAAAATGACAGCAAGCCGGACTCGACAAGCTGGAAAGGAACGTTCACTGATGAAAGGTGCCACCAGGCTAGCTTGGATCGATACTCCTACTCGAGCCACACCCCAACGTATGCAGGGAAAAATGAATAAGGGAAAAGCATAGTGGAACAAGCACAGAGGAGATCTCCACTGGGGCAACGCACTAATCCACCGTGCCTGAGGAAAACCCCAGAAACAAGATGGGTTGGAATCCCAAACACGAAGATTAAAACTCAACGGGGCTGCGGCAGAACCCAGCAAGCCGAGACAACAGTCCGAGCAAAGAGAAGAAGTGCTCGCACAAACAAAGCAGCGATAAGCTCACACAGAGGTAACCAAATAGCACAGACAAAATATTAAGTAACCGAGCTACCCAAACTGAAAACATAGCAATAAGATAAACTAATATAGAAGATTAAAAGGGCTAATAAAACCCAGTAAGAGCAGGAAAATAGATAGTAGCATGAAATTAGAGTAGAAAATAACAACAAGTCCCAACTTGACTATACAATCAGAAGCATCACCACCGAAGAAGACACCAGCAACCACCATCACCAAAACAAAACTACGATACTCCCCTCCTCAACAGGGAGTCAAAAGTCCATAAGAGGACCAAAAAGAAACCGGCTAGAAGATAGCCAGTCAAAACCAAACAGCTAGGGGCAAGAGAGACTTGGAAGGAATCAACCCTGCAAATGATCACAAGAAAGCATAAAAAAGAATGAATTAAAGAAAGAAGCATAAGCGAAAGGAAACTGTAAGAAGAATTATAAAGCCTGAATATTTTTAAGGCAGTTGAAAGCTTGCATAAGTTTATCTGACGCCAATGCGGCGTCCGCTTTGAATGATGGGCTAGAAGCCCAAAGATTAAACAGAAGAAAGAATTCATCTATAATAGTAGCTATAGGCTTGCGATGGTGACGGAATAACCTACTATTCCTTTCCATCCAAGAGATCCATATAATGATGTGAGTTGTTAAAACCCACGCACGTCGAAATATGTTGTCGGCGGGCTGGATATCCCAAACCACAGCTAAAAAGGGAGGGATGAATCTCAAATTCCAAGCTAAGGTAACAATCTTCCAAAGAGGGAGAATGAACGAGCACTGAGTGAAAAGGTGATGGTTGTCTTCCGGGAATAGATCACACAGCGGGCAAAGTTGCCCCCAGGCGAGGTTTCTTTTGTTGAGAATCTCGACTGTGAGAAGTTTGTTGTTAAAAGCTAACCAAGAATTAATTTTAACTTTGATAGGAACACTAGGTTCCCAAATAAACTGCGATAGTAAGGAACGCGTTCCTCTAGAATTGAGGAAACGGTAAAAGGAGCGGACCGTGAAGATACCCGACGCCGTCCAGCGCCAGGAAATTCCGTCAAGAGGAAACCAAACGTAGCCATTGAGGATACTTAAGAGGTTTTTGAATTGCGGGATGAGATGGTAAGGGATTTCAGATACGAAGGGAATCAACCAGTGCCTCACATTATCACTAACTATATAGGATTCAGCAACAGATGCCTCGGGGAGCGCAGCCAAATGAAATAAAGAGGGGAAAGCCGAGGACAGTTTAATGTTACCGATCCACAAATCGGACCAAAAGTGCGCTGATGTACCCTCAGCGCACAAGCGAGAAATACTACAAAAAAAGGCATTGGACGCTTTCCAAACACCTTTCCAAAATGGAGAGGCGGAACGAGAGGTTGACGGAGGGAAATCCCACCAATAAGAAGAGGATCGGTAATTTTTGATACATTGAATCCAAGGTAGGTGGTCAAGGTGATGGAGTCTCCAAAGCCACTTGCCAAGCAGGGCTATGTTATGGTCTCGAAGATTAAGGACACCGAGGCCTCCCTCCTCTCTAGGGGAGCAGATGATTTTCCAATTGGCTAGATGCGAACCGGGGTTATAAGAAGCAGATCCCGACCAGAGGAAGTTGCTCCTAATCTGATCGATCCTTTTGATGACCCAGGAGGGGAGGAAAAAGAAGGACATCAGATATTGGGGCAACGCTGAAAGGACAGAATTGATGAGAATTAATCTACCTCCTCGGGAGAGAAATTTGCCTGACCAGGCTGAGAGCCTAGACTCGACTTTATCAATCAAAGGGATCCAATCGGCTCTGAGGAGTTTACCCCATCTGAGCGGGATACCCAGGTAAGAGATGGGGAAACTAGCAATGGGGCAGTTAAAGATATTGGAAACCTCTGTCTGACGATTGGGGGACCCGCTCAGCCATATCACCGAGGATTTTTGGAAGTTGATAGATAAACCTGAAGCTAATTCGAAACAATAAAGTAACAATTTCAGGTTACGAAGAGAGTGAAGGTTAGGCTTAGAGAGGATGATAGTGTCATTAGCGTATTGAAGGTTTAGAACACCCTCGAAAAGGGGCGAAACACCCAGACCCTCAATCATGTGCGAATGCCAAGCATTCTTAAGAAGTCTGCTGAAAACATCCGCAACAAGAGCGAAAAGGAGGGAAGAGAGAGGGTCACCTTGGCGGAGACCGCATTTCACCTTGAATTGATGGCCCTCAGAACCGTTGATAAAGATGGCAGAGGTGCCCGAGTAAAGGCTGGATTTGATCCAGGCAATCCATTTGGGGCCAAAACCTCGAAAGGAAAGAATATCTAAGAGGAAGTCCCAATTGACATTGTCATAAGCTTTTTGGAAATCGAGTTTCAGAAGGATACCCTCTTCTCGAGATCTGTGACAATGGGAAATGATTTCCTGTGCTGAGGCCACGCTATCAAGAATGAAGCGATCCTTGATGAAACCCGACTGGGCGGAGTCAATGAGGAGAGAGATGATGGCACTTAGCCTAGACGAAAGAACTTTCATGATAATTTTAAAGGAAGTATTGATAAGGCTGATAGGCCTAAAATTGGTTAACAAATGAGCACCCGCGATTTTAGGGATGAGAACAATATGAGCATAGTTAATGCGATCAAAAGAGAAATGACCCTGGTGGAGGTCCTGGAACAACTTGAATAGATCATCCTTTAGCCAGTGCCAAAATTTTTGATAGAAGAAAGCAGGGAAACCATCCGGCCTCGGGGCGGAGTCGCTTTTTAAAGCAAAAACCGCCGAATGAATCTCTTCCAAAGAGAAAGGGGCTTCAAGAGAGGAGAGATTGTGAGATTGATTACCATAAAGATGGAGCCAATCAAGTTCGATAGAACGAGGTTTATTAGTACCAATGAGATTTTTATAGAAGTTAAGGAACTCCGCATGGATATCACCAACGGAAGATACCTCTCTCCCTTGAACCGAGAGAGAGGATATGTGATTACTACGTTGCCTATGAGAGGCAAAGTTATGGAAAAAAGCGGTGTTCGCATCCCCTTCTTGCAACCACTTAATACGAGCTCTTTGAGCCCATTTCGAGTGATCTTGCTGGAGAATTTTAGCATAGTCCAGCTTGCAAGACAGACGCTCAGCCCTGGCGGCATCAGATAAGGGATGAGATTCCTCCATCTTGTCAAAGGAATCTATAGATTGGAGAAGAAATTTTTTTAGAAAGACAGAATCACGGTGCCTCTCAGAACGCCAGATTTTGCATCCGTGCTTAATAGCATGGAGCTTGAGAAGAATGTTACCCAACCCGGAGGAGCCATTGATCAAGGCAAGACATTCCCCCACCAGCTTAACAAAAACCTGGTCTTGTAACCATAATTTTTCGAAGCGAAATTTGTGCTGGTGCTGGAAAGGGAATTGGGAAGAAAGCGAAATCGGGCAATGGTCCGAAACTGGATTAGGGAGAGCCTGAGCCAGAGTCTGAGGGAAGCGGTTCAACTAAGAAAGAGAAACAAGAAACCGGTCAAGCTTGGCTAGGGATGGAGGATGTCTCTGGTTCGACCAAGTAAAAGATCTACCAGAAATCGGAAGATCGGCTAATTGCAGGGAGCGGATGCAATCATTGAAGAGGCAAGATTGATGAAAGGATGTTCCCGGGGCGGATCTTTCGGAAACGAAACGGGTGACATTAAAGTCTCCGCAAATGAAACAGAGATCAGATAAGAAGGGTTGCAAGGATAGAAATTCATCCCAGAATAAGGGCCTCCTCTCCGCAGTGGAGGGACCGTAAACCGATATGACATTGAGAGGACAATTGAAGCGGAACCAATGAAGCTGAACTATAAGGAAAAAGTTAAGACGATGAGTAGCGACGAGAGAGAAGGAAGATTCTTTGAAACCGACTAGAATACCACCTCTTGATCCAATGGCATCCAGAGAAATCCACTTCGAGATAATGGAACCTCCAAGATTCCTAAAGATAGGTGAGGAGGGAGAGTCCAATTTAGATTCCTGAATGGCGATTAAGTCGCAACGGGAAGCAGATATGATGTCGTAAATTGCCCGTTGTTTAGACGGGCAATTCAAACCACGACTATTCCAGGAGACGCTAATCATGGGGCTGACTAAGCTCCATGACTCTGCGACGTTCCAAATTTCTAATGGTGCTGATACTAGCAGGGTCGGAAGGGTCGAGAAGGAAGCCCATATCGCGAGCAAGGGAGGCAATATAACCATCAGAAAGAGAGTCGAAAATGGGGAAATAAAGAGAGCCGAGCTGATTTTTGGGAATAGGAGTATGGACCGATGCTTTAAGGGCATGAGGGGAGAGACTCCACTCGACGATGACTCAGTAGAGCAACGCTCTACGGTAATCGAGGAAGATTTCTTTTTTAAGGCCAGCAGACGAGCGCTAGCTCTAATAAAGCGATTGGAGGAAAGAGAGGGGTTGGAGACCTGAGTTGAAGAGCAGGATGACTGGAGAGAAGGCGGGGAGAGAGAGGGAGGAGGGATTGAAATGGCAAGTCGAGAAGCTACCGGGGTAGTGGCTGGTAAATTGATAGAACCGCTGCGAAGAGGTAGGGAAAGAGGAGAAGAAAGAGTCTGAGACTCAATAAAACACTGATTATTTGTAACGGTGGGAGGTTGATACCGCAACCGATACAAACAACCAAGATGAGCAGGAATCTTAAGGACAAAGTCCCGGGGATACTTGTTCACTAAATGAACGAAAACAGCCAGCTGAAATAATTTAAATAAACAAAAACCATAGACAAGAATGAAAGAATTATAACGGAAGGGAAGAAGAGGGAAACTAACCTGTTTGTCTTTGGAGGCTCTATTGAGATCCTCTTCCTCCTCCAGGAGCAGGGGATCCTTATCAATCCAAGATGGAGCTTTGGAACACTTAGAAGAATTGAGAATGGCTCGTTCGAAAGCCGGCTCGGCGCGCTTGGGGGTGGGAAAATGGGCGATCTGAATGAATTGTTCCCAATCCGAAGCGAAATTGGGATTAACCTCCCACGCAGGCCAAGGAGAAGAGGTAGACTTGCCCTTAGCAATATAAGAAGAGGAGGCAGGAATAGTCGCTGAAGGAGGAGCAGCCGACTGGAAGATTTTGGGAGGAGAAAGAGAGGTAGTAGATTTGTTCGGGGTTGCAACGGTGGATGAAGAGGGGCCTTTCGCGGGGATAGTATCAGGATTGATCCACACTAAATTAGGTGCTTTGGAAGGAGAGATCTTAGGGGCAGGAGGGCGAGACACAGGCCTGAGATGACGAGGAATATAACTGCGCGCAGAGCCCACTCTGGGAGCTTTCGGCGCAGGAGGAGAAGCAATCACAGGAGAGGCTTAGCCCGGATGGAAGGACGCTTTAAGGTCGCCCTCAAATCTCGGAGTAGTGGTCTCCGATAAGGAAGAGCTAGGAGGAGTAGATGAAATAGGAGTATCATGGTAATGAGCAGACACGGAATACGAGGAGACACCGTCTGATAAGCAAAAGGCCTCGATACGGGGAAGCGATTTGTTACAACGGAAGATCGCTTCCAATTGAACAGAACCAGAAGCTAACCACGCTTTGGAAGAAATACTGACTAAATCCCCAATGCATTTGGCCATTTCACCAAGCGAATGGGGAGAGTCACAGAAAGGAGGCAATCCCACTAAAGAAACTTTGAAATCCACCCAATCAGAGTCCTGAGGAGGGGACGGAGTATTCACCCATTGACGAACAGAGAGATGGATAGAGCCGATGGAAAGAGAAGGCGACGCAATCAATTCATCCAGAATTGAAGGAGAGGGGCAACGGATAACCATGTCACCATTGGAGCAGTAGTAAAGAACCCAGTCCCAATCCTTGATATTACAGAAATTACTAAGAAAAGTGTTGAGGGTAAAGAAAGGCACCATGCCACCATTGAAAGAGATCGCACCATACATACGGAAGGACTTGAGACGATCCGATAGCGCTGATTTGGGAACGAAAACATTGGTGATTTGCTGCACGGGCAGAGGAGGAGATGAGACTGCTTGAGACTTCTTAGGGTCCTGAGAGCGCTCGGGAATGCAGAGGGATGAAGAAGGAGTGGGGAGGAGAGGGGGTTTAGTGGAAGCAGACTGCTTACGAGATATAGTAGGAGCAGAAGAGGGAATCTTGTTGCGAAGAGAGGAGAGGTCCACAGCGTTGAGAACTTGATCGGAGATCGAAGTTCCAACAGGAAGCCCCAAAATTTTTTGAAGAGTAAAACACCGCTGCTGAGCGTGCCCCTCTTTGAGACAAAAGAGACATTTCATTTTGTTAGGGCAAGAAGCTTTGATGTGTCCACGTTCAAGGCAACGGAAACAAGAGGGCCAGAATCGGGGAGAGAGCGATGAAGAAGTAGAGGTAGAGGAAGATGAAACGGTGAGATGAGAAGGGCGGGAGAAAGAAGTGGGGGATAAGGAAGGAAGCTTCGCGAAGATGCTCTTCTTAGAATAGGCTGGGCCCAGTCCAGAGCAGATAGTGGGCTCAGAAGGGCAAAGAGGGGAATAAACAGAGTTGAGCAGTTTTTTTTTTTCTTTTTCACCACCTCAACCCATGAGAGTTCCATGGGCCAAGATAAAGAAAAACCCGCACTCAAAAAAAAAGGAAACGTTCGTAAAAGAGCAGAGGGGAAGAAGAAGGAAGAAGATGAGCGTTAATGGTGAAACGCTACAGAAAAATCAATTGCCGAAGGGAAGATAGACTAAAGGCCAGAACACTCCCTAAGGAGGTTCAGAGATACCCGAATTCTTAAAAATTCACAGGAGTACCGAGACGATACACCTCTAACAAAGGTAAAGCAACAATCAAACGCCCTAAAATAACACAGAATCACAGTAGAACAAGCACAACAGACGATATGAAAAAAAGAAGAAGAATTAAAAATACTCACAGTGGTGGGGGAGATCGCCTAACAGGACCGGAGAAGGGACTGGCGCAAACACCGAAGAGAGAAGCTGAAAACGAGGCAGGGAGAGGGAAGCCACTACCGCTGGAACCCACCGAGCAGGCACAAGACTTGGGACGGGATATAAGGCACGGAGACTGGAATAGGCGCCGCGCAGCGTCAGGGAAAAGCAAGCAACCCTGGGGGACGGCACACACAGAAAGGCGGAAGGAAGGGGGGGAAGGGAGGAACTACACCAGACGGCAAGATCTGAGCAGAGAGGAAAAGGGTTTGGAGAGAATCGACCGGTGAGAAACTTTAGTGAAGGAAGAGAGGGGAGAGGGAATCCCCAGGCGCCGGATCGGAGCTGAGAAGGGAAGAAGGGAGGAAATCGCCAGAGAGAGAGAAATCGCCTTTTTTAGAGTTTTTGCATATGTATTTGTATCTACTACTTGCATCGTTAATTTTCTATTAATGAAGCGGTGACGAGGTTACCTTTTTTCTCAAAAAAAAAGTACACTAATACAACTCCTAAACAGAAAATATACTTGGACTTACTGGTTAACCAGTGCACTACAGAGCACTATTTATAAGAGGTCTTGGGTTCGAAACTTAATAGCCACCTTTTATTTTTGATTCACTCGATAAATTCCAAACTGTACTGTATACATAAGGGGTTATTATTTTTGGTATATGAAAAAAGTCCAAATGGACTTGGTGGCTAGCCCCTTGGGCCTTGGCCGTTGTGTTTGTGTTTCAGCTGACCCGGGTTCGAAACCCTTAAGCCACCTTTTATTTTTTTTGTTTGAGTTTCATTTTCAAAACCTTTTTCTTTGGACTTACTGACTTTGGGAAAAAGAAAAATATTCATTTTTTTAATATAAAGTTATAAAGATTTTATTGGGAATAGTTTTAAAATTTAATCTTGTATTTTTGAGAAAGTGACAAAGGAGTTGAAATAGTAAATGCGCTTTGTTTCCAAAATTATTATTTGAACAAATAAATTTTATTAAGATTCTCTTGTTATAAACAACCCCTTTTGTTGATTAAGAAGTGCTAGATGAGATTAAAATTTGTGAATTCATATAGAGTTTTGGAAAGAATTACTATATCACTTGTTTGCCTTCATGAGATTATATGAATATGCTTGTTTGCGATTAAGAATTTTATGTGATTAATTTCCTAAAAGAGATTTGGATCTATGCTATAAACTCATGAAAAGAATTGTTGCCTTAGAAAGATAGTGAATGAATTGAATGAATGATGCTAAAACAAGACATATACCAAGTTATGAATAGGTTGAAGATAAAGAATACTTTGAGTTAAGACATGATTATTGAAGGGTGTGAATACCCATGATTCTTGTATATGAAAAATTATGATTTAAGAGTTAGTAAGAGCTTGGTTACCGACACTATTAAAAGAAAAGATTTGAGATATTGCCATGGAGCTATCTCGTATTTTGTGAGTAAGTCCGGTAGGGGTAAAACTAATTCTAGGAATGATAACTCATTCATGTCTTGAACTTAAGAATTAGGCACTTTAGAGAAGTGTAGTGAACCTGGGAAAACGTAAGTGGTGCAGTCTATATAGTCGGGTGATGTACTTCGGGACTATAGACCCAGTCGGGCAGTGTACTCTGAGATTGTGGTTGCTCCGATGGGGACGAGTTTATTTTAAATTCGGGACTATGCGTAGTCGGGCAGATAGTTTTCGTTCTCCAGTGTATATACGTATACCGGGGCTAGAGGGGCACTTGCAGGAGATTCGCACGACGAGGAGTCTGTACAACATTCGGGCAGTGTACTCTGGGATTGGGATCCGTACTCGTGGAATGCCTAAACCTTGTTCTTACTATTGGGTAGTGTCATGGTGAGGGATTGAGCCCTTTATTGTGGAGTACGTAGGTGCTTGCCCTCGGACCTATGTAGTATGGGATGCATAGAATCCGAACAAGTATGCATTAGTGTCATCTTAGAATAAAATTGTGTGCATTAGGCATTAAGGCATCGCATACACTTACCTGTTTACGATACTCACTTTTGACACTTTATTGTTCATTCAAAATTTTGGTTTGTTAAAGTAATAAGATCATTATATGTACGACATAGAGAGGATAGTCAAGTATAACACTTTCTTCAGCTGTAAGTGACTGACCTGTCCACAGCTTAATATGTAGGTAATGGACTATTCATGAAGGAGTAAAGATGTTATGATGCAATTGATTGACTTACTTTGATAAAGTTGTTCAAATTATATTTGTTTTCAATGTTGTAATCTTTTTATTCTTCCGCTGTGTAAACAAAAATGTAATGAACTCTGATGTTGTTAAAAAAGTTTAAATTCCTTGTAAAATTGTACGAAGTGAAGTATAAAGATCCTGTGGAACTTCGAGTTCGGTCTTATTTGGAATTTGAGGCGTTACATTTCTAACACATTCTATTATGTTTTACTAATACTCGGGTATTTAATTAACGTTTGCTATTATATTATTTATTTGATGTTATTTATTTTGTAAGTCCAACCTTAACCCATTCTACATTCTTATCACCAGATTATTATTATTATTATTATTATTATTATTAATCTAAATCTTTCAACCTAAGCCCAAGCCCTGCTAACCATAATCACCTATTTAAACCCCCCATAATCATCATTAACCCTACCTAAAACCCTTTTCCTTCTCCATATCAACCACCTCTCATCTTCACCTTCTTCCCTACTCCACATCGAACCCATGGCCTCAACCTTAGAGCAGTCAACACCACCTCACCATCACCCAAGCCACCATCAGACTGCCTCATCTTTACCACCTCTCCATTGCTCCCGACCTCCACAACACCACAACGCCCTTGCTTCCCCAACTCTCCACTATCGACAGCCCTCACCTCCATCCCGTCAACACTACACAACAACCATTGCTGCCTCCACCACCGTAGCACCCAGTGCCATCCCCTTCGCCTTCTTCATCATGCACCCGAAAGACAATCCCGACAACTCGAAACCAAACTTGAACCTTGTTGCCCGACCATTGAACTCCAACAACACCACTCACCTTGCTGCCTTGCTACCGCAACCCGACGTCTGCTATTGTTGTTGCTCTTACCTATCGTAGTACTTCCATTGTCTCGTTGTTTCTGCCTTGCTGTAGTCATTGCCACTCTCTCCTTATTGTTGTGTACCGCATCTCGAAGCCTCGACGTCGCAGTTCCTTGTTGTCGTCGTTCGTTGTCAACTATTGCGGCTATTACTGTTGTCGTCCTTGCTGATTGTGCTGTCGTTCTTCCTCCCATTGATTCTCGTCGAGCGCGCAAACGTCATATAAGGCAAGCACCTTTTGTACTTCTGTTATTTTTCATGTTCAAGAAAAGTTTATTGATCTCTGCAAGTAGTTCTTTACATTGTGCATCAAGTATTAAACTCAAATTTACTCACGATATGATATGTAATAAAGCAAGCAACTTTCATTTAAAAAAAAGGCTTAGATCTTTATCGATCTTGATGTAGATATTTAATTTTCATAACAGTTCATACAAGTCTCCATTCAATATCTAACATTCTGTGAAGAGCGAAGGCTTCATCTCCACAATTTTGATTACAAATGGTACATGAGAAGGAGATGTATCTTCCTCTGCATCTTCTCCTACCTCCTCTCCATTTGATCCTTCAACTTTCCTCCCCACCTTAGCTTTCTAAGCTAGCAGTTCTTCAGCATCGTCAACGTCTCTAAGCTCTTGTCCTTGTCTCCTCCCCAAAACCCTCTTCAAACCAACCTGCAGCTTCCATGGCGGCATCGAGGCTATCGGAGCTAGAACTTAGTGGCTGTGGGCCCGACGAGGTGGTCCTCTACTAGCCTAACCCTAACTTTGTGCAGCAACCCCATCCCCAACCCCAAACTTCTCTCACCCCTACAAACCCCCACTACCCTCTACCTCCAGGATACCCCCCCCCCCTTCCGATCTCATCAACTCCGCTGACAACATACACCACCCCCCTCCCTAAACCACGGACGTGCCCTCCCGAGAAGGGCAAGAGACAACTCGGACTGCCTACCGTGCGTGCTCACCATAATGAGCATCAACGACGGCACGAGAACGCTCGCAGTCATCATTGCCACTACTCACCGCCCCCCAGAGGATGAGCCCATAAAGGAGGCCCTTCTACAGGCTCTTTTGAGCGTGGATCCCGTAAGATCAAGTTGGTAAAAAGCACAATGGCCCCCTCTCGAGCCAGCATCCCCCCACGGAGATAGGAACCGCTACAGGCAGAGTACACATAATGGGCATTGGCAACATTCACACAATGTATCAAGGAACAATCACAGGCAGAGGCAACCCTACCTTCACAGAGACCCTCATAATCCCCCCAGGCATCAAAATCACCACTTCCACCACCACAGAGACCACCAAAACTATTCCAGTCATCCAAGTTACGACCAACATTCCTCAATCACTCCATCCCCCACAAGATCACCCACAAAACTCCACAAGCCTCACCTAATTACTCCACCCCCTTCAAGATCCACTGCACACCACCACACTCCTCCAAAAGCCTCTTCTTTATACAACCCCCACAATTCCCCCTACCGTCAAAAGTGGAAGCCATCGACCTACTGAAATCTATCGTTGTTTGGGCCCAAGGAGGGGATCCAAACAATGAGAATCCAGTGGAGGAGGCTCCGACTCCGACTGGGGAACCCATGGAGAGTTGGTGTGAAGTAACCAGAAAAGGAAAAAAGAAACACAATAGCCTACCACCAACCTAACAAGATAACAGGAAAAAGTGGAGGAAAGGGAAATGCAAACCGGTGCCATGCTTCAACTGCGGAGAATTGGGACATTACCGGAAGGATTGCACTAAAGAAGTCCAGTGCCTGAAGTGTATGAAGTGGGGGCACATGTCATACACCTGCACGAACATCGGCAGTACTAACAATGACGACAAACGTCCAGTTAGCAGAGGAAGATCGCTAGACAACCCAACTATGATCATACTAGCTAATAGCTTGGATGTTATCAAAACCGAAGAAAAATGGCTCCGCCAATGGTGTGCAGTGGCTAGAGTCAGGTCAGGATGGCCGTCGGAGACTCATCTTCTCCAAGCGCTGAACGCTAACTGGCCAATGAGGGTTCACATACATTGGGTAGCAAAAAAAAGTGTGCCACTTATAATTTCTAGTATCGTTCCCATCGCCTGAGAAGATGGTCGAGGTTACCTACTTGGGCATGATCGACTTTGGACACTTCAAGATGGAGTTTTTTGCATGGTCACCCAGCTTTGGACCGGAGCTGCCGCAGGGGGACAGATTTTGGATTTGGATCCATAACGTGCCGTTGCACTTCTAAAAGAAGGAGGCCTTACAAGAGATAATTTCTGACTTCGGTACAATTGAAGAGATTGACAAGAAGACGATCCGCCGATCGGAGATTGTATCGGCTAGGATACTCATCCGTAGTGGCGACATATCGCTAATGCCCCGCTTTGCAAAAGTTTTCTCATTCGAGGAGTCATACCTCATTCGCTTTGTGCTCGATAAAGGAATAGAGACGGAGGCGGCACCCCTGGCCATTATGTCCCCCACTCCTCCCCCTCCCTTAGAGACGGACGCTTCTACATGCAGGTAGCCTCACCGGAGTGGGAGCTAACCATTGATGGGGTTCATGAAGTTGAACGGGCGCACCGAGAACTCATCAAAGTGGCAAGAGGGAAGGAGGTGCGCCAGAACCTTGCGGTGGATCATGCGGCGGAGGGATCAGATCTTCAAAAAAACTGTGCCATTAACCGATGGTCGAGAATGAGGCTCGTCAAAAGGATCCAACGGTCAGGATGGAAGGAAGATGGAGGAGCGGGATCCATTACCAGATTTGGTTAGCTTGACCGAGTCAGTAGCATGCCATGGAAAGGGGGGCCAAAAGGTATCGCAAAGTGGCAGTCAACTCCTTGAAGTTGATGAGGAGGTGCGGAGAGTGGTTTAGAGATAGGAGCCAGGTCTTACAGAAGCTAGAAAGGGCAAGAACCTCGGTAGCTACGACAGGCAAAGTCGTTCCCCAAATAGGAAAAAGGTGCAACCTTTGGGAAGTCAAACCCTACAGATAGGGGATGAGGGACAGGAAGAGGCAAAAAGAGCAAGAGTTGAAAGCGGAAAGACCACCTCTTTGTTCAACGGGGTTAGCAAGGCATCTAAAAAGGTGATGCATCGGGGCAAGGAGCATGAAAAGGGGAGGGCTTTTTTGGGGATGAAGACAAATGGGGGGTCGTTCGAAACCATGGATCAGGTTCCAAACGATGAAAATAGGAGCTCTGTGCAAAAGCTGCAAGCTTGGGGACCTGAGCTAACGATGGAAGGGGGCTTTTCGAGGATGAAGATGAGCAGAGAGCCATCCCCGAAAGAGAAAGTTACAAAATACTTGATAGAGAAAGAAGATCTCAGAAATTGCGAATTAGGGAATAGTCGTTTTGGTGTAAGTGCTGAAGGAAGAAGAGAGCGGGATGAAGAGGATGCTTCGATCTCCACGATGCCTTTGGCAGCAGCGCCATCCTTTAAGGCAGTGCTACGTGCCCCACTAACGAGCACAGTTAGCCGAGTGGGGGGTCTGGTGCAACGCGAGGGAGAGTCTAGCTTAAACGGTGCCATCGAATCTCAAGCGGTTGTGCGTAATGAGTGTGGGCCCAAAGAGGGGCCCACGAAGCAATTTACCTTGAGTGAGGGGTTGTATATCTCTAGGCCTAATGTGAGGCCCATTGGGGTTGAATTGCACAGTACCAAGTTTGTTCCTAACTCCGCACTTGAGAACCACAATGAGGAGGATGATACAGAGGCGAGGCTAAACCTCGAAGATGATTTTGTCTACTCAGAGGAGGAGTCTTTGGAGTCAGAGGAGTTTGATGACGATACACTGGGTTTGACTCCTGATTTTGTTCCCTCCACCTTCCCTCCCACACAACCCACTATCCCTGTCCCTGTTCGCGGCGACAAAGGTTTTAGAGTTCAGAAAGTGGCTAAGAGCACTATGGAGGACTCTCTGGATGATTATCTTGAGATTGCTGCGACGGCCAAATCTGCTAAAACTAGCGATGGAGGTACACACTCCTTCCTAGATTTTATTTTTAATTTCATGTCTGATAATGAGATTTTTAGTCTAGCCAAAACCTGTGGTCTTGCAGTAGGCGATACTGATCGGAATGCATTTCTCCTTAATAAGATTAGGAGTGGGAGAACGATAGGGTTAACCTTATTTCAAACTCGACGCTCACATCGAGTAACGATCCATTATCCAGCAATAGTTAATGGAGGCGCTATTCTGGAATGTTAGAGGTCTGGGTAGGCGGGGCAAGCGGGAAATGGTTAAGGAGGTCATCGCCAAATCAAAAGCTAACGTTGTTGGTCTTCAAGAGACCAAACTTACACATATGTCTAGACTGAGTAGGGTGGGGGGTAATCGAATCTCTGAATGGAGAATGTCCCCATCGGTTGGGGCATCTGGGGGTATCGCTCCAGGTTTCAACCCAAAAATGTTTTGTTGTCTAGACGAGCTCTACGGTCAATTTTCACTGTCGGTATTGCTCCAACGTAAAGCAGACCTGTGGACTCAGTCAATTACGGTGGTCTATGGTCCGCACACCTCTGCCTCTAGAATGGCCTTCTGGTCATAACTTAGAGCGATTCAAGCATACTGGCCACACCCCTAGGTGGTGGAGGGCAATTTTAACATCACTAGATTCGCCTCTGAACAGAGGGGCAGAGGAGCCAGTGAATCGGATATGGAAGCATTTAATGAGGTTATCATGGATCTAGAGCTGGTGGAATCCCCATTACTAATAAGCTCTTTACCTGGTCAAACATGCAATCGTCGCCCTTCTAGCGAAACTAGAAAGATTTTGCTCTCCACTAACTAGGAGACCAAATTCCCATTGTCTGCGGCTAAATCACTTCCTAAAACCACCTCGAACCATGTACCTATTTTTCTATCCTCCGGGGAAGTTCAACCCAGGAAATCACCAAAGTTTAGATACGAGAATGCATGGTTAGAAATACAAGGCTTCCACCATGTGGTATACGTGAGTTGGTCTCGCCCCACTACGGGGATTGAAGCAACCGCAGTATGGTGTGAAAAAATCAAAAGCCTTAGGGGCAAGCTCAAGAAATGGAACCGGACCAGATTTGTGCTGATTTGGAGGGCAAAGGACTCCCTTCTTGAAGGAATTGAGGAACTAGAGAAGACTAGAGAAACTAAGGATCTGCTACAGGAAGAGCAGAATAGGTTGCTCCAATTCAGATAGAAAATTGACCAACTCTCTAGGCTTGAGGAAAATCAAATGGCAACAGCGGTCCAGAATTTCATGACTCAAAGAGGGAGACATGAACAGAACATTCTTCCATCGAGTAGCCAGTGCCCGGTGTAGATCTAACCCCATTCACTCGATCCATTCAGACTCTGGAATGATCCAAGGTGACAAGGATATCAGAATGGCACTCCAGTCCCATTTCAAACTACTCTTTGGACACAAAGCAGACTTGAGAGTCCCTCTCTGCCACGATTTTTGGCAGGACTCGACGAGCAACTCTGAACTTATGCTGCAATCCCTAGAAGCACCCTTCTGTGAGAAGAAAGTCTGGGAGGCAATCCAACAACTTGGCAAAGACAAAACCCCAGGTCCAGATGGTTTCCTGATGATCTTCTATCAGACATTCTGGGAGGAAATCAAAGGCGATTTGCTGAGGATGTTCGCTGATTTCTACGACCATAAGCTCAAATTACGGAGAATTAATTTTACGGAGGTTGTGCTGATTCCAAAGAAAGAAGACTCCCGGCGAGTGGGAGACTTCTGCCCTATTAGTCTCCTTAATTGCTCTGTCAAGCTCATTCCAAGACTCTCGCTAATAGACTGGGAAAGGTGATGGATGGTCTCATTAGCCACGATCAGACGGGGTTCATTCAAGGATGATGTATTCAGGACAGTATAGCTACGGCTGAAGAAACTATCCATCAATGCCACACATCGAATGCTAAGAGCTATCTCCTGAAACTGGATTTTGAGAAAGCATATGATTCGTTCGAATGGGACTGTCTCCTGGAAGCATTTGCTGGACGAGGCTTTGGGGTTAGATGGATCCACACATGTCTTACCACCAGCAGAACTGTAATTTTGGTAAATGGGGTGTCAGGCCACCCATTTTCATGCAAACGGGGCCTCGGACAAGGGGACCCGCTCTCACCCCTTCTCTTCACCATTGTGGCAGATGTACTTCGGTCCATGATGACTAATTGCAGTAGAGTAGGTTGGATTGTACCGGTGGCCAAGAGAGTAAACCGCAAAGGTTTTTCAATCCTCCAATATGCAGATGACACTCTCCTATTTGGTAATGGCAACCTCGGGAAAACAACCGCCTTCAAAGGTATATTATATAGTTTCGAAGCTTGGTCTGGACTCAGGATAAACTTCCACAAAAGTGCTCTCATCCCCATTGCCCTGATAACGGAGGAGGCACTACAACATGCTACAATTCTCAATTGCTCCACAGAGAGCTTCCCCATTCAATACCTGGGTTTGCCACTAAGACCCGAAAAACTCAAAAAGGCTGATTGGCTACCCATTATTGACCGGGTTGAGAACCGTCTAGCAGGTTGGAAAGGTAAAGCCCTATCACTGGGAGGGAGAGTCATGCTCATTAATGCAGTCCTATCAAATCTTCCAACTTATCATCTGTCCTTCTTTGAAATGTCGCGATGGGTAATTAAGAGAATTGACCGGACCCGAAAATAATTTTTATGGAAAGGGGCATACCCGGATCAGGGCGGCTACCACCTTATTAGATGGGAGATGGCATGCATGAAAAAGATGCATGGAGGACTAGGTATCAGTGATCTTCAAGATATGAATCTTGCTCTGCTGGGTAAATGGTGGTGGAAGGTTTTTCTCCATAATGGAGAAGGGTGGCAAGATTTTGTTCAGGGATATCTGCATGGGAATGGAACGAAAAATTTGGGCTTCAGGGTAGGCCCACGTGTCTCCTGATTCTGGAAAGGCATCGCTAAGGCCTACGAACCCTTTATTAGTTGTGTTACATCAGTTATTGGTAACGACATACTCACCAGATTCTGGTGGGATAAGTGGTGTGGTGATCACACACTCAGAGTCATGTTCCTCGATCTATATGATCATGTGTCACAACCACACTGCATGATGGCCGCAGCCTGGAAAAGAGGCGTCTGGAAACCACCATTTAAGCAATCACTAGATCTGGGCACTCAGGCTAGACTCATAAAACTTCAGGCCTACATCACCAATGCTGGAATAAGTTGCTCTCAAGGTCCAGATAAGAATCTTGGGGATTGGAAAAGAACGGCACGTTCACCGTTCGCTCTCTGTATAACCGCATTCACTTTAGGGAATGTACCCCAAAGTGGGCATGCATCGTTTGGAGGACGAAAGCCCCGTTGAAAATCAAAGTTTTCTTATGGCTGGTACTAAACGATGCGATTTTGAATAGAGAAAATCTCTCTAAATGCCAACCAAATGTGGACTCTCGTTGCGGACTCTGCCACGTTATCCTAGGAACTAGAGACCAACTCTTCCTCCAGTGTCCTAGTAGCAAAAAGGTACTCGTTGAGGTACTCAGCGCCCTAGGGACGAATCGGTACCCTAGTGTCTACAAGGACCTGTGGGTAGGGTCAAAATTTGTTACTGAGAGAAGAACTATGAGAGAAGCATGGTACATTGCTATTGCCGCAACGACCTGAGTTTTTTGGCTAGACAGGAATAATTTCTATTTCCGCAGATCCTGTAATAATATTTCTGGTAATTTGACTCACATTATGCATTTTATTTCATTTTGGGCTAATGTGGCAGTAGCAGGTACCAGGGGGAGGATATCGACCGTTTTCCAGGTTGAGGATTTTGATGATGAGGAAGTTGAGATCGGTCCGACGATCGACTGACAACCAGTGTAGCTGTTACTTTTGATTGACACCCACCGCCCCAGGGTTTGATGGGGGATGTGATGTACTTTGTTTAGTCGCATGTATGATGCGTCCTGTCTGGTATTCTTTTGTCCCACCCCCCATTTTTGGGGTGGAGGTTATGTACTTTCATTTTGTTTGTAGGACCTTGTAATTGGCTCAGTACTCTGAGTTTATTTTATTAATCCCTTATTAATGAAACAGGGTGGCCATACTCCACCTTTTCTTCAAAAAAAAAGTAGTTCTTTACATTGATTAACATATCTCATCTAATTGTCGTATTTCAAAGAAAACTATTATTAATTCATCGGCGAATCAGAATAATAGTTTTCTTTATCGTTCCCTGTCATTGATTCAAATTTGGAATCGTTAATTTATCATGTTATCGAATATTCAAATTTCTGTTATGTTATCTTCCCTGACTTGCTACCAGAATTTGAACCAATTACTGTTAATATAATTTAGAACTTTATAAATGAAAGTTGTAGTCCTATGCGTGTAGAATCTAGAACAACTGAAGGACTGTACCTTGATATTTGTACAACATATTCCTGTATACTGGACTCCTTGTTCCCAATTGACTATACCTTGATATTTATTTCAATAATCACTTGCATCTTACATAGTCATGCTTGTTCTATATTTGAAGTACCAGTTCTTGTTCCTTTTGTATTGTACCTTGTTTCTTATTACCATTTGCTTGTTACTACTTGTCTTCCGTATCTTGCTTTAATGGACATCCCCCCCCCCTCCAAGCCAATTCTAGATGTTGAGTTTACAGGTATCGCAGAGGAAACAACCGAAGGACTTGGTGAACAAATTTTCTAGAGAATGAATTCGAATTCTTAGCCTGCATTAGTTATTTCGCTTATGATATTTTATACCCAGTATTGTTATTGTTTTCTACATTGTATTTTCGGACGTTTTTTACCCGAAGTTTATTTCCATATGTTGGATATTATTTTGTGAATTTATTTCATGGATTATTGAAGTTTATTCATTATTTATGTGATTACTTATTCATGCGTGGTTGTGATTATATTTTACTAGTAATATGCACGTGTGATGCATGTTCTAATCTTTTTTTTTGTAGAGTAAATAATAAGACGTAATCTGGCCTCGAACCTAAGGTCTCCCTATACTCATACATACCTTTCACAAATTATCCCTAGTGGCACAAACTTTTATTATATGAATGACACGTTTATAAATAATTATGCCATAAATAAATTTGAACTTTGAATGGTTAATATAACTTCCACTTAAAATTGAATGGTTGAGATTAGATGGTTGATTGTCTACAAATTATAGGTTGCCTATAAATGACAACCCCAACTCTCCTATTATAGTACTATAGATATTGTTAACTGTTACAGCTTATGAATGATTTACATATATATATCATTCGTTGGGGCTTAGTAGCGTGCCCGTATTTTCGTATTTTGGGAAGCGGTTCGTGACACATTTACAATAGTTTTCAATTTATATTTGTCAATAACGAAGTCGAGAAAAAGATGGAAAAAAAAGAGTAGCAATAAAGAATTGAACAAACCCAAATATGCATGACAATACCTATTTATGGATTTCTAACTATTTATGGATTTCTCGTATTGAATTATTCCTATTTGAGTCAACTAAAATATTAAATTTCAATCTCTATATTTCTACGTGCTTTTTATGTGTTTTCGATGCACGTATTAATTACGTATTTTTCCACCATTACGTGTGATATTCCTGTGTTTCAATTATTTATTTTATGTATTCGAATTCATTTTATAAAACGAAAATTTATTTTCTCGCATTCTGATCTAAATACGTTTGTACATGTATTGCACGTGTTTTCCATATACGTAATGATTACGTTGTGAAATATATAAAATCAATAAATACATTTGTCTTATTTTGTATTTTTATTATCTTTAACATTTTTCTGTTGATAAAACCGAATTTCATATTTTTATGTTTTACGTGGGAAGTACGTGTTTTAAGGTACGCGTATTTAAGCATATTTATTTTCAAAATAAATTTTGGAGTGTGTGTATTTATTTTATTTTTGCATGAAACATTATAATTTTTAATTAAACTAATTTTTACGTACATATTACGTATATATATGTGTGTGTGTGTGTGTGTGTGTGCGCGCGCGCCTATGCTTACACCTATACTCCTAATTCCCTTCTCTCCTTGCCCTGTCTACATCCGAACACAACTCCCATCCAGCAAATGGTCCCCCTTCCACTGTTGCCTACATTACCTACCACATCTATACCTATATCATTTAATCATTTGTACATATATATCTCTATGTACATATGGTCAAATATAATTGCACACATGAAGTTGGAGTTTGGCTTTTCCTGTGTTTGACCGGTTTTGGAACTGAGAGGGCCGGGAGTTAGGATAGGTGAAGAGATGGGGGTTAGGGAAAGTGAAGAGATGGAGTTAAGTGAGTAGTTATTAGGTGGAGCAATTTGTAATTTAGCCATTCACTTTGTCCTATAAATACACCCTTATTTTCTTTTCTTTTCACACCAAAATAAACCAAATTAGAGAGAGGAAAAAGAAAGAGAGTATTCTTGTGCATTGGAGGTTTGTTGGAGAGCTCTTGCTAGGAGGAGAAGGACAAGGAGTTGCTTGTTGGAGCTAGGAATTGTGTCTCACCTTCTTTGTTACAAATTCTTTATAAGAGGTGGGTGATCTTGTACTGTCTAAATGTAGGAAATGCATGCTAGTAATGATGAATAAGTAGTATTGATTAAATTTGATGTAGAATATATCCATGCTATTGTATGTGCTATGAATGGTAGTAATTTTCGTTGTGATCATGATAAATAGAAAGAAGGATATTAAAAAAGAATTATTTGTGCCATGAAAATTGTAGAAGTAATGTGGTATTCAATATATGCTTAGATATCATGATGATTAGAAAACAAATTAAATTGTTGCCATGAAATGTGTTAGTTTATGCATATTACCATGTTATGTTAAAATTATAATTTTTTGCATAAAAGAGTTTTTGAGATCCTCATGGACAATTAAGAGGCATGGTTGGTTTTATTACTAAATTTTAATTAGTATAAATGAGTGCATGAACTACTTATAATGAAAACAATTCTTAATTTCAACTGTTGAGAATTTGCAAATTGATGTGTGAAGTTGAGAGAAAGACTATTTGAAAAATAGAGATGTGTTTGTAAAATGGATTTGAAATTTGTTGGCTACTGTTTCAAAATTAATCTTAGTCAAGGAAAAAATTATTTCAGTATACTTAAAGATTGGATCATTTGAATAAACGAGTTCGTAAAAAATAACTAATTTTAGAACAGTATGAACAAATCACATTAATGCGATTCCTAATCAGTAATTGCACTTGGACTTATTGGTTAGTCGGGGCACCATAAGTTGGGATGTCATGGATTCGAAACTTGTTGGACACATTTTATTTTGTTTTCATTTAATAAAATTCAAAGCCGAGAGTCGAGTATTTGGGATTTTTGGTCGTCATTATGACAGAGAAGTCTATTGGACTTCTTGGTTAGTGGGAAAGCCTTAAGGCGGTTACTATGTGGTCGAGGTGCTTGGGTTCGAAATCTATCGGGGCCACTTTGTTTTTTAATATTTTTTTGGATTTTAAGTGAGTTTTCATGCAAATAAAAATTGGGAAAAATATATAATATTCCTATAAAATGATAAGGAATTTATTTAAAATAGTTTTAGGTATTTTCATGTAAATTTTAAGAAATCTAAAGAGGAATTGAGATAGAAAATGAGTTATTGATTTTAAATTATTTATTTGAGTATGTGACATTTATTTTAGAAGAAGAGTAAAATTTTGTTATGTGAATTGAATTCTCTTGAAGAGATTATACTCTTAATTGATTTGAGAAATACTTGATGTGGTTTGAGATATATTACATGTGAGCTTAAATTGCTAATGAGACTTAAAGTGGATGAACCAATATTCATGAAAAGAAATATTGTTTTTTTGAAAGAATTATGAATGAATGAATGACTCATGAATGATGCTAGGTTAAGCCATTGATCAAATTGTGAATAAGTTGAAGATAAGAATATATTGAGTTTAATAGATGATTATTGGAGGGTATGAGTACCCATGGATTCTTATACATGAAAGGTTGTGACCTAGAGGTTTAGTGAGACCCTGGGTACCGGCATTGTTGAATTAAAAGATTTGAGTTATATTTTTGAGATATGGCCATGGAGCTATCTCGGTATTTGTAATTAAGTCCGGTAGGGGGTAAGACTAACTCTAGGTATGATAATTTATTCATGTCTTGAACTTAAGAATTAGACACATAAGTGAAGATGTAGTAAACTTGGGCAAACGTAAGTGGGGCACTCTATATAGTCGGGTGGTGTATTTCGGAACTATAGACCCAGTCGGGTGGTGTACTCTGGGACTGAGGATGCTTCGATGGAGACGAACTTTTATTTTAAATCATGGCTATGCATAGTCGGACGGATAGTTTTCCGTACTCCAGTGTATATACGTATACCGGGGCTAGAGGGGCACTTGCGGGATGTTCACACGACGAGGAGTCTGTATAACAGTCGGACGGTGTACTCCAGAACTGGGATCCGTACTCGTGGAATGTCTAAATCTTACTTTTATTACTGGGTAGTTTTCATGGCGAGAGATCGAACCCTTTAATGTGGAGTACGTAGGTGCTTGCCCTCGGACCTATGTCGTATGGGATGCATAGAATTCGAACAAGTATGCATTAGTGTCATTTTATTATAAAATATTTGCATTAGGCATTAAGGCATTGCATACACTTACATGTTTATTTAACACTATATTTGCATTCAAGTTTGTGGTTTGTTAAAGTATTAAGATCGTTATATTTTCGGCATAGAGAGGATGGCCATGATTACATTTTCGTCGGTTGTAAGCAACTGACGTGCCTATAGTTTATTATGCAGGAGTTGGATGATTAATTACATTTTAAAGATGTTGCAAATTGTATACTATTTTCATTGTTGTACTTCATTTTATCTTCCGTTGTGTAATTAAATGTAAAGGACTCTGATGTATTATAAAAAGTTCAAATTTTCTTGTAAAATTGTACGAAGTGAAGTGTAAAGATCTTGTGGAACTTTGAATTTGGTCTTATTTGGAATTCGAGGTGTTACAAAAGTTTTTTTTTCTGGGACAGAAAGTGAAATTGCGTCGGAGAATTAAAAATTGATTTTTTCAGTGGGACGGAAAGTGAAGTTGCTTCCTTTATAATATGCATTTCTCTCATTTCTACTCTCATTTATAGCAATCTACTGTCGCTATTTTGTCAAAAAATGCATAAATAACAAACGATTGCACTTGGTCGTTTGCTATAAAATACATTTTATGCATAAATAGCACATGACTATGGATGCTCTTAGGAGGAAACAAGTGAGATAAAGGATGAGGTCGTAAGTAAAGTGAGTTAGGTATATAATCTCCGATCCACTTCCCTCATCGCCCCTCATAATCACCATCCATATTGTCCTCCTTCCCATCAAAGTACAAAATCTGTATGTTCTTAGAGCATCCACAGTCCTTAGCTAAAAATGCATTTTATGCATATTTTCGAACTGTAGACACTGCAGTCGTTGGCTATTCTGTCATTTTTTCCACTTTCGCTACAGAAAAATGCCAAATATAGCATGAGATATAGCAATATGCATTTTATAGCATGATGATGTTTCATCTGGATTATTTAATTAATTTTTAAATGATCGGATGAAACACCAAAAAAAAATAAAAAATTCTTCCAAATCTTAACATCTTAATTAGTAGTTAATTAGTTTAATTAGAATTTTAGTTAATTAATTAAGTTTAGTAAATTAATTACTTAATTAAGGCCTTAATTAAGAAATCCCCACGGGAACGAAACATGATGTTTAGTCCCACACATGATTTTATTTTTTTAAATGCTTCAAAAAATCCAAAAAATTCCACACAAAAAAAAATAAAAAAATAAAAAATAAATAAAATAGGTTCGGGACAGAAAACATTATGTTTCGCCCGTTTCATTCTTGACGAAATTATGTATTTTTTATCTTTTGACGACTGCAGTAATTACTCGAATTGCTAAGGTATAATATGTATATATGCATATTATACCTAGATGGATGTGGATGTTCTCACGATCAGAACTATCATTACTCTTTTGTTTTGATGATATGCATGTAAGCTTCTACACATGTATACAGGAGAATCAGAGATATCCATACTGTCACTATCTCAGCTCTGTGAAAAGATTTGTGTTGATTGTACTATTTTTGTACTTCAATAATAATATAAGGAGCATCTTTGCAGTTTATCTACTTTATGCATTATATAGCAAACGAAACGCTCCAGTCATTTGCTATTTATGCATATTTTGACGATTTCACAATAGTAGATGACTATATATAAGAGCGGATATAAGAAAAATGCATATTATACAGGACGAATCTTCCACTTAAAAAAATAATTTTTTTATTTATCAGACGGAACTAGACAATCTGTCCGACGTTTATTTGAATTTCCGAAAAGGAAAAAAAAATGTTTTAAGCTAAAAAATCTTTAAAAATCGCAATAATTATTTAAAACTCGTCGGACGGATCTCGAAAATCCGTCTGATCATTAAAAAAATTTGTTTGCTATATTATAACATTTTACTACTGCAGCAAACTCGCTTTGCTATATGTGTAATATGCAAAAAATGCATATCTACTACTATTAATGGGAGAGTTTGTCACTTTGTCACTTTGAGTTTGTAATCAAACAAATACTTTTTAAATATTTTTTTTGTCACAAATAAAACATATACGTTGCACGTGTAACTCTATTTATTAACACGTGCATCACGCATGTAAATCAAAGTTTTTTCCTTCACCAAACAAATAATTTTTAAATTTTTTTGTCACAAAGAAAATACGTACGTCGCACGTGCAACTACAAATCTATTTCGTAACACATCACCGTACATACAATTCAAGGTTTTTCCTTCAAAAAATTTTAAAAAAATGCATGCAGTGCTCGCTCAACTCTATTTTTTAAAAGTTTAAGGCATTCATCACAAGTGCTGTTTCAACTCTAACTTTTTATCAAAACGTACATCATAGGTGAAAATTACTAGTGTGAGTAAAGCTAGACTGTGGATGTTCTAAGACTCAATAAAATTGTATAGCCATAATAGTTAATGCAAAAGTATGAAAAAAATCATCTTCTTAAATATACATTGTGTAAATAATATCAGAATATTATAAAATGAAGGTAGTCCATTTTAGCATTTTCCTTTTTAAAATTTGTAGTAGAAAATCGTACAAGAAATTTTGGACTTCTTCATGCTGTCTAGCAGATATATTTCAACATGTGGCACAACCGCACATTGCAACTTGCAAACAATTACCAATTGGGAATTTGGTAGGTATCTGGCCCCTGAGGGCTTCAGATCTTCAAGCGGGCAGCACCTTTTCTATAATTTCTTTTTGCGCAAACATCAAAGTACCGCACAACATTTTGGGCTTAATACAAAATATTTATATAAAGTTTGTAAAAGTATATTATACTTATTCCTTCGTTAACTAACTAATTCTGTTAAATATAAATTATTAAATTACTATTTTATCCTCACCCATTCATAATTAATTCATCATTTCTCCCATTTCTGCAATCTCTTTCAATCCATTCTATGAATTCGATTATGGGGAAGTGGTGGTGGTCCCCATTTTCCCTTGCGGCGGCAATCTTGGTGGCGCCGGTGCACAGATGGATGGCGACAACGGAGGAGGAGCCGTTCGAGGTGACGGTGAGGTTGGGGAAGGAGGAGTTTGTTAGAAGTCGAATATCATACAATAGAAAATTCCTAACAATGTTTGTGAAGAACTACAATTACAGGAATGAAAGAACAAACCAGACACTTTAATACAAAGTCGAGATTAAGATCTCTGTCCTTAAAGCAAAATTCGCCCTTGATGAATTGTCTCTGAGGATACAACTGTATATTACCTTTCCCTGAAGAGTAGCATCCTAGCTTCAGAGATATCAGCGAACCAATAGCTGTGTTTTACTCTCAGACTCAGAGGAAGAAGAAGAAGAAGATTATCAAGTGCAAAAACCAGTGTCTCCGGAAGACAAAATTGCAGGGTCTTATAGGTGATGAGGGCGTAACTGATAGATCATGGATCCATTACTCTGTAACAGCAGAGTAATGGCTCAAAAACGTAACTGATGGATCCATTATTCTGTAATTCTGTTATTACAGAATAATGGCACCAGTTACAGAATTTCAAACGCCTTAAAAACTAGATCCAGCTGAAAATTGGAGCGGGGAAAAAAAATGTAGGCCAGAGTCGAGCCGAGCCGAGCCGGAGCCGGAGCCGGGGCCAGGCCGGGTGCGCCCGCGCGTGTGTGTTTGTAATTTTGGTTAGGTCCTCTCTTCACTACACGTTAGTTATAACCCCAGGGTTATGCCCTTTAGTCCATTTCTTTAGCTTATATACTAGAAAAAAAAATTTCCATCTTCCGATGTGGGATATCCATTTTCTCCAAATTCCCAAGTTAGTACATTTCGAGCACCTAACTTTGGACCAACATTTCTCATTCATACGGAAACCGTTTTTGGCAAATGAGTACATTACGGAATAGTACTCGATGACAGGAACGTAATCCAACCACTTTCCGGCGCTGCCGGTGGCCGGAGCCCACCGGGATCCGGCCCGAAAAATATGCCAAAAATATTTCCAACAATCCCCACATGAATGGAAATTACCAGACTATGCATTCCAGACATGACATAAAATGACATGACAGAAAAAGACATAACAGAAAAGACTTTTTTTAACTTTGAACCACCCTTAGTGAGTAGCCATCGGATTCACATGACCAGGTAGTGAACATGATGTCTTGTACTACCCGGATTTTGATATGAACCTAGACAATAACTATCACACAGTTTCATCTCCTCAGAGAACTAGGTTCTCTTGTTGTGTTCATTTTGGCCTTGAACAACCCTGGTTAATCGTGAGTGAACTTGGATAATGTAGCCTCTCTTCATTCTCCTAGAAACGGCCTCATTTCACACTCACAAGGTGATTGCTCATAAACAGTATCCTGCCATACCCCACTTTTATTTCAAAGCTATGGGAATCATTAAAAACCAAGCTTGTCCTAACCCCTTGCAGGCAGTACTGTTTTATCATCCTAAGAGTGGGTACGAGATTTTAATCTCTCAGTGCTCACTTCGATTCAACAAGATTTAGTTGTCTTCTTGAACCTAGATCTTGGGATCTCCAATTCCTAAGTAGGGTTTCCATCAAGTATCCACTTTCGTCATAGGCTTTAAACTCATTCCTCTTGATGATCTCACAACTTGCTCTCGTGACAAACCTTTAATAAATGGATCTGCTAGGTTGTCGGCCGATTTTATATACTCTATAAAGATTATTTCATTTGAGAGCAGTTGTCTAACGGTTTTGTGTTGCCTTCTAATATAACGAGATTTACCATTATACATACAACTCAGTGCCCTTACTATAGGCGACTGGCTGTCACAGTGTACACATATAGCAAGTACTAGTTTTTTCCACATAGGAATATCCTCTAAAAAGTTTCGAAGTCACTCTGATTCCTTTGCCGCTTTGTCTAAAGCAATAAACTCAGATTCCATAGTGGATCTGGTCACTAACATTTGTTTAGAGAATTTCCATGACACAGCTGCACCACCAAGAGTGAAGACATACCCACTTTTGGATTTCGAGTTCTTGGAGTCCGATATCCAGTTGGCATCACTGTAGCCTTCTAGTACTGCTGGATATCTGGTATAATGCAGCCCATAACTCTGAGTATGTCGCAAGTAGTTTAATACTCTAGTTATTCCTTTCCAGTGACTTCTTCATGGATTACTTGTATAGCGGCTCAGTATATTTACTAAATGTGCCAAGTTCGGTCTTGTACAATTTGTTAAGTACATCATAGTACCGATTACACGTGCATATTCCAATTGTGATATGCTGTCACCCGTATTTTTGAACAAGTAAAGACTGGGAACCACAGGACTTTTGGTAGTCCCATTGGAGTAATTCTTGAATCTTTCAACTACTTTCTCAGCGTAATGAGCTTGAGACAAAGTAATTTTCTCAAACGTCCTGGAAACTTTGATTCCTAGTATGACATTTGTAACTCCTAAATCTTTCATATCAAACATACCACTAAGTATGATCTTAGTTTGTTTCATAATGTCATTATTGCTACTAATAATAAGCATGTCATCTACATACAGACACACCAGAATGTATCCATTTGGAGTATCTTTAATGTAGATACACTTATTACATTTATTTATTTTGAAACTATTTGACATTATATCATTGTCAAATTTTGCATGGCACTGCTTTGGAGCTTATTTCAGTCTGTACAGGGATTTTACAAGCCTATACACCTTGTTTTCCTGTCCAGAAACTACGTAACCCTCCGGTTATTTCATATATATTTCGTCTTCTAAATCCCCATTTAGAAATGTGGTTTTGACATCCATTTGATGTATTTTAAGGTTACGTAGAGCTGCAATAGCTATCAGCATTCTTATGGAAGTTATTCTTGTGACCGGGGAGTAAGTATCAAAGAAGTCTAGGCCTTCATTTTTCCTAAATCCTTGTCCCACAAGTCTTACCTTATATTTCTCTATTGAACCATCTGGTTTTAATTTTTGTTTGAAAATCCATTTGCATCCTAGAGCTTTACACCCAGAAGACAAATCGACCAACTCCCATGTATGATTTTGCATAATGGAGTCTATTTCACTTTTGATTGCTTCCTTCCATATAGGAGCATCAGGTGTAGACATAGCTTCCTTGAATGTTCTGGGCTCATTCTCTAATAAAAAGGCCGTTACAAAGTCAGGACCAAATGACTTTGATGTTCTAGCCCATTTACTTCGCTATGTTCATCATTATCATCTCTTGGTTCATCAACCAAGGTACTTGCACTCCCTTGCTGACGTGTACGTTTAGGATACATAGCATTCTTGTACGGAGACACGTGTTCAAAGAAGGAGGCATTCCTTCATTCCATTATTGTATTCACATGGACGTCCGGTATATCTGATTTATATACCAAGAACCGATATGCACTGCTGTTATGTGCATAGCCTATAAAAATGCAATCAATGGTTTTAGGTCCTATTGTGACCTGTTTGGAAATAGTTACTGCTACCTTTGCTAGACATCCCCACACTTTAAGGTATTTGTACGAAGGTACATTACCTTTCCACAGTTCGTATGGTATCTTGCCAGTTTTCTTGTGAGTTATTTTATTAAGAATATAGTTGGCGATCAACAATGCTTCCCCCCACATGTTCTGGGGTAACCCAGAATTCAACAACAAGGCATTTATCATCTCCTTTAGAGTTCGGTTCTTGCGCTCGGCAGTGCCGTTTGATTCAGGCGAGTAAGGAGTAGTGGTTTAATGAACTATTCCATGTTCAGAACAGAACATTTTAAACGGTGCATCATATTTCCCTCCTCTATCACTCCTAACGATCGTTTTGCCAAGTTTATTCTCAACCTCAAGCTTATAATCCTAGAATTTATCCAATGCCTCATTTTTGCTATGTAACAAGTATACATAGCAGTATCTTGTGCAATCGTCTATGAACGTCATAAATTACTTTTTACTGCCTCTGGCCTGCATGTGTTTCAAATCACACAGATCCATGTGAATTAGACCTAGAGTTTAAGTGTTTCTTTCTACAGAACGGGATGGAGTTTTAGTAAGTTTGGCCTCTGTGCAAACTTCACATTTTTCGCGGTTGTCTACCTTAAATTTTGGTAGTAAATTCATGTTAATTAATCGATGCAGAGAATTGAAATTAACATGGCTTAGTCTTTCATGCCAAACAGAAGAAGACTCAACAACATAAGCAACAAGATTAATTTTATTAATTTTGGGAACAACAGGAACAACAGATTTTGGGATGACTGTCATTACATTGAATTTGAACAGTCCATCCTTAACATAACCTTTTCCCAAGTACACCACATTCTTTGAAAGTACAAAATTATCAGATGCAAGAACGCCCCTAAATCTATTCTTGCTTAGCTAAGATCCCGAGACCAGGTTCTTTCGAATATCCGGAACATGCAACACATTGGTTAGTGTTAGTTCCTTGGTAGAAGTCATCTTCAGCACTATCTTTCCTGTTCCTTCAATATTCGAGGTGGAAGAATTCCCCATGAACAACTGTTCATTCTTGTTGCACTTCTGCTATGAGGTGAACATATCCTTGTCCGAGCAGATGTGCTTGGTGGCCCCAGTATCATAGCACCACTCACGAGGATTGCTCCCCACCAGATTGACCTCCGATACAACACCACAGAGGTCCAAGTCAGATAGACCAGTGGACAGGCTCTCAGCAATGTGCGTATGGAATTTGTCATTCCCTTTTTCCTTTCCTGTTCCAGCACAGATGTTATCATTGCTGCGAAAGTCAAAGATTTTGTACCCCAGCTTACCACACTTATGGCACTTTCCAGCAAACCTCTTTGCGACAGGTTTTTTGTTCGAGACCTGTGGCAAGAACTTCCGCTTTTTGTCCTTCTGTTCGCGCTCCCCCATGTTGGCCTTTTCTATGGACTGATTTCCATAGGAGTTGTCAGCCTTGCAATTCTCCTCTTCAATCTGCAACCTGACAATCAGGTCCTCAAGAGACATTTCCTTTCGCTTGTGCTTGCGGTAGTTCTTGAAATCCTTCCATCCAGGTGGAAGCTTCTCAATGAATGCTACAACCTGGAATGGTTCACACGGCGTCATGTTCCTTGCAGCGATTACGTGCATTATCACCTACAGTTCCTGAATTTGACTCACAACAGTCTTGGAGTCAACCATCTTGTAGTCCAGAAATTTGCCAACTACAAACTTTTTGGAGCCGACATTTTTCGTTTTTTACTTCTTCTCCAAAGACCCCCACAGAAGTTTGGAAGTCTTGAAGACACAGTACACATTGTATAGCGGGTCTACCAAGCCGTTCACGATGTAATTTCTATATAAATAGTCACCTTGAGTCCATGCATCAACCGCAGCAAAGGAGTGTGCATCCATAGGTGCCAGCATAGGGGCAGTTTCAGAGAAAAACCTGTCCAGCTTCAAGGTGGTCAGATAGAACTGCATCTTCCCTTGTCACTTCTTGAATCCAGTTCCATTGAACTTTTCTGATTTTTTTCCCACAGTTATATGTATGGGCAGAATGACTGTTTGTGCCGTAACCGATTGTGCAGTCACATTCTGGGTCACTGGTGTTTGAGCACTGAGCACTCCATGACATTCTCATTTTGTGTGTTTTCCATTTTTTTTTTTGAAACAGTTAAAATTCAACTGTTAGTTTTTGTTTTTGTTTTTTCCGAAATGGTAATAGTACCTGTAAAGAATCTTCACAAAAACTATTAGAATATAGGAAAAATTGTTAGAATAGAGAAAAAATTTTGCTTTAAGATTGTTAGAAGTCGAATATCATAAAATAGGAAATTCCTAATAATGTTTGTGAAGAACTACAATTACAGGAATGAAAGAACAAACCAGACACTTTAATACAGAGTTGAGATTAAGATCTATGTCCTTAAAGCAAAATTTGCCCCGTAGTGTGACGGTAGTTGATGAATTGCCTCCCAGGATACAACTGCATATTACCTTTCCCTGAAGAACAGCACCCTAGCTTCAGAGATATCAGCGAACCAGTAGCTGTGTTGTACTCTCAGACTCAGAGGAAGAAGAAGAAGAAGATTATCAAGTGCAAAAACTTGTGTCTTTGGCAAAAAAAATTGCAGGGTCTTATAGGTGATGAGGGCGTAACTGATGGATCATAGATCCAGTACTCTGTAACAGCAGAGTAATGGCTCCAAAAACGTAACTGATGGATCCATTATTCTGCTATTACAGAATAATGGCACCAGTTACAGAATTTCAAACGCCTCACAAACTAGATCCAACGAAAAAATTGGAGCGGGGCAAAAAAATGTAGGCCGGGCCGGGCGCGCGCGCGTGTGTTTGTAATTTTGGTTAGGTCCTCTCTCCACTACACGTTAGTGGTAACCCCAGGGCTACGCTCTTTAGTCCATTTCTTTAGCTTATATACTAGAGAAATCTTTCCCATTTCGGATGTGGGATAATCAATATTCTACAAATTCCCAAGTTAGTACATTTCGAGTACCCAACTTTGGACCAACATTTCTCATTCATACGGAAACCGTTTTTAGCAAATGAGTACATTATGGAATAGTACTCGACGAGAGAAACGTAATCCAATCACTTTCCGGTGCCGCCGGTGGCCGGAACCCACCGGAATCTGGCCTGGAAAATATGCTAAAAATATTTCGATCAGAGTTTAGGGTAAATCTGAACCCACAAAAATCCACCTCATAAATCAAAATCCATCTCAACAAATTTGAACCCACATAACAAAACACCCCAAAAATCCAATTTCTACATTCTGCTTTTCCTAAGTCCTAACACATAACAAAACCACCTAAAAAATCCAAACCCATCTCAACAAATCTGAACCCTCAACAAATCCGAACCCACATAACCTGACGGAGTACTTTCTACTTTTGAGAGAAAGAGACAGAGTGAAGGAATGAGGGAGTATAAAGTAGAGATGATTTGGAAGCCATTAATAAAAGATAAAAGAAGAGAAAATATGAGAATGAGAGGATAAAGAAAAAATGATTAACTATAAAAGGGTAAAGGTAAAAGAGTAATTCAATAATTCAAATTTAACGGAATGAGTTAAAGTTAACGAATGAATGAGTATAACGTTCTTTTGCAAATGTTATATGAACATTTTGTACTTAGATCAAACGTTTGGGTTGGGGTGTTCTTTGATTTTTGCTCTTAAAAAAAAGGTTTTCTTAATATATATATCCATGTCCCTTTTATAATTTGGGTCCTAATCTAGATCTTCACAATATCATGTGAATTTACAATCTGTTGCAAATGTTCAAATTATTCATCATTGAATTAAGATTCAACATTCAACCCTCACATTCAACAATTTCACATTCAACAATTGAATCCTCTTGCCTCTCACCAACAATTATTGTCCTGATTGGTATTGAATGAGGTGAGTAATTGAGTGCCGGCTTGAAATTAGAAACCTTGTTTCTAGTTCGATCCAAGATTATTCTTTTTTGTTATGAAAAAAAAAATTAAAAAAATCCCTCTTCGCTCTCTAGTTTTGAGTCACCCAGGACAAAATTCATACGGCCAATTGGGCATATTAATCATATGGTAAAACTAAAAGCGTTAAGATTTGTCTTCAATTCCATGCAATAATCCATGCCCTCTTGCTGGATTCCTTAAACCCAGGAACAAAAATTGGGGAGGATCATATTAAGGAACATAGATTTTGAGGCTGCTGAAGGGTTTTCCTTGATCCATGTCTTTCTGGAAGCCATAAACTAGCAAACAATTAAAAATCCTATAAGCAAAATATTTGTCATCATTTTTGGCTGCGTACAATCTCTAATCTCTAATATTATAATAATGATAGTAATTTACACGTGCGATGCACGTTTTAATAATTTCAAAAAAATAAATAAGAATAAAAAAAATCTGAGGTATGGCAGATTTGAACTAGAAACCTCATTTATATTAGTTATGTACGTACGTTGCACATGTTGGTAGAATGATAAAATGACAAATGACACTAAGGCCTTCTCCCATTATAATATTAGAGATTAGAGATTAGAGATTAGAGATAGAAATGAGTTTGAACCATTCAACCATTTAATCTCAACCATTTATTTTTAAGTTGGGATTATATTAACCAATTTTTAACTCAACTTTTGTTTTTTACCATAATACCATCAGAGTTCAAATTTATTTACGACATCATTATTTACAAAAGTGTGACTCATATAAAATAAAATTTGTACCACTAGAGATAATTTGTCAAAAATTTATCATGAGTAAAGGGAGATCTCACGTTTGAGGACAGATTATGTCTTATTATTTACTATATTAAAAAAAATTAGAACATGCATCGCACATATAAATTACTAGTTTATATGCAAAACGACACATCTAAGGTTTATATAAACAAAAAACTTTCTTGTTAAATTAAAACTAAAAAAAAGTTGGCTTTATTTTTCAAAAGATTATTAAAAGTATAGTTTGACATTCAGACTCGGAAACATAATCCAGTTCGCTACTCTTTTTTTATTTACCCCCCTCTTTGTTTTCTTTTTGGAAATTTACCCATATTAACCTTAATTACTTCTCATAAATTTAAAATCAATTTGTAATATCCACTATCAAATAGTAATTTACACGCACAATACACGTCTTTATATATATATATACTAGTTGGAATTTACTGTGCACCAAATGCACGTGACTTGGTGCACATAAATGGTGAAAATTTTATCTAAACATACTTGCATTTAGCACACACATATTCTTTAAACTACAAATTCGACGATGTCAATCATCTTAAAAAGCAAACCATGAATTTTAAAATTACTCCAACGACAACAAGCTCATCGAAATCAGGTTTGAAGCAAACATCAAGAACCCAAGTTAATCAATTCTAGCAAAATTCCAATCAAACCAAAGCACAAATGGGTCAAAATTCGAACGATGTAAGAGATAGCTATATGAGTAATAGTTTCATCTAAAACATAAAGATATAATCATTGAATTTTTCATAAGATATGTCATCATTTTCGACTTTAACATTCTTGAACTTAATGCTGATATTAAACAAGTTAATAAAAAAAAACAAATTAGTAAATCCTAAACTGATATCATCGTATTTTTCATAAGATCAATCATCACATTCGACTTTAAGTTTCTTGAGCTTAAAATTGCTTGTAATTTCTTGTTCATCATTTTTAATTTTGCATCATGTCAATATTCTTGTGGTTGTTCTTCCATATTTGACATATTGTGATTTGATAAAAATACGTATACTCTTCTCCAATGCATTTCTTGGTTCGTCTATCAAATTCTTCAATATTTTTTCCCTACATATAAAATTAAGAAATTAGCTCTTAATTAATTATAACACTATGAGAATAACATATTATACCTTATTTTTAATATCTTCCAAGTCTTTTGCGGAACAACCAATTATGCACCTTGCTTCCTCATCAAATAAAGTTAATTCTGCCTCCGCACTTGTATCTTTTATTGTGATTTTGAATACATTTCTGAAACAGGTTATTCTTAGTTTTTTTTAAAAAAATTTATTGCTTATTACTTTTTTTAATAATTTTATTGAAGAATGGAAAGATGAAAAACTAACAATTTGGTGTTTTGTATACCTCGGCTCATATTCAACATTATTTTTTTTACATTTTCAACAATAAGCTTCATCATTTTCAACATTGACTTTTGTTGAACAGATTTTGCATGCAATGTACCATGGATCTCTAACGTCTTTGACACTTTTGATCAAAACTTTGCAATAGTAGTTGTAACGACCCGAAAAATAGCATATGGCTATTTTGCATCGAAATGTGTGCGCGATTGAGAATTTCGCGCGAATATGTATTTTCCGATAATAATTATTTTTATCGAGAAATATAAGATATATTGTCTACTTTATTTTATCATTATTATTCTCGAAAATGAAATTATTTTATACGGATTATTACAAAGTCGTTTTAATGTATTTTGTATTGTTGGTGCTATTAAAGAATAGAGTTGGGGTTTGTTTGAAATACTTTGGAGGTTCGAGGGCTTATTTGTAATTAACCCTTTATAATTATTTATTTTATAAATTTTTTTTTATTATAAAAGAACCCCTAAACTCCTTTCCCCTCTCCTCCTCTTTTCTTTTCTTCTTCCCGATCGAAACTGAAGCCGACCGAACCCATTCGGCGATTTCCTTCCCCACCCAAATCTCCACCATTTCTCCACGATTTTTAAATTAAACTGAGGGGTATGTTAATTGAAGGGTACTCTAGCTCGTGGCGGAGTCCGTTTTTCGAAAGGATTTTGAAAAGGTAAACCCTAGATTTTATTTTTGTATAAAATTTAGTGTGGTTAATTTATTTTGAGTAGACTAGTTATGGTAGGGAGATTAGGAGGTGTTGGGCATTGTAAAGGCAAGAGATTGGCAAATTATTGGAGAGTTTACAAGTTGCTAATAAATTAGGGTTTTGGGTTTGTAAAAGAAAATTTTATGTGTGAGAATTATTTTCTTCACAGTAGTAGAATTTTAGTAGAGCTATTAGAATAAGTTGGGGGTGATTTTAGTAATTGTTTGGGGATAAACATCCCGTAGGAATTTAGATTATTACGTGCATCGCACGTGTATCTCGGACGTTTAATAAAACGTCTGTGTGATGTTAAGATAATTAGTATTATTGTTTTCCCGTGGCTGGTTTGAATGATTTGAGCCTTAATTGCGTTGAAATTTGATAATAGGATATGTTGGCGACTTTGGATGCGGGGTGGCACTTCGAGTCTTCGCGGGACAAATTGTGAGTATGAATTTATTTATGTATTCTGTGATTTAAGAAAAAAAAATTATAATAACCTGAATGGTTGGTATGAATTACGGATAAGGCGTGTTTGGATCAAGGATATCAGAACAACGTATATGTGGATATGGGTATGAATTACATTTATATGATGGTATCAAATATGGTGAGTATGATATCTCTTATTTTTACGCACATGGTGCGTTATGAAGATTTTAAATTACGATTCGCTACGTACTTCCGATTTCGTATCTTAGTGTAGCATGGATGTTTTGAGCTAAGAATTCGTGTGGACACTCTTGTATGTGTCCACCACTATAGTTTACATTTCACAAATTTTCGAGGTCGTTGATACCTCAAAAATTGTGGAGTGCAGCTGGTCTGAAAAGGGCAGAGCTGAAGCCGGTTGCTTTTGGACTGAAGTCCAAAAGGTCATAACCAATTGTATATGTATGATATTGCTATTAACTTTGAGAGTAGCTCTGGGTATGAGTTTATTTGATGATTCTCAAGTTCTAGAAATTCTAGAGTTCATTAGTAAAGGGTAGTGAATGCTCTGCTGGAAGAGTGGCCGAATTCGTGTGCTATGATGGAAGAGTCGTAGCTCTTTGTGTGAGATGAATTTAAACGAAATGGTATATGTGCGGATTGAGAATCTCAAATTCCATGAGCACTGGACTCAAGGTTGACTTATTGTTGAACTTCGAGGTGGGCTATATTCAGCCTAGTATAAGTTGACTAGTTGGTGAAGATGAGAGACTGTGAACTATTGTTAAGAATTTGGGAGTTTGACCAACTAGAGAGTCGTAGTAGGGAGTCATAGCTTTCTAACCCATCTGGAGTTTGTAATTCCAGTTTATAGGTTGAGAGTTATGATTTTCCAAAGACGGAACAGACCCGGAATCGAGAATTTCCGATGAGTGAGCAAACTCTTATGATATTGAAAAGGTGCAGCGAGTGCAAGAAGAATGTACTATTGAGAGTACATGAGGTTTTATAGTATCAAGTAATTTTGTATTGTGTGTTGGAAGTTATGGACGTGCAAGCTAGTGACCTATTGATTAGACCAAACTGCAAGTTTAAGTTGACTGTAGAATGGTGGGACCGTTGTCTGCCATACGGTAGGACCGTATATCTTTATCGTCACGGCTGTTGACTGCAGAATGGTGGGACCGTTGACTGCCATACGGTGGGACCGTATATATTTATCGTCACAGCTGTTGACTGCAGAACGGTGGGACCGTTGACTGCCATACGGTGGGACCGTATATCTTTATCGTCACGGCTGTTAACTGCAGAACGGTGGGATCGTTGACTGCCATACGGTGGGACCATATATATTTATTGTCACGGCTGTTGACTGCAGAACGGTGGGACCGTTGAATGCCATACGGTGGGACCGTATATATTTATCGTCGCGGCTGTTGACTGCAGAACGGTGGGACCGTATATATTTATCGTCGCGGCTGTTGACTGCAGAACGGTGGGACCGTTGTCTGCCATACGGTGGGACCGTATATCTTTATCATCACGGCTGTTGACTGCAGAACGGTGGGACCGTTGACTGCCATACGGTGGGACCGTATATATTTATCGTCACGACTGTTGACTGCCGAACGGTGGGACCGTTGACTGCCATACGGTGGGACCGTATATATATTTATCATCACGGCTGTTGACTGTCAAACGGTGGGACCGTTGACTGCCATACGGTGGGACCGTATATATTTATCGTCACGGCTGTTGACTGCAGAACGGTGGGACCGTTGACTGCCATGCGGTGGGACCGTATATATTTATCGTCACGGCTGTTGACTGCAGAACGGTGGGACCGTTGTCTGCCATACGGTGGGACCGTATACATTTATCGTCACAGCTGTTGACTGCAGAACGGTGGGACCGTTGTCTGCCATACGGTGGGACCGTATATCTTTAAGTTCGTCACAGCTGTTGACTGCAGAACTGTGGGACCCTTAACTGCAACCTCATTGCCATGATCTATCGGGAACGAAAAGTAGACCAAATTAGAATGCATTGCATAGTGAGGGTTCGAATCCCTAAACTAAGAGACAATGGCTTGATTTGGAAAGTATGTAGTATGGGATGCATATATTTCCAAAGTCTCGCTTGCATTAGACTAAGTATGTTGGCTTGACGTGGGTCACATGTAGTATGGGATGCATGTATATCCAGAATCTTGCTGACATTAGATTAAGTACATCTGTTCGATATTCTGTATTGTTGCATTAGACTCAGGTCATGACATACACAAACACTAGGAAATTAGGATACACGTTTATTTTCCATTTAAGATAAAGTATGAGTGTGGAAGTGATGTATTGCGAGACGTGATGATATATGTTGTAAGAAATGAATGAATGCGGTGTTGTGTGATATGAGATTAGGAAAGAAGATAAGTCGTGAGTCTGTAATTACAATGAATGGTAAATATGATGTAGTTATGTGATAGCAGAGTATTTGCGAATGTAAAGCTTTATGGAAAAATAAAGCTATAGGAATGGTTGCTTAAGGCGTAAAGTGATGGGCCTTAAGTGAAAAATTGGAATGATTTCCAAACTTATGATAAGTATGCTGTGAGCAGGTATGGATATGCATGCAGGAAGTGATGCAGTGAGTATTTGATGTGAAATTCCATTTATGATATTTACATGTTCAGGTTTATCTTGGTATTCATAAGTTCATTCTGTTTTACTTATAAGTTAATTTATTTGCTTATTAATATATTGTACTCACACCAGAAATGGCTAACCCCTTAGTGTTTGGGGGGTTAGGAGGTCCCTGGACTACCCTAGGCCCCTACTGTTACAGGTCCTCAGCGGTGCAGAGGTTAGGTATAGGTTCAGGTTCCGGTGGAGTGGAGCTTCACTTTACTGTTTGTTGTTATGATTTAATTGTAAATAGTAAAGGTTTTATGCTCTAATTTGTATTTCTGATGTATAAGTATATGGATGATGATGGGAAGAAGAGTGTGGAGTGGCATGATATGATTTGGACCCGTACCCATCTCGTTGTGGAGTACCGGGCGCTGTGGTAAGCTTTTATAAGTTATTTTCTAAAAACTTACTACATTTTCAAAAGAATTTATGGTTTTTAATTGATAATTGATAAACCGTTATGAGTTTGGCCCCCAGAGCATATATATATATTGCCTGTGTGATTATGCTCATTTTGGCCTGGGGAGCCCGTGATATTACTGCCTGTGATGTGAGCTACGGAATTTAGAGCAGAATTCCGTAAGTTTTTTGTGTTTCGGGGTAGAAATTACAGGGGAGACTCTGCCGAAATTTTTCCTGAAACACAACTATCTTAGTTTATGGTTAAAGTGATATAGAAATTGGAAGAATTGAGTTTGGAGTCAAAAAGGAAAAAGGGCAGGCACTACAGTTGGTATTATAAACTGATATTTGTAATTACTGCGGGGTAACTCTCTATTGAATAAAAGGTTTTAATTTCCAGCATTTTGTGTGTCGTGACTAATTGAAGGAAAGATCTTGGTATGTGCCATGGTTTCCCAGTTATATGGGAATCGGGGCGCTACAGTAGTATTTTGCCTTGAAATATGAAAAAAAAAATAATTAAAGTCATCAAAATATTTATAGACATATATAGAATTTAACAAAATATTTAAAAATAATTTCATTATTCATAATACCTCCGAAGAATCTTCGTCTGCACAATAGAGAATGTCAGATAGTTTCACTTCTTCCACATCCATTACTTTTCTTTTGTTTATTTACAAGGAATTACTTTTAAAAAAAATTCATTACAGTTTATCCTGAAACAAACAAACAAAATTATGTTAAATGATACTCCAAAAGGCAACAATTAAAGGATTAAATATACAAAATAAATTATACCATTCTTGAATTTTGTATGCTTCTGGTTCATTCAGATTTATCTCTATTGTAGTGTTATTTTGTTGATGTGAGAGAGAATCCTGTTTTAAAAAAATCAATAATAAATAAATAACATTATTAATTTTTATTGTATATAATTACCTCCAAAGTTTGAGGTTTTTATAGAGGTAATTGCAATAATTGGCATGCTGGGTGATAATTCTTTCAGAGTTTTTCCTTCCTTGATTGCTAGTTCTCCCCATAATGTAAGTAAGATTTGTTTTGACCTTAAATTAAGACAAAGCGTATGAATTACAAAATATTTTTGTAAATTATTATACAACTTAATTAATTGATATTACCTGAATCCTACAACCGTAAGATTTCGCTTCTCTACTTCATTACCATATTTTGAGTCTACCTTATCTACATCTCCTGCATTAATTACTGTTAAACAAAGATCTGTAGTTCAATGCAATTAGTATTTGATATCCTTTATCAGTAATAGACAATTATATATATATATATATATATATATATATATATATATATATATAATAAAACACAAAGAAAGCTATCAAGTGGCTCACCTTCAATCCTCCCAAAATTAAAGGTCAAGATCTAACCTCACAAAACATATTTTCCCTCCCAAAATTTTAAATCCCAAATTCAAAAAATTTCCCCCCAAAACTAAAAAAACTCATTACTTTATTACTATCTCTCTCTTCTATCTTCTCCCTACACTTTTTCATATTTCTCTCTTTCTCTCTCTCTATATCTCTCTCTCATTTTTTCTTTATTTATTTATAAATTTAGATTTTAAGATTTTAGTTTTATAAATTTTCAAAATTTTTATGTTTTTTTATTGCACATGTTATATTGAAAATAGCAAATATCTCTTTAACAGTTAAAATTTCATCATTTTCTACATTTAAAGTTCTAAGAAGTTAGATTTTATACCCTCATTTATAATTATTTTTCAACATATACTAATGGAAACATGGACTTTTATTTACAACTAATTATGGTCATACTATTCAAACTTGAACTACATAATTATTGTTTTACTATTTACAGGGCTTTTCGTGTATTGTATCGTTCCGAAGACGTGCCGTAGGCACGTGCCCACGGGCAAATCTAGTATATATATATATAATAACATAATTTTTTACCTTTAAAGACAGTAGATGTACTTTGCAATTCGTATACAGTTGCAAATTTGTATATATCCTTATCAATGATATGATCATTCTCAACTTCATCTACAACACTTTCCAACTTCAAAATGATGTCAAATTTAGCGTGCATTAGGTATATCTTTTGGCGACATTTTTTAGTATTCCATTAGAAATTAAGTAAGTTTTATGCTCCTCAAGCGTATGTTGGAACGCTTCCACCGCTTCATTAAACATTATCGCCAGTATTCTAGTTCCCTACAAAAGATAAAGTTTAGTATTAATAATTATTTATGTATGTATATGTATGAATATTTTAAAAATATTTAAAGTATCTTACCTCATCATCCATAAGTGCCACTTTTGAGATTTTTCCTGTGCCTTTACTATTTTTGTATTCTTTCACACAATAATGTTTCGTAAGCAATACTTTAATAGTCCACAATTGTTGATTTTCTTGCAAGGCATTGATAGAGGAGTATTCATTGTGGGATTTGTCCATTGATATAGATAATCTGCAAAAAATATAATTATTGATAAGTTAATTTTAGTTCATTAAAATAGCAAGTGCTTCATACTCCATATAAATGGTAACTAACAACACTTGAGTAAATGAAAGATTAATATAACTCCCACTTAAAAATAAATGACTAAGATTAGATGGTTGATTGTACAATCTCAACTCTTCCATTATAATATTAGAGATATAATTCATCAACAATGCTGGCATGATTTGTAAAGTTGTAAGTTCTAAACAGTGATTAGTTGTATACCTTCACAACTATCATACCTGTTGCGAGTTCGTATATAGTTATATACGCCATATATACATGCCATATATACAGTATATACCAATCTGCCATATACAACTGATCAGTATATGGCGGATTATACACGCCATATATACAGTATAGAACTACAATTTCAATGTAGTTATATAATCCGCCATGTACAACTACAATTTCAATGTAGTTATAGCTAAGCCTTCACAACTATCATGATTTCTGAAGGTATGATAGTTTTTAATTCAAATCTAATCATACTTGTGAAGTATGCTATGATGAAGATGTATACTATATACTACAATAAAGATTATGTTTTTTTGGTATTGTTACTGGTGTTGCGGCAGTTAGGTTACATTTTTATATGTTGCTCTTTATTTTATTTTTTTTGAGTAAATATGTTACTACTTACTTCTTCATCAAGATGAAGTTCTAGGGCTAAATAAAATTGAGCTACTGAAATTTCATTATTTTATTTTAGAACTGGTGGAAAAATATATATGTATAAAAACTATTATTAGTACGTAGTCCCAAAGTTCAGTATGTATAAAAATATATGTAGAAAAAGTGGAATTTCTCTTCGTAAATTTTACCTTGGAGTGCTACACGAAGAACCCTATCCTTCCGAATTGCGAACTAGTGATGAGACGAAGAAAGTTAACCTTGCAATGGATTTGTCTGACAATTTTATTGGGTATTTATAGCCTATATGGGAACGTTAACTTGAGGGGAATGTATATCTCTTATAACTAATTTTTTAAATACAATATGACCCTATCAATTGAAGATGTGCTGTATGATTAAGTTAATTTGAATTTTTTTCCTAATTATGTGTTCTTGATTCCAAGGTAAAATTCAAATTAAGTTAATCATATTGTGTTGTGCGTTCAAGAATTATAGTAGTTTTTTTCTTCTGAGATTTTAACAGATTTTTTGTTTTGGGGATATTTGCAAATAAGGACAGTTAAAGTTGGGAATATTTCAGATCTAGCTGGAGAGAGAGAGAGATTCGGTAGTTCTTCTCCTTCTCATGCGAGATCGAAGATGTCGAGATCCGAAGCCGAGTTTTCTTTTTCTTCTAATTTTGGTTTTAGTTTCTTTAAATTACGTGCAAAAGATGTGATGTTGTTGATGCGTTTTTGGGGGTGCAGTGGTGAATCTGGATTTTTCTTTAGTTGGTAGTATTGTTTATTGTATGGTTATTTATGGCATAATTTATTTGCACGTGCTTTGTGCGTGTTTTAGTTCTTGTCCGAAGAACATTTTGGGAATTGATTACAATTACTGTAAGTAGGATATTTATTTGATGTAAATTGGCAAAAAAAAAGTTGTTGAAATTAGTAAAACAAATTTTTTATTGGTTGAAAAAAACAAATAACCAATATATATCTGAAAACTTAAAATATTTTTAATAGTAAAATTGTTAGTTCATTCAAATTCAAATTTGTTATCTTATTTATTAATAAAAACTTTAATGATGTATAAAAACTTTAATGTGTAAAAGCTTATAACGCAGAAACTAAAAAAAATAAATTCAAATAACCTTCTTTATTATCATATTTTAGGATATATATATATATATATATATATATATATATATATATATATATATATATATATATATATCTTCCATTCTTAATTATTTAAAGTGTTGTGGATATTATCATATTTTAGGATATATATATCTTCCATTCTTAATTATGTAAAGTGCTGTGGATTTTAGTTCAGACGTATCTAAGGCAGCAAAAACAAATATTTTAACACTCCTCATACCCCATAATAATGGCAGCGACTTGATAGTTGATCATAAACTCCAACCCTAGTTTTCTAGATGCATGGAGTCGTTTCCCGACTCAGACAATAATTCTTCCTCTTGGTCACATGAGAACGAGTGCACTCCTGCCATTTCCAGTGAAAGAATACAAGGGATAATTATTTGCTTTTTTGGCTACAATGAAGAGTTTCATCTTGTGTATGGTTTGCTGAGAGAACTGACAAAGGGTCAATCTCAGATATAAGAATGTAGCATGACATAATTCATATAGAATTGGTGTACAATTGTAAAAGATCCCCAAAAATAATCATGAAAATTTGGTGTTAAGCCAACAAGAAAATATGCAGGCAACTGGAGGTGAAGCTAACTCCAACCAGAAAACACATTCTTACAATGCAAATTATAATATTTTATGCATGACCTAAACTCAAACCAAAATCGCAATGCGTGTAATCAAGTACAAGAAGCAACTATGAAAGTGAGACAAACTAAAAACAGCTAAAAACCGATCACCTGTAACCTCAATGCATAATAATGTTCAAATGTATACTTATACAAACAAATTTGAACTACATTCCAAAAATAAGTTGTTGATGTGTTATAATTCACTTTCAGAATCCCATCACCTACAACAATGATGTGTTGTTAATGAAGAGAAACTTTGATCCTAGTCAACTGCTTAGAGTTGGAAGCGTTGAATAGAGATCACAGTCTTAAGATCGCGACAGTTGTTTCAAGGGTAAGCTCGTCGCACTTCACGAGGATTGTAACAGGCTTGTTCATGAACTTTTGGGTGATCTCAAGGGCCTCAAGGGGCCTAGTTACAGACAAGCCACCAACCAAGACTTCCGATGGGAGCAGTTAAAGATATCTTAGATCTGAAAATAGGAGAATAGTCTTTATTAGCAAGTTCACTAAATAAGGCAGCATCAAGTGGTTGAAAATAACTGTTATCAAAGAAAAATCGCTCATTTACAATCACTCGATGAATGAATGAATGAATGAATGATTGGGTAGTAAAATATCTAAACTACTTAATTCTTTTATTTTCAACATATGATATATTAGACACAATAATTTCCTTAAAAAATATGAAGGTTTTTTTATTGTACATTTCGTTAAGTCTTTTAATTCCCCTAAAGAATAGAAAACAATGAGTCTTTTAAAAAAAACTAATTATCAATACAAATTGAACTCGGGTATTCAAAAAAAAATCTTAGAAAACGCAATTGCTAAAACTTCTCTACTACAGAAAAAAATACAAAGCTCTAAAATTTCTTAACGAATAAATTGGATGGTCTGCAAGGTTTAGCAATTTGCAGAGCAGCAAAAAACAGCACCTAGCACATAACTGAAACAAGTTCTCAGATAACTGTCTGCAAGAAACATTGCCATATATAGTGATCTAAACGAGAAAAGAGGAGGATTTGATTGCATACAAGTCATGTTAAGAACTTTCAATCGCAAAAAGTTTGTCTACTGTGACTAAAACTTTCCACTCTAAAGCAGTTACCATCACAATAAAGCTGGATCGATAATAGTAAATAGCCTCTTGCCCTTCCAAGTAACTCCAGACCAGAAGTTCTACTAAAAGTATGCTACAAAATAGTTCTTTATATTTCCACTATAGATGGACTTGTAAGTTGTAACTAAATGTAAAGATGTAACAAGTGTGCTACTTTACAGGTCATCCAAGTAAAATTGAAACAAATAAATTTTAATATCAGAGACAAGCAGGGCGAAGAGAGCCTATTATTTATTTACAAAAGGAAATAAAACATACAGGTGCATAATTTCCTGACTAAACATTTGAGTCAACAATCTACATCATCAATTACTGGTATAGACCTATACAACTATACCTCCATATTAGTCTGGACAAAGGATCCTTCTCGATCTTTACTTCCACAGTTAGCCAGATTGCACAGCTTGGGTTTGTGTTTTTTTCATTTTCAAATATTTAAATTCCTATGCAACAAAATCCTCTTGATTATCTAACAAAGGAACAGATTTAGTTGCAGACTTCTCAATTTTTTTTACCACAGTCCAAATATGAACTGTCTAAAACCTCATTGATGATCCCAAAATGCCAAAAAAATTTAGATCAATCAGCTCATAGTGCATGATCACTGGCATCAGACATGAAGAACACAAAAAAAGAAAGAAGTTAAAACAGCCACCATAATCGATTATTAATTTCATGTGTAGACTTTCATTAAATCATGCACAATGAGTTACATGTGACAAATTCAGTTCTCTTTACTCAATCGTATGTTCAAAATGCTTTCAATAAAAAGCATGAAAAAGGATACAATATGAGGAATCTAAGAATAGCAAAGAGTAAGAAGATCACAGCAATTTTTTTATTGACCTGACAATGTTGCTCCACAAAACTCACATAATAGTCTCCATATAGATGAGTTATTAAACAAAACAAAATTCTCTAAGACACTAACGCTCTTCATATGAAGGGAAAAAAGGCAAAGGTAATGAAACAAACATTTTTTTAAAAATCAGTACAGTAAGCACAGATTTATTATTTGAAATATTTTAATGTTCAAAAAAAGTTGGATGTTATAACTTATTTTATAGTTATTTCAAACTCATTATTTTCTTTTCCTTATTTTATATCAATTATTCTCTACATGTCTCGCACCTTACTGCCTACCATCAGACCTTCAATATATAGTAAATGAAGTTTCTAGCCTTGAAAGAAATTTGCCACAAACTCATATTGTTCAATCATATTGAAAACCAACAGAAACAACTGCATAGACAAGAACAGGAGGCAATTTAGATTATCCTTCTATGGATATCTGTTGAGACTGAAAAAAATCTCCATTGAGACCATATTTTAAAGCTAAAAAGGAAAACAATGATTGGAAGTTATCTCATTCTTGTCTCCCAAGCCAGGCCTCCCAATAGAATGGCAAGATAAAGAGATATATATGCAATGAAATAGATGTAGAAAGGAAACTCCTATTACCATTAGGATTTAACATTGTTTCATGAATATGAAGACTCAAAAATCAAAACATGAAAATAAAACTTTAAAAACTCGAAACTTGATATTGTTTAAACTTAGGGCATGACATGTATGCCAGCTGTCATGTATAAGCACAAGACATTTTAAAGCATATTAAGAAACATCATTTGTCAAAAAAATGTTGAACTGATTTGAATTATACAAAAATAAAAATTAAATTTAAAAAAAAAAAAGAAAAAACAATCGACCACGCCCTTTCACTGAATTAAGTAAAATAAGAACTAGTTACTTGATTGGCTTACTTGAGGTTAGACGAACTGTGCAAGTAGTAACACCATGAATGATAATTTTTAAAAACTTGATCTAGTAAGTCCTTCACGGTATCATCATCCACCTGCGATAATTTGTTTAGTATATGAAAATGGAACATATAATATGTTTAATGTACTAAATGAAAGATGTATCTCAAGGAAAACAGTATTACCTCATGATAGGTATCTTCAGCCATATTGTGCCTTACGTCAATATTGGCAAGTAGCAAAATCAGATGTCCCCTTTGATTGTCTACATTCCCTTTCTTCATTCAAAAGTTAAAAATGACAATAAATTCAGTTTTTAAGAAGTTCAAGAAAATAACAAAATTGCAACAATTTTAAACTATACATACCATATAGCATTTATTAACATTTATACATATATAATGGCAATATTGAATTGATCTTATATTACATGACAGATACTTGCCTGAAACCCAAAGGTTAGCCAAAGCCAGTCAAGCAAATCACGAACAGAGTTAACCCTATCACCAGAAACTAAAGGTCCATCAATTCTCTATCTGCCACTTGATGTTGGCTGCATGCCACTTGATATTGGCTGCACTCTAAGTAGTGGAAGTTGGTCCAGCTTATTACGTAAAGCAATAACAGCTGCTTGGATCTGTATCAATGAAATACACAATACAAAATTATTCAAAAAAAATGAAAAAAGAATTAGTTAAATAATTATAGCAGTCCAGGGGACAAGAAAAAAAAGAGCCAAAAAAGTGATATAATATAATATAATAAAAAGATCATGAATCATGCAGCTGACCTCGGCAAGTTCCATTATCGCCGGAGTAGCACCAGAAGCATGAAGAGGAAGGATATTATACTGGGTATAGTAAACTTTCTTTGTCTCAACTTCTCTAGCAAATCTATTTATCTACAAGTATAGCATCAAAAAGATCATTTTATAAGCAGTAGTAATGATAAGGATGCAGAATCAATGAGACATTATGCAAGACTAACCTCATCATCAACTTTCTCAGATGGTACCACGGTTTTCAGTACATCATGTAACACTGACGCTATCTGATAATGCTTTGACATTTCCTCACTATAAAAATACTGAATTACTCTCGGAACTTCTACAATAATTTAACAAAAAATAACTCTTTGATTTATCAATAAACTCTCAAGTCTTACAGCTTCTTTTTAGTGGGCCCTTCCTTGACATAGTTTTCATAGTACCACTTGAAAAACAATTGGATTTCTCTAGGATCATTGTTTGTGAGTTGGGGTTTTGTTTCCACTTCATCTTGCAAGCACAAAAGGGGGGAACTATATTTTAACTTGTACACAACCCGATAGATCTGATGAACCAAAACTAAACTACATGGAGAACAATAAAAAAAATAGGAAAGAAAGATAATTACTATAAAATATATGGGCCTAATGCTAAAAAGACAAACCCAGGAAAATACGCAAATGAGATTGAATCAAAATTTTGAAGATATCTGATTTATCAGAATTTCAGTATCATTTAGGAAAGGAGATTTAAACCAAGAAATATGAAAAGCAAACACAAATTATTGAAGGGGATAAAAATTGTCATCTCCTTTACTTATTGAATTTTTATTTACGCAGGATCTCTCGGATACATACTTGGTATAATACTTCTGCTTGGGTTTTCCATGTTCATTGTATTTTGCTCATGTCAAGAGCATGCTGATGAAATGAATCAAATCATAAAACCCTAACAACTAAGTTACTTGTCATCTAAACCCTTGTCTCCCCTCTTCATTAATCCTCTTATTACCCCTTTATCAATCAAAACTAACAAAACCCAATTGGCATGTACTGAATTAGAGTCACAACCAAATAACAAACTAATAACTTCCTCTCTTTATTTGTCCTTCCATAAAAATTGGCAAATACCTTCAATCAAGCCAAGAAACTTACTAATTCATCGCAAACTACATATGATCACAAACTGACTTCTCATTATTCATAAACAATCATAAAATTCAAAACTTTTTGTTAATATTCAACTCAATGTTCTTCTTGTTCATCATGCACCCATCAATATCAGTCAAAAATAAAATAAAATAAAAGAAGAAGGAGGATACCGATGGAGATCGGGATCGGGTTGTTGTCGACGTCAGGCATTGGATGCGGGCACGCCTGAGATCGGGTTGACATGCGAATCGAGGCAGTGGGAGGAGGCGTCAGAAGGCTTGATTGAAGGTTTATTACTGGATTGGGGATTTCGGATTGGGGAGGGGTGTCGGGATTGGTTAGGGTTAGGGTCTGGGTTCTGAAAGAGATTGGGGGAGAAGATTGGAGTAGTTTTAGGTTCTACAGAAGAGAGAAAGAAAGCAATTGCACGTGTATTACACGTTCCCATTAAGTAATTTAATCTCAACCTTTAATCGGCTAGATCAATACAATATATGAATGGCTAAGATCGTCTCCTGACAGATTTTTTTTATATTGTCGCTTTTATAATATAATAGAATATATATATATATATATATATAGTCTCTAATATCTCTAATATTATAATGGGAGAAGACCTTAGTGTCATTTTAAAATCTACCAACATATACAATGCACGTGCATAACTAATATAAAAGAGGTTTCAGGTTCGAGTCCTCCCTATGCCAGAATTTTTATTTTTAGTTTTTAAAATTATCAAAACATGCATTGCACGTGTAAATTACTAGTTATAATAGGAGAAGGCCTTAGTGTCATTTGTGAATCTATCAATGCGTGCATTACACTTGCATAATTAATACGAAGGAGGTCTCAGGTTCAAGTCCTCACTATGTCAGATTTTTTACTTTAATTTTTTTAATATATTAAATGTGCCTCACACGTGTAAATTACTATCTATCTATCTATCTATCTATCTATCTATCTATCTATCTATCTATAATATAATATATAATCTATCTATATTATAATGGAAGAGTTGGAGTTGTATATCTACCTACTTATGTGCAATGCACGTGCAACTCTAACTCTCTCATTATAGTCTTCACATTTAATTTTAAAAATATATAATCATATTTATTAAGACATACATCGCACGTGCAAATCAGAATTTTTACTTGAATTTTTTTTTGAAAATTAATACGTGCATCGCACGTGTATATTACTAGTATATATATAGAGAGAGGATTGATCGAATGAAATACATATTAAAAAGAGAAAATGAGAAACACTCATATGCACTACTGGATATAAGGAGACTGAGATGAGTGGCTCTAATTCATTTGGATTAGTTAATTGAAAAATAGATTTATTTCTACTAATCTATCAAAAAACCCCAATAAAAAATTCAAAAAAAAATCATATGTTATTTTTTACAAGACCAAACCCTCTATTTTCCCCTAACCCTAAAAAAAAGTTAATTCTCAAACCCAGCCGCGTCACCATCGCTGCTTTGGGATACGTAACAGTGACTCGAGGTTAAATCAAGAAGTTGTGCATGGATCATGGTGATACATGTCCAATGTCCAAGAGGTTCATGATTTGACAATTATCATCCCACTGATTGATAAAATGATTAAAACTGATCCAAGTTGCCATTATTGCTTGGGTGATAAAAGCAGTGATGGTGACTGGGCACGGTGACTGGGCGGGGCGGACGCGGCGACCCCGGCAGGGTTTGAGAATTAACTATTTTTAGGGTTGGGAAAACAGAGGGTTTGTTCTTGTAAAAAAATGACATATAGTTTTCTTTTGGGTTTTTTGTTGGGTTTTCTTTTGATAAATTAGCTGAAATAAACCGGTTTTTCAATTAACTAATCAAAATGAATTAGAGTCACTCATCTCAATCTCCTCATATACAATGGTGAATATGAGTGTTTCTAATTTTCTCATTTTAAGATGTATCCCATTGGATCACTCTTATATATATATATATATATATAGATTTACCCGTGGGCACGTGTCTATGACACATCTTCAGAATGATACAGCATATGAAAAGCCTTGTAAACAGTAAATCAAAAATTATATAGCTCAAGTTTGAATAGTATGACAATAATTAGTTGTAAATAAAAGTCCATGTTTTCATTAGTATATGTTGAAAAATAATTATAATTTGGGGTATAAAAGTCCATGTTTCCATAAGTATATATATATATATATATATATATATATATATATATATATATATATATATATATATATATATATAGAGAGAGAGAGAGAGAGAGAGAGAGAGAGAGAGAGAGAGAGAGAGTGAGTGAGTGAGAGATAATTAAATAAATAAAGGAGTTGTTTTGGGGGAATTTGAATTTGAGTTTTGGGGGTAAACTTTTGGGGGGGAAATGTGTTTTCGTGAGGTTAGATGCCTTTGACTTTGGGGGGATTGAAGGTGATATATATTTCCCATATAGGGAAATGCTCCATTGAAAACATACTGTAGCGATGAAAACGTGGAAAACCACCTAGGCCGTTGTTGGAAACAACGGCCTAGGTGGTTTTCTCGTGTTTTCACAACATTTGCGTTTTCAATGGAGCATTTTCCATATATATATATATATATATATATATATATATATATATATATATATATATGGGTAAAAGGGATATGAGCAACTTGCTCATTTAGTAAATAAGCAAATGATTATGTGGCATGCATGTGATTGGAAAATCATTAAAAGGGTTAGTTGTTCAATGTATCACATGCATGCCACATAATCAATTGCTCATTTACTAAGTGAGCAAGTTGCTCATACCCCTTTTTCCCTATATATATATATATATATATAGGAAAAGGATCCGTTGCACACTACTTTGGTGCTCACCACGTGAACACTAGGCCTTTGGGCATTCATATCGAAGATCCGAACCGTTCACATTGATCTACACATCTAAATTAGTCTAAATATGTAAAATCAAATCATTTGAAAATCATTTGCCCATATATTGAAGTGTTACAAAATTGTATGGCTGAAATTCATTGTTTTTATAGTCACATGATGGATGGGCAAATAAATTTCAAATGATTTGATTTTACATATTTAGACTAATTTAGATGTGTAGATCAATGTGAACGGTTCGGATTTTCGATATGAACGCCCGAAGGTCTAGTGTTCACGCGGTGAGCACCAAAGTAGTGTGCAACGGATCCTTTCCCTATATATATATATATATATATATATATATATATATATATATATATATTCTATTAGTCAAAAGAAGATCTGGACTGCAGATCTGGTATTCCTAAATTAAATCTCAGCCATCCAAAATTAAAATCACTAATATCCATCCCCTCAAATCTCTTTTCCCCCATCTCTCACCCTAAAATCTTGATCTCTCTCAAAACCCATACCTAACCGCTCCAATATCTTCTCTTCCGATCTCTCCCCAATATCATGATTTCTCACAATCTCTCAAAATCCAAACCCTAACTAAATTCCAGCCCCAATCCCGATGCCCCTCTCCAACCCGGAAACCTCATTCCTTCCAAACTGTAACCCCAATCCCACTCCAAATCCCGACCCCCTCCCAAATCCAAAACCCCCAATCCCTTCGATCACCAAAACCCTAACCTTAACCCTTTTCTCATTCCTCCGCCGCCGCAGCCGCCGTCGTTCTCGTCATCTTTCCGTCCCCCCAGAATCGCCCACCCATCACCGGAGTACAGTGCTCTCAGCCTTCCCCCTCTTCGCCACATCAGCCATCGCCACCTTCTTCCTCGCAGCGTCAGCCATCTCGACCCTCATAAAAATGGTGAGTTTTTTTTTAATTATGGGTTTAATTTGATAGATAAATTTATTACTATTCAGCACTTATTTGGATTATAAAATTTGATATGATTTAAGTTGGATGGATTGATGCACTACGAGATGTGTGACCCGAAAGCTGACAATGTATTAAAGAGGGCATGTCTCTTTTTTAAGAACTTATGATGACGGTAATGATGTAGTGGGATGAAGAGATTGAATGAAGCTTGTTAGTTTGATGATTAATGTTTCTATTGCTCTCTAATTGGGGTGTCTTTGATGTAGTCCAGTGAGTTTCTGGGGTTGTGGTGGCATCTGTTTTACTGCAACTGTTTAGGCTGCATTACTTTCAATGGTGCACCGGTCTTATGGTGTTTCGACAGCAGATGTTCTCCTCTTTTGGATGATCCTGCTATGTGGGTTGTTTTGGGTTTAGTTTGTTGCTCTATTGTGTTTCATTTCTTGCATATGTTATTGTACTTTGATGGTGCTTTTCTAGATGTATGTTGTGCTCCTTGCGCATTTGTAATCTCAGTTGTTTTAATGAATTGATGGCCGTAACCATCCTTATTCCAAAAAAAAAAAGGTTCACCTCATTGTCTTATAAAATAGGATACCTTGATATATTTGTATGTGAACTTCAGCTCAGCAGACACCTTATTCAATTCCCTTCTTCTCAATAGTTTCAGTAATGTTAAGTGCTATTTCATCTTATAGAAATATCACTTGAAAGTTGAGTATCCACCTATTCAAATACTATGTATACACACACACATACCTACATACAGTTGTTTACCCTGCTAATAAGAGAGGAAATTACATGTTCTATGAACCTTGTTCTCATATCCATTGGTTGAATTCTGGCTAAACCTTAATCTTAGGTTGGTACTAAAATATGCAGATACTTATATGAAGTTGAGCTTTCTCACAACATGGTTCAGATTGTGAGAAGTTTAAGCAAACATGTGACGACTTTGTAGCTTCCTGAACGTTGTAGGGTTGATGCTAGGAAGCATAGGGTGGAAATCTCTTTTTAATTAGTGCAGGTATAAGCAATTTTTTGACTCAATTCTGTTTTGCTCCTAGCTACTGTGGTCTATAATGGATGGATGTAGATGGTTGTATAATTTGGCTTTAGCGGCATGCCTTCTTATTATTATATTTTATGACTTAACTATTAACAAGCAACTAATCTTCTTAGGGAAACAAAGAAAAGAAGAAAGAAAAAAAAACTAGCAGCTTAGCATTGTACACTGCATTCATCTAACAACATATTTATTACTTATTAAATGGAGTGCATCTGAAACAAGTGGCTAACCCTTTTTTTTTAATGTAAATGTTATGTGATGCTTTTAATAACTTACACATGTTATGCAAAAGAGTTTATATTACAAGCAGAAGTTAGTAAGAAGCTTTTAGATAAAATGAAAAATCTATATAACCTGTTGTCTAAAATTGCATTGGAAAGAGTTTATGAGGGAGGGAAACAGTTGGTGAACCTATCAAAATAATCAATTACAATTAGGAATGACCTATCAAGATTTCAGAGGTAACCTTTGATTTTATTTCATTTTATTTATTCATTTATTTATTTAGTAAAAAGAGGAGTGAATAAGAGGGTTCTACATATAGAAGAACTGAAGACTATTCATTTAGATGACATTAAGCATGCTTCCCATTTTTTCAAATTTACAAGTGTGAGTATCTTTGTAAACAAATATGATTGTCATATTTCAAGAACAAGTGGAGCCAGTTTAAAAAAACCGGTAACAAGTGAAAACTTTTTGAAATAAGCATATAGTATACTACATAAATAAGACTAAAGTTTAGACCCCCGACTTTTCACTCAAATTAATTTATCTCCCTTAGTTTTTATTTCGCACTTTGCTCTCGTATGTTTTACCTTATGCATCAAAATCTTCCTCGATTGATTATCTGTAGTGATATGGACCTACAAAAGGAAAATATAGAGGCAGAGGGGCTAAAAATATTACAAAAAGAATTTGGCAGTTGGGTAATAATTTTTATACCCATACTAAGTTATGCTTCTTTGAATTAATTTTAAATGGTTGTCATATACTAAGATCATAGTTATCATTTGGGTTGCAAAAGTTTAGCTGCTATTGGATTGATTAACTTCTTTATAGATGATACTTCTACAACTGAGAAAAGCAATAATGTTTAGATACATGTTTCAGTTTCTTTGTAGTTTAGGTTGCTTACCTGGTGGTGAGAGATGGGCTTTGTAAAATCTCCCACTTGCCAACTGTGCAAGGTAATGTTGAGCATAACTCAGCCAACTCTCTCTCTCTCTCTCTCTCTCTCTCTCCCTCTCCCTCTCCCTCTCTCATGCTTGAACCAAACTCCACTTGGGACTACATCAAGATAAACACAGATGTTGCAATTGGAGAAATAATTTTGGCATGACTGGTTCGTGATTGGGAGGGTGAGGTTCACCTTATTCAATCAACCAGGATCCAGAGTATAGATGTGGAATTGGCGGAAGCCACAACTTTTATAAAGAGGATGCTTCTCTCCCTCCATCATTCCATACTCATTGCAGAGTGGTCAACAACTCAAGCATTGCCGTCCAATGGATGAAGGACACTAGCTCCTCTCAACCTTTAAAATACGGCATGTGATAATAGAGAATTGCAGGGAGCTACTGAAGCAAAGTCTAATTCTCTAGGTCATTCATGACAAAAGTGAAGTCAATCTTGCAGCTTAAACACTTTGACAAAGTTTGTCTTAATAACTTGTTATTCAATTGGTGATTTCCTGATTTTTGTAACTTTCCCAATTGCATCATTGTTACTTGTGGGGGACACTTTTATATACTTGATATAATAAAATTGGCTAAGCCCTTCCTAAAAGAAATATGTAATAGAAATTTCTTTGTGCAAGAATGAGTATTTCCCGATTCTACTTTAATTAATGTAAGGAATTATTCTAAACTGAAAATATGGTACGGCCATCATTAATGTATAAAAAGAATGTAAAGATGATAATCAATTCTTAATCACTTGAGTCTAATTGTTACATATGGCATATACATGATTTTTGAAAGAGACATGGATTGAGAGAAGAAAAAAACTAGATTCTCTTCATGGTTCCACTGTTAGGTCTTATTCCCATTAAGTTACTTATGATAACGATCAATTTAAGTCAAGTGCACTAAGTCACGTGCACTTAGTGCACGGCCAATTTCCACTACTAAGCCACGTGCACTGTGTGAGCGCACGTGTGCTACTAGGAAAGATGAAAAAAAGAAAGCTATGCATTGTTGTGTATAAAGTCATGATGACAAGCATTACTTGTTTCATTGCTAAATAAACCTACATGTATGAGATATTCACTTTTGAATTCATATCATGGTGTCCTATTTTTGCGTCATGCTTGACTTCATATTTGATCATCTGCAATTTTGGTGTTGAGGTGCAGAACTATCACTTTTTGGATATATACCTGGCATTTTGCATCACTTGGGTCATCGAGAATGTTATTTTTGCACAATACCTTCTATCATTTATCTTAAATCATGCAATATTTTCTTTAGAGGTCATATTATATCTATCACACAATAGCCTATTTTAATTTATATTGATTTATACCATATTCAATTAGTCTTGTTCGTTTAATGCTTTTTTGTCTTTCTATTATCCGATTCTCTATTCATCTCCCGTAAAACAAACCTAAGGACAACAATTACGGACATTTTTTGTAGCAACCACAAATTTTGCTTTCAGCCTTGTCTCTTTCTGCATTGAACAGAATATTTTAAAATTTGTTTAAATTTTTTTTTGATGACATTCGACAAGAAGGATTAAGAGGAGAAGCATCATGAGGAAAATGTTACTCTGATGAAGCATACTCATTTGCAAGTTTCATTAAAAACTCCACTTTCTTTCTTATAGTTGTTTTTCTGTGTAAGGGAATGATCAATTTGTTGTTTGTTAAAGGACAGTTGTGGAACATGAGGCAGGTGAAGGTTCAGGACTTTAGAGGGAGGATGTTGGCTTGTATTAGACGGTATTATTGGAGAGAGGCAATTCGTCACCTTCCTCTGAAGGTACTGGTCCAATATGCTATATGAATACGACTCCGTAGTTATCGAAAGTGGATACAATGATTCTATTTAATTCTGAATGATTTCTTTTATTGGCTTGTAGCTACTTCCCCTGTTATCTACACAACACCATGTTAGAAATAGGAGCTTGAAAACTTTCATATAGGATACTTTTTCCATATGGTACTCTTAATTTGTGAATTTTGGTAATAGTTGTGTAACATTGGATAGTTTTGAGGGATCATGACAACAAACACTTTAAACCATAACCCTAAAATTTATCCCAAAAAAATGTTAGCATTTGGATAACACTCATTTTGATATGCTTGGCACTATAGCTATGGTGTATTAGGATCTCTTGCTGAACTTTTTAAACTATCTGGTTTATAATTAATAATTATGTTTGATATCTATTATATGCTTATTTTGTAATTTCTAATATAGAAATAATGTATTGTAAATCACATCTATGATTGAAAAGAATAGGATATGCTATCTATTGCAGAAGGCTTTCGAACATTTTTTTCAGAAAAACAAATTCTGGTAAAAATGAGTTTTAAAAGAGTTTGAAGAGAATATGTATCTGTGTGCATGCTTTAAATATATTTTTTATGCCCATCATACGCTTAATTTTTGATAGGATGTGTTTGGCAATTCTTGAGCCTGTTGCACATAAAGCAGCGAAATAGAAGTGTTTTTCAGTAATCCTAAACCTATTCTCATTTTTCATATTGTTATATTAGTTTCTGAAACCAAAAAAACTTTTTTAATCATAAAAAATTTGCAGCTAGCTGCAATCCTTACAAGTATACTTTTTATTGTTTTTATCATTTCTCACGATGTTAACAAGTCGTACAATTTTTAATCATAAGATTTCATTATATATCTTCTAAATTTTCCAACATGTGTCAGGAATACACCAATATTTACCCTACAATATAACTAATCCAACATTGCTCTGTTGTCATTTCTCTTGTTCAGAGCAGGATATCGAAAACTTTAGGTACTTCAAAAGAGTATTATCATTCACATAAATAGTATGTAGAATTCAATACCAAATAAAACGAAAGCTCCCTAACAGATACAGTCCCCATGGTTAATTTAGACTTTATACATATAGTTAACAAGGAAGTTAAAGCTAATCCAATTACACAAATAATAATTGCTTTTGATATAAAATGAAATTTTGTCTTCCAGTTATACTAGAAGAGAATCACACTCTATACAATCGAAGTCATTGGCCGTTCCTTATGTTATATGGACCTTAGAATTATGATTTCCTACTTCTTAGGCCTATTTCATGTATCCATAATTTGTCTTTTTAAAATTCTAATAGTTGATGTACAAGCTGTGTAGTAAATGATGTCTATTAAATTCAAACTTACACAAAGTTTACTTGGTAAGAGTTCTTCAATGTATAGATTGGATTAGTGGTGGGAAGAATGTGAAAGCAATTGAAGCACTTTTGTGACAGCAGTTAGTTTACTGCATTCATGGGAAGTACATATGTAGCACAACATTTAGCATGGTTTCTCTTAAGCAGACTTCCATGAATTCTACCATCAATGAGCTAGGAACAAAGATATACTTAACAACGTACAGAAAGGCCTAATCCAAGATCTTTCTTGGTTACGTGTTTTAACTTTTTTTCCAGAAATACAAATAAGAATTACGAGAAATTTTGTAGAATTTGATTGAATAGCTATGAAAAATAGCATACCTCATCATTGTTTAAGAACTGATCTGAGAAGTTAGTGTATTCCAAGTTTCCAACTGAAGAGTTAATTCTAAAAGATATATGTGTAATTTTTCTTCCTTTTGAGTGCTTGAGATCTAAGATTTAAAAAGTAATGTCTTTGTCTTCTTTATGATTGTAAAAGATACGTGGTCGGACAACACTGTTCAAATTAATCATTTTGTTATATGCAATTCTTAATGCAAGATGTTTTTATTGCTATATTTTAGTAAACGAGGAAGAGGAACCGTGAATCATGTTTTTTGGCAATCACATATTTTTTCCACCCATATAGTGACGACGTCAATTCATCATAAACCATTTACAGTTCTACTGTTTTCTATTTTAGAATATTTTGAAAGTCATGTACACATCACTCTTCTTTAATACTTTATCTTATGAATAGTTAAGATATGTATTTAGTTTTTGCTTAATGGGAAAAAATGCAAGCAAAATGGATGTGAAAAAATGGCTTTTCTAGAACTGTAATAAATGTAGAAGGTTTTAATCCGATGCAAGAAATGAAAGACATCAAAATATTGTATTGTTAGATAAAGAACCTAGACCTATATGCAGTACAAATACACTTAGTTTTTTCTTTAACATTGGATTGGTCTCAGTGGACCTTTTACAATTTGACCAACAATTTTAACTTAAAAGATTCTAGAACTGGATTTAGATTGTTTGCACAGAGGGACTAAGATTAATTTATGTGCGTGGTGCATAAAATGGAAGAAATGTATGCATCTTGAGAGTGAGATATAGGCTAGAGTTAGATATTTAGGAAGAAATTTCTACAATTAGTGACATGTTTTTTCGTGACTGTACTCCTTAATTATTTCTATTTTAGGTTAACTAAATTAATATTTGAATTGAGTCTTTTATCTTTTGTAATAATTGTGTGGGAGCAAATTTGTTTGTTCACATTATTTCCTAATTCTTGTTGTTCTTACAGAAGCAACAATCAATTTATGATGCACTTGTTTATAGTTCGTTAGCAAATCAGCGGCATCCAGATATTAGCATGGACGGGCAACTAACTCTAAGCTAGGTAGGAACTTGTTAGATTACACAAAGAAAGATATAAAAAATCAAATGGAAGACGACAAGAACAAAAACGTGTTTTGTAAAGAAAGATTTGTAAATTTTGTTTTTAAATATATTTGATATCATGACATGTAGAAATTAATCAATCTTTCGTACTTTGCAATTGCCCAAGAGTTTGAGTGCCACAATGTAAATATATACTCATTTGATGATTAAATAGACACGTACTAAATCTCATCTTTAAAGAATAGTCGTTCTTTCTTTTGTTCTTTCTTTTTATTTGTGTAAACAACTTTTGAAAAGGGGACCTTTTTTTTTAGTAAGGAGAAGGGAACCTATTGAAATGCCAAATGGTGATTACCAAAGGATGCTTTAAATGGTGATTACCAAATGATGCGGTTGAGGCCAATCCATATTTAACATGAGTCTCTCACTGGCCTGTTCCAAGTCACTTTGATTTCAACATATTATACCCTTTTTATTATTAGTCTTTTTTTGTGTAAGCACAATTTATTTGTAGTCTAAATTTTGTCTATGCATAAAATGCATTGTCATGTTTTGAGCAATTTTTTATTTTTTATAGATTCTACCTTTGCAACGTGCACTTGGTGCATGGTAAATTTCAACTAGTATTATAAATATATAAATAAATCTGTCCAGAGCAGATCTGGACCAAACAACTAATTTTCATTGTATCTTTGATCTCATATGGACCATACAAACCCATAAAAATATTTAAAGTCTGGCTACACATCTCATTTCTAGATCTAATCAGGGCCATACAAATCCCTCAAATAAAATCCCAATTACCCACGCCCAAACTCTTCTATCCCTCCGCTGCTCTCTTTCTTTCTCCCAACCCGTCACCCCCTCCAATCGTCTGTAGCAACCGCCGCCACCACTGCCGCCACCACCACAAGATCAATCGGAAGAATACAAATCAACGGAGGAGGATCCACCAAAACAGGTGGCGATGGCGAGGCTCTCCCAGGCCGCGTGGCTTATCACAGACGTCAGGAAACTGGGTAAAAATTTGTCATTTGCTTTGATTTGATTTGGTTCTGTTAGGGGGCTTGAGCTAGGGTTCTATAAATTTGAGGAATTGGGCATGTCAATGTCATCTGTTAAAATTTGATTTGGTTTTGTTGGGGAAGGATGTGGGAAGGCTGTGCGGATTTTGGGGCGACACTTCCATCTTGATTATTGAGAGTTGTTAAGTAATGCATTCTAATTTCTTTTTCTTTCCTTTTTTCATGTTGACATGATTGTTATAATCTTAAAATAGGTGTATACAATAGATTATTTTCTCCATGAGAGTGTTAGAAAATGAGTGTTTTAGACACCATTTACGAACCGATTTTTGAGCAATTTTCTGAGTAAGATCCTCAATGAATTATTGAGAGATCTTGATTGATTTGTGTTCTCCTTCGTGAGTAGATCAAAATCATATTTTGGTTTGCTAAAATCGGTTAAAGGGTGAATGAGAAATTGTCTCTCAAAGTGAGACGTTTTCATTCTTGAAAATGGGTTAAGGGAACATAGTCCCACATCGGAAATAACAAAGGAAATAGAAGAGGATATATAGTAATCTCCTTCTAAGCATTGTAAGATGGCTAGAAGAGAGGCTCTCTCTCGCGCGCGCAGGGGGGTGCAAATCACGAACCGGATTACATGCGACTTGTGTCCGCCCGCACGACCTGCGGACACGAATGCCGGACCGACTTGACCCTACCCCGTGCAGAGCCACTTTTTGCTACAGTTTTCCTTTTTGTAACGGCTAAAATGAATGCAGAAACGGTTTTGTCTGCCGTTTCAGTGCTGTATTAAACGTTTTGTCTGCCGTTACACTGAACGCAGTAAATGATGTCTGCCGTTACAGTGTCGGCATTCAATTCGTTGTCTGCCGTTACGGTAAAGGCATTAATAGCCTTGTTTGCCGTTACTGATTTAACCCAGGCTCTATAAATAGAGGCCTGCCCTCTACCTTCTTCCCTGCATAAGAAAATAGATCCTCTTTCTCTCCTTCTCTACATCCTGTTCGGTTCTTCTTTTCCTGGTCGTACTGGTAAGTCGGTGATAGGTTCAAGCGCTTGTACTCAGTTCGGGAGTGGTACGTGGTGCCTACGTGATCACTCCGAGTCGTTGCATCCTGGGAGACAGAAGCCTTCATTCATTCCAGCAACCGGAAGAGGCAAATCTGTTTTAAGGACACTGTGTGATACACAGGCCTCGGCTTCTCAAGTTGTAATTTTTCATTTCTTCTTGTAAGTTGTTTATTTCAATTTTTCTTTTTCTTTTCTTTTCGGTTTTCCTTCTCTCCTGTTCTCTTCTATGTTTTCTGTGCCTCTCTATCTTTCGATTGTAAAACAAATTTTGTAAATACTTTTGTAACAGAGAGTAGGTTACAGTAGAATTGTTGCCTCGGTCTATATGTGTAGTTTTATTTTAGGAGTTGGTAATATGATCAAGCTTCCTGGTAAGTAGTAACCTGTAGTAACATGCAAGTTTTGCTAAGGAGCTTTTGCAAACATAGAATTGAATTGTGCTAAATGTTAGTGAGATCCCGTAACCAGTTTTTATTAGATACCAACTGCAACTTCACAATTAGTCATTGAATATAAGGACATCTTCAGCTTTCTGTTCAAAGCTGAACCACATTTGTCTTCTAAACAGTTCTGTTAACAGTGAATTAATTTCGAAATTTGTTTCTGAAGCTTAATCAGATAATCTACTCCCAACAAGGAACCCCATTATTTTTTCCCTTCAGCCTGGTTGAATCTCCTCATTGTTGTGTTCTTTGAAGAATACATCAATAAGAGTGTGTTTTAGCAATAACAATAAGTGTCATTTACAACAGATTTGCACAACCAAGCACATTTTATCGACTGGTTTATGTTCTGTAACTCCCATTCTCGACAATATGTATTTCCATGTATTTTCGATATTTTAATTTTTGTAAATTTATTTTTCTGCTAAATTCATTTCGGATCTTATATTAAAGTGATTTCTAATCAAGATTTTATCTATTTCGAATAATGGTATATTTGAACTTGCTTTCTATCTCTAATTGATCGATTATTATTTGAACTTGCTTTCTATCTGTAATTGATTGATTATTATTATTATTATTATTATTATTATTATTATTATTATTATTATTATTATTATTATTTTTGTTGTTGTTGTTGTTGTTGTTATTCTTGTTATTATTATTATTATTATTATTATTATTATTATTATTATTATTATTATTATTAATATTCTTCTTCTTCTTCTTCTTCTTCTTCTTCTTCTTTGTATTAAGCCCGAACATACTCCGTTTATATGTATTTTATTATTTGATATATATATATATATATATATATATATATATATATATATATATATATATATATATATATATATATATATATGACCATTTTAAAAACCCTATTTTTCGTTCTTGATTATTATTTTAATTAAGAATTCCTTGAAAATTTCTGTTCTTCTTGTTGGAGCTTTTCTTGTTGATTCCATTATCTTTTATTTGGTTGTGGGTATTTTTATTCGAACCCTGTTGATTTTGATCTATCTCCTAATTGAACCCTAAAATCCAATTTGATGTGTTTTTGACCCAAAACCGCTTTTATTGAACCCTAAACCACTAACCCAGTACCCTAATTGTATCATATAAATACAACTCTATTACAAACCCTAGAATGGCACAATTTTCGAAACCCTAGCCGTCTAATATCTCTCATTCTCTCTCCTACCCCTCTCTCTCTCCCAATTTTCCGGCCATGCTACAGTAGCCATTACTGTGCACTCATCTCCCCTGGCCACTCCGGCTACCCCTTGTGCTGCCAACCCCCGTCTGCGATGCCAGCATCCCAGAACCACACCCCAGACCCTCTTTCTTCCCTGCCATTGCCATTAACAGAGCTCCAAACCCATCAACCCCAAACCCTCTCCTTTCCTTCTCTGTTCTCTGTCTCGTCGCGCCGCCACCGCAATGCCACCGTCGCCACGCCATCACGCCACCACCGCGATGCCGCCCTCAGCCAGTGCCGCCCCTGGCCTTACCGTGGTTTCTTTTGTTGTTGCTATCTCTTGTGTTCTGTGTTGCTTCGAATTTGATTGCACGTATAGTGCACGTGCAGTTTTGGGATTATGCTAGTTTGTTGCTTCGGGATTCTCATCCCATTATTCTTAATATTCAAATTCACCGATTATAAGGCAAGTCACCATCCTCTTGAATTGTTAATTGTATCAAATTCAAGTGTTATTGAAATTCTTGTTGTTATCGTATTATCCATTGTTCATCTTTTCGTTGGGTCTATTGAGGGTTTACACGAGCTGACCCCAGTATTCTTGACATCGTGCCACTTTTGAATCTAAAGTTTGGATCTTTCATGAGTGCATATAGAATTGATATTAGGGTTGCTCATATAATTGACACACAAATAAACTATTGTAGAGACAATTGCTAGGTTATATGTTGTTTGATTAATTGATGATTGATTGATGATAAATTAATGTATGAGCGTGTTCTAATTTTATTTATCATTTTTTGATACCCATCATGTTGATGATACAATTTATTGACTAAAGAATCGATACCCATCATGTTTAATTAATTTATTTTCAAGGAAAATACCCTAAAAACTGTATATGCTTGCTAACCTGAATTTTGACCGCTGTTTTCGAACCAGTAAACGACCTTAAAATAAAATAATTTCTGAATATGAATTTTAGCCTTATCTTTCTAGTTTCCAGATCATCTTGAATTTTCGAATTCTGAGTTTTGTAGCAAAAGTTATACCCATTTTACTACAACTGTGTTTTTACTTTCAGATTCTCATACCTTTCATGTTTAAACAGTAAAAAGGCTGATCAAATGATAAAATTTTGCAATGAAAATTTCCAGATTGTTGCTTAACAAGTTTAGGTGTCCAGAAAATATTTTTACTGATTTTAATATTGAGTTTTTGCTAATTCAAAAATTAAAACAACAAGATGTCGAATTTCTGCATGAACATAAAACCTGTAAAGAAACATGTGTTCGACCTAGCTACTGTTGTCAGAAATTGAACTTTAAGTATGCGTTGGAACCATACGGAAGTCTAGTTTCCAGATTTTCTGACGGATTCAACTTTCGATTCCTGAGTCAGCGGAAAACTGCACTTTTGTACAGACTGCGCATGCTGTCCAGAATTTTAGATTCCACTTTTTAATAGATTAATTATTCCTTTGTTGTACTATTGCATGATTTAATGAATGTATGTTGCATTGGATGTTCCCAATGAGTTATTATCACCATTCTAGTTGTCCCATCCATGTTATCACCCTATTGTTTCTCGATTGATACTATTGTTCATCTCATGTCTCATAGTTGCATATTGTATTTTGCATTAATAAAATAATTTACAAGCCGGGGTTTAAGAGAAAGACTTGAGTAGTGAATAATATAGTGACTATGTCAGCCAGTGTTTATCGATTGATTGTGGAGCGCTGACTACGGCACCCCAATCTTTCATGTATTGCACCAATGAATCGTATCAATGTATCAATGTACCAATGTATTAATGGATCAATATACCAATGTATCAATGTACCAATGTACCAATGTATCAATGAATCAGTGAATCATCGTAATATATCGAGCAACAATATTGTACCGTATCTGTGATTACCGTACCGACACAGGATCTATAGAATTCACCACTCAGTCTAAACGAAATTGATTGTATGCATCGAACCTGTAGTATGGGATGCAGTAGTGCGTGCATTAGTTAGAATTCAAAATGATTAATAGATATAAGGATTACACTTCATAGACATTGCATATTCTTCTCCGTTGTTCCTATTTGTATCCAATATTGTCTAAGTGTTATTGATATTGAACCGTTGCACTGATTACCATGTTATTGATTATTGCTATTGCGCCATGTTGTTGATTCCTAATGAACCATTAACCTCATTGTTATACTGTCACGCCTGCTTCCCAAAAATACGAAATACGGATACGTAACTAAGCCCAGTAAATGATTTTTCATCATCCATAAGCTATTCAAGAATCTTTACAACATCTCAAAAAATAATCAGAGTCGGAAGTAAGAGAATCAACCACACATGCATAACTGAAGTAATAAACCAACAGAATTTATTTGAATCAAAATATAATATTCTCAAATAAATCAGAATCTGGAAAAGTCAAATATCCTGGATTACATTGCCTAAATACAAAATAAATATCCAAGTACTCAAAATACATTGTTCCAAAGCAACAATAATAATAATACTAATAAACAAGAAATCCAGCACTAATATCTCATTTCGCTAATGCCGTTGGGCAGCTAACCATCCTAATCTACAATTAATAATTGCAGAAGAAGGAAAGAGAAAACAAGTACCCGTCAATTGTAAGTTACGGGCCACTTATAATGTAGGATACAAGTATATGGAATAATCAATCTAAATAATAGCGGAGACAAATATAGCATGGCATAACACATCAAAAGTAATATCTAACGTGAATCAGTAAGGCAAAGTTAACTAGCATGGTATACTAACAGTACAGATGTTTGTGTCAAATATAATGTTATGTGGCAACTAACAGTGTCCAATAACTGTAAGCTCAGTATATTTGTGTAACAGTATAATAGTATCAGTCCAACAGTATCAGTTTTACAGTATCGGTCTAATAGTATCAGTCTTATGTTCTTACAGTCTTGTGTGTATTACTAGCTAGGTAGCACTTCATGCATCCCGATTTTTACTACATGGTTGCTACAACAAAGCAGTTTTGCTTTTAGATTTCATAGTGGATCATAATGGGGAAGTGTACTCAGGTATCAGTAACAGTAGCAGTAGCAGTAAAAGTAACAGTAACAGTAACAGTAACATTATGGAACACTAGTTCCCTTCCAAGTACACGTTTTCATATTTTCCACTACTAGATCTTTCTTTAAGGAACTCTGGCTTGATTACTTTTATTATGGTTATCAACAGACATGGTAGTACATGAAATAGTATAAAATTAATATGGTATAATCATTATTAGGTTCAGGAAAACAAATAAATAAACATAGATGATATACGGTTACATAAACGAGCAAAACAGTGTATGTTCATATTCAGGATAGCATGACAGTACAGTACCAAAATAGTGATTCCCGTTACTACAGAAATCCAAATCTGAATCCGTCAAAGAATCTGGAAAATAGACTTCCACACGAATCCATCGGTTATATATAAGCCATATAGTAATTCACAAAATCATAACTCAAAACTGATTTGAATCCAGAAAACACGTTCAGTCATAAATCAGTAAATCGTATTCAATGATAGGAAAACAGCATTAAAACTTCTCAAATAAATCCAGGAAAAATCTGAGATAATCCCCTATATGTCTAGTATCAGAATATAGAGTTTCATAATATTCCAGTAAAATTAGTTCAGTCAACGAAAATCAGAAAATATCAAGAAATGATAGTTTGGCAAATCTGGAATTCCCAACACTGCTGTACGAAAACTGTAATATCTCGCAAACCGTGAAAAAAAATCCAAATCCACCAAAGGGAGATGAAAATAGAAAAAATAAGGTAACTTTCATATTTCATAAATATTTTTCATACAATAAAAGGAAATAGGGTGAAAATACGATTCTTTACAGAACAGCGAGCAAAATACAACAAGTATAGCTTTTATAAACAAGCATGAAACGGTATATAAAACTCATCAATAAAATCCACCAAAATTCTGGGTAATTCCTAAATAGGTATAGAAATATTGTGCAAAGTTTCAGATCGAAATAATATAGTTAGAATTACACTACAACACACGCTGGATTCACCGGCATTTTTCCGAATTTACACCGGCGTTTAAAAACGCCGGTGAAACATTCACCGGCGTTTATAAAAATGCCAGTCAAAATGCTGCCGAAGCGAGCGTCGCGAAATACTGTGGGTCTACACCGGCATTTTTACAGAACGCCGGTAAATCTTGTGTATACACCGGCGGGCGTAAAAACGCCAGTGTATGGATATTTCTAAGTGCCATATTTTTCAGTTGATGTACATTCACCGGCATTATACAAACGCCGTCGTAGGAGCTGTAATTTTTTTTAAAATCTACACCGGTAGGTATATAATTTAAAAAAAAAAAAAAACATGCAGCACTCTTACAATCAAAACCAAAATATGGAGTTCAAATTATTGAACTACAAACAGTGAAAGAGAATACTTTCACTCTCATTTTCAAACCAAAAATGCTACTAACTGAAATGAATCTTATACTTTTATAATACTCATGAGATAACTGTCAATTGAAACCAGAATGTAAGTTCAAACAGGATTATTTCATCACTAGTCACTCCTCTATAAATCATAGTATGCAACTTCATTTACATAATCCATCTCATCATCACTTACAAGCCTATTTGGCAAAGAACAATCTCATTTTCAAACCCAAGCAACACGCATGAACATTATGTTAGAAACTGATACTCATGTAGACATCATGATATAATTGTATATAAAGTTTAGATAAAAAAATTTCCATCACTAGTCGCTCCTCAAAAAATTCACTTAAAACCCAAGCAAAAAGTATGAACAATCTCATTTTCAAACCCAAGCAATCCCCTTTCATGATATAATTGTATATAAAGTTTAAATAAAAAAATTCCATCACTAGTCGCTCCTCAAAAAATCGTGGTGTGCAACTTTAGATATATGATCCATCTCATCTCCAAATTCAGACAAAAAAGCATCTCCAAATTCACTTAAAACCCAAGCAACAAACATGAACTGTAACACCCCGAATTTCAAATAAGGACAAACTCGGGATTTCACAGGATCTTTACTTCACTTCATACAATTTTACAAGGAAAATTTAAAACTTTTTCACTAATATATCAGAGTTCAATTACAACTTGGTTTTACACAGCGGAAGAATGAAATTTATAATAAAACATTTACAACATCTTTAAAATAACACAACTCCAGCATATCCACTTTATAGCTTCGCGAATAGTCCATTACCTGCATGTTAATCTGTGGGCACGTCAGTTACTTACAACTGACGAAATGTTATACACGGCTATCCTCTCTATGCCGGGAATAGTATAACGGTCTCATACTTTAACAAATCACAAAAGATTGAATGAACATATAAAGTGTCAAAAGTGATTATTCTAAACATAAGTGTATGTCATGTCTTAATGCCTAATGCATACCATTCTACACTAGGATGACACTAATGCACACTTGTTCGGATTCTATGCATCCCATACTACATAGGTCCGAGGGCAAGCGCCTACGTTCTCCACAATAAAGGGCTCGATCCCTCGCCATGAAAACTACCCGGTAGCAAAACAAAGTTCAGATTATTCCACGAATGTCAATCCCAGCCTTGGAGTCCACCGCCAGCTGTTATAACAGATCCCACATCGTACGAACCGTCCCGTATGTGACCCTCTAGCCCAATATATATATATATATATATATATATACATTGGAGACGGTAAACACAAAAATCCATCCGTTCGACTACTCAAGATCCCGGAGTCCACCGCTGACCCGTCCTCATAGTCCCGGACTAAAATATAATAATCCGTCTCCCACAGGGCAACCTCAGTCCACCAACTGGGTCTATAGTCTTGGAGTCCACCAACGACTATATAGAGCACCCCACTTACGTTTCCCTAAGTTTACTACATCTTCACTTATGTGCCTAAATTTTCCTAAGTTCAAGACATGAATAATCTCCACATGTAGAATTAGTTGTTACCTCCTACCGGACTTAGTCAACAAATACGAGATGGCTCCATAACCACATCTCAAAATCACAACTCAACATTCTTTTATTTCAATAATGCCGGTAATGAGGGTTTCACTAATTCTAAATCTTAGTTTTCATGTATAAGCATCGTGGGTATTCATACCCTCAATAATCAAAAGTCTTAAGCTCGTCATAAATTCCATTTTTAAATTCATTCACAAAAATTCTATCTTGCCACTATTCATGATCTATTCGATCAATCACAACCACAAGTTCACTACATGAATTTGTTGTATCAAATCTAAATTTTCACAATATTTCAATTCACAAAACATGATACAAGTGTAGTTATTCTTAAAGATCAAAATACTACTTTCCATCACATGATTCTATAAAAAAAATTATTACTTCAAGAGATATACAAGAATTGTCTCATAGTATTTTCATTTCATTTTTTTTTATATTAAAATTAGACTTAGTATTCTAAGATTTCTTTTATTCAAGATCTTAATATATGCAAAAGAAGTTTTTTAAAAAAAATGAAGGAGGTGCCTAGGTTTCGAACCCGGCCTCTATGGTCAACCCGGTCAAGCCCAAAGCCGAACCATCTAACCAATAAGTCCATTGGACTTTGATGTCATAGTCTTAAGCCGAAAGCTTCAAGTATTGGTTCTCTTTTCGGAAATTATAAAAAAAATAAAAGAAAGATGTGACTATCAAGTTTCGAACCCAAGACCTATCACAATAGAATTTTATTTTGCAATGGCTAACCAGTAAGTCTATGTGTATTTTCTGTTTAAAAAAGGCACAAATGTTCTTTTGTTCAACTATCCACAAAGTGTGTCTTTTTCTATAAAATGTGTTTATTCAAAAGATCAATTCCTTCACAATTTTAGAAATAATCCTTTCCATGATATTAGATAAAAAGATAGTAACTAATAAAATTTCCAATTATTTTAAAAAATACTATTTTTGACTTATTTAAAGAAATTCCTTTTTCTCATCTTTTGCAAAACTTAGACTTTTCTTTAAGAATTAAATCCTACCAAAGAAATGAAAACTAGTATCCATGTCTATTTGATTAAAATCTCAATTTGTCATAAATCATATTTTATAATGAAAATAAAAGTTGCTCTTTCACACAATAGTTCCCATTCTTTTAAAAATAAAACCTACACATGTCGACATATTATAAACTAAAGAAATTTCATTTTTATTTTATTATAAAATCTAATATGGTCAAGCATAAAAATTTTGTAATTTACCAACATGGTTTATACAAGAATTTGTCTTCTTTCATTAACATGGTATTTGTCACAATAAGACTACTTTCGCATCTATTATGATAGCATGATTCCCATTTGTAAATTTCACATCAAAGTTATTCTCATATATTAACACTATTGTAACCACAAAGCTAATCAAACATACTAGCATGGTTCACAACAATCAAGTAATTCTCTTTCTTTAGTTAGCATGGTATACTTCCTTTTTCTACTTAATCACATCAATCACAACATCACTTTAAACTAACAAGATTCTTCACAAAATATTTTTGCAAAAGAATGTATTCCCAATATTTTTCATACACTCAATTATATCTTCATTCATGCATACTAATTCATGACAATAACTTATTTTGTTATTCTTTCATGATTCTAGAGCATAAACTAAACAACATTTTTCAACAAATTTCCCATACAAAAAAAAAATACACTTTTAACATGCATAACATTTTACAAGCATTTTAACATGATCTATGGTATTAGCTCTTTAGTCAAAAATTCCTATTATTTGTTTAATCATAACAATATTGTTATCATTCATAGCATGTAACACTAACATGAAATTTTAGCTACATATCAAAACAAAAGCTCATATCTTGTCACTAGCATGCATAGTTCTAAATTAGAAAGCATGAGAACCCACCTTTTGTTTGAAGGTTGAAAACTACAAATGAATAGCTCCTTCTTGCTCCTAGCAACTCCTAGTCCTCTTCTCCTCCTAGCAAATGCTCCAAGCAAGAGATCCTCCAAGCACAATAACTCTCTTTCTTTTTCTTACACTCTTTTCTTTCTTTAATTCTAATTTTTGTGTGTGAAATGAAAAGGGTATGGTGCTGTTTATAGGATTTTGGGAAGGTGTATTTTGCAAAATTTCACCTCTAATAAATTACTCTATTTAATTCTTACAACCCTTCCAATTCTAAACTCCCATAACCTACAACTCTCCACCTCCTCACTCTTCCAAACCTTAACTCCTCTCATTCATTCTCCCTCTTTCTCTCTTCATGCACACCGGCCCCCCCTCCTCCATGATCAAAACCGGTTACCAAATGTACAAATGTACATGCACACATACATATTAAATACAACTTGCTATAATTCTAAATGTGTACACAACAAAACAAAAAAAATGTGACTTGTCTTGTATTAGTTTAGGTTCAACCTAATTTAGGTTATAATTAGTGGGCTTGAATTATGGGCTTTCATTTAACTAATTTAATTATTCTAGTAGGCTTTCTTTTTAATTAGTCCATTGGGCTAGGATTTAACTTTAAGTCCATGGATCAAAAAGAAAGGCTAAAAAAAACAATGCATGCTAAAAAATAGAAAATGAGAATAGCCAAATGAGAATAAAAATTTGCACGTGCACCATACGTGCAAGAAATTGGAAAAATGCATTTTAATAATAAAAATATAGTTGGGGTGTTACATGAACAATCACATTTTCAAACCCAAGCAATCCCCTTTCATGATATAATTGTATATAAAGTTTAATTAAAAAATTTCCATCACTAGTCGCTCCTCAAAAAATCGTAGTGTGCAACTTCAGATATATGATCCATCTCATGTCCAAATTCAGACAAAAAAAAGCATCTCCAAATTCACTTAAAACCCAAGCAACAAGCATGAACAATCTCATTTTCAAACCCAAGCAATCCCCTTTCATGATATAATTGTATATAAAGTTTAATTAAAAAATTTCCATCACTAGTTGCTCCTTAAAAAATCATAGTGTGCAACTTCAGATATATGATATATCTCATCTCCAAATTTAGACAAAAACGCAACTAACCCATCTCCAAATGCATCATAATTCCAGTTTACTCTTAACCAAACTAAAACTGAAATGCATAATAACCCATCTCCAAAAGCAACTAACCCATCTCCAAATGCATAAGAAAGCAAACTTAAACGAGTTAGTATTCTCATGCTATGTTCACCAAAAACACTTCGTTGATCTATAAACTGAGATCTGTAAAATAAACTTGTATATAACCTCACATAAAGCTTCAAAATGGGAGATGACCGAGCTCCAAAAACCTAGCAAAATCCGAGCTAGAAACACCTGGCTCCGAAGTCCACTAACTCCTCAGATCCAAGCCACTTAGTTCAACTTCTTAAAGCTCTCTAGCTTCAACAAGAATCAACAAGAAGGTAGCCTAGCCGAAAATCAACAAGAAGAACCAACAAGTAGCTAGCTTAGCCGATAATCAACAAGAAGAACCAACAAGAACCAATGCTAGTTTAATAATTTACGATCATGCTCGGATTTTGCTAAAGTTACAGCCAATAATCAACAAGAACCAACAAGAACCAACAAGCCTCTTGAAACTGAGTATATTGCCACATTTTTGGCAAATTCAGTTTCAAATCTTCCCTAAATTACTCCTTACAAAAACAGTGCAGTCCCAAACCATTACCATCACAGAATCGCAGAATCGCACAAACATAAACATTCAAATATCCCCTAAATCGAGATCTCCCTTAAATTGAGTATCAAACCATTACCACCCAAAATTCCCACAAACATAAACATCACAGAATCAATCGCACCATTACCATCACAAAATCGCACCATTACAATCAAACCATTACCATCACAAAATCAAGAAGTAGAGAGAGAGAGAGAGCGAGAGAGAGAGAGAGAGTACTTGCTTTGAGAGAGAAATGACTGAGCGGGATAGAGGAAGGGAAGGAGGCCCAATGGCGACGGTGACGGAGGAGTTGTCGAGGAAGGGAAGGAGGCCCAATGGCGACGGTGATGGAGGAGTTGTCGAGGAAGGGAAGGAGGCCCAATGGCGATGTCGACGGAGGAGTTGCTGAGGAAGGGAAGGAGGCCCAATTGCGATGTCGACGGAGGAGTTGTCGAGGAAGGGAAGGAGGCCCAAGGGCGACGGCCCGGGGAAACATAAGGTTTGGTATAAAAAAAAAACAAAACGAAATGTGCTAAGGGTTTTGCGGTTCACCGGCATTTTTTAGAGGCCGCCGGTGTATAACTATACATTTTTGCGACCCTATCCTGGTCTTATCCTACCCCGGCACGATTGGTAAAATTTCGGGGAATATTCGCCGGTAAATCCAGCGTGTGTTGTAGTGTTAGTATCAAAATAGTTTAATTATCAAAATCATCAAGAAACTAAATCTGGAAGTAGAATATACCTCTGTAGTAAAACAGCCATAACTCACTCATACAAAAACAAAATCGATCAAGGTCAGAGGGTTTGGAAAGAAGACAGATTTCTCTACAGTTCATGTCAACTACAAAAATTAATAATTCTGACCTTAATATGTTATAAAATACAAATTAAAACTGATCATCGACAATTACAGATTTTCCTTTAACAACAAAACCAACATAAATCATACGAAACTCGTTCCAATCACAATCAAACATGGTATAGAGTCTACTAAGTGTCCAAACATCATGAAATAGAGTATATAACATATTCACAACTATCATATCACATGGATCTCATCAAACACATAATTTCACCTAATTATCTCACATATATGAATAGATCAAGAACGGTCAAACCTAGTTGTTTTCATGTCGATTTTTTGTGTCGTGAGGCAACTATGGTCAAATAGCACAATAGAGACAAAACCCATAAAAAATAACACACACACGAGCTGTCTCTAGAACCCAACTACACTATAAGTGGTATTTTTGACTTGTATCATATAAAGGAATTAGAGTACAAGTTACTTGCCTTAACCGAAGACAAAGAACGATGAAAATCAAGAATAACGGGAACGGATCCCGACAACAAACAAAATCCACGAACGAAAATCCGATACACGTGCAAAAACTCCAACACATGCAACCACAACAAAGCGAGAGAGAGACCAAAAGGCGGTCGGTCGTCGGCTGGCTTGCGGTTGGCCGGTGCTCCGGCGGGTGCTGACGACGAATGAAGGCAAGGGAGAGAGATGAAGAGGAGTTGAGTGCTCGGGTGATTGGGAGGTGGCTTTGGTGCTTGGTTGGTCGGGTGCAGCTGAAGGGGAAGTCGGCTAGGTGGCGTCAAGGGTGAGGCAGGTCGGGATTTGGCTAGCGGGGTGTCGGGATGGCTGTGCGGCGCAAGGGAGAAAGGAAGGAGGCCGGGAGGGATGAAGTGTTAGGGTTAGGGTTTTGGGTGAATAAGTATATATATGGTTTTGTTTAGGTTTAGAATTAGGAGATGGGTAATTGGGTTCATGGGTTTAATTGGGATCCAATACGAGTAGTAATAGGATTAGACTAATAGGTTTTGATTAGGATCAAATTGTATAGGCTTCAAATAGGATTGTAGGTTTAATTTGGCCTTGGTAATCAATTAGGGATCAAAATAGTAGGATTGGAAATAGGATGAACAACTAAATCACCATGAGCACCCCAGAATAAAAATAAAGGGAACAAAACCCAAATGAAGAGTGAAAATAACAATAATGATCAAGAACAAATCAAGGAACCGAAAATAAATCACAAAAGATCAAGATTGAGCCAAAAATAAATATATATTGAAAACAACTCCACTATACGGTCCAGAAAAAAATATACAAGGGAGTACAAATACTCAAGAAAGATGAGAAATACACCAAAAATACAAAAACCGAAAAACAAGGGTTACATATACCGTTATTCCATTGTTCCCTGCTTTCTCTACTTGCTGTCCATGACTTGCTTTAAGGACAATTTTTTCTCTCTTTTTAGATGAGGTGTTTACAGGTGTTGATAGAGAATTGCCTGATAGATTGGGAGTACAACATTGGTGAAGGAATTGATAGTGTCGCCGCTTAATAACTATTGCTTTGTTATGAAGACTTAATTATTGAACTATTGTTATTTCTTTGTATTGGGCTTATGTCCCGAATATTGTTATTGTTTCCAGACATTGGATTATTATTATTATTATTGTATTTGGATATTTTTATTGCTTCATTCCAAGTATTTTTGTTCATGAGATCATTATTATTGCCTGCGCAATTGTTCTGTATTGTTTATATTGTTGAGTTAATCGGATAAACAGCTTATGGGTGACGTTAGTCATTCGCTGGGCTTTTGTCATGTACTCGTATTTCGTATTTTTGGGAAGCGGGGCGTGACATGTTCTGAATAAAGATTTGAAGTTCCTGAATTCTCCCTGCATTCTATTTGGTCCATCATATATTTTCTTCTCAACTCCAGAGAAATCTTAGTCCGCACTTGATTAGCAACAGTTTAAACATGTTGCTTCAAGGGCCCAACTGCCATAGTTGTGATATCCATGACTCACAAGTAATGCTTAATCCCACAAACACATTGGTCATATAATTTACGTGAGGCTACCTCTCAGTTCCTAGATATATATGAAGGTTCGCCCGTTAAATACCATTTGAAAAATCCTCGAATCCTTAATGAGATCATCAATAATAGTTTCAACTGGTTAGCTATTCTATTTGTTTTTTGTTTTTCATTTTGTTTTGTTTTGTTTTGTTTTGTTTTGTTTTGTTTTGTTTTTTCTTTCTGTTGGCAATCTTAGGGCTGTATGTGAGTTTTTTTTCTCTACAATAAAATAGAGAATACCAACAAATGAAAAGTGGATATGGATGGAAGAACAAAATTGTTTGTCGATCTTTGTTAATTATATTAAGATTGCTTGGATTAGTTTGGTGTTAGTGTTAATGGGAAATTACAACATAAAAATGGGTGAAAATTCTGCTACAAATTCTTTAAGTTGGAGGAACTTGAACAGATATTGTAGTTTCAATGACTAAACACAGCTTGTACCAAAGACTTGTTAAAAGATTTTATATAGTTGCGTAAATGAAATGAGGGGAATAGCACTCGATTCATATATACAGCTTAGTATATTGAAAGCAACAAACCGTTGCACTTGAAGGAAAGCATTCGGCAGTACTAATCCGTGAAGGGACTATTTTTAATTCTGCAGAAATTACCCTGAGTTCTTAACCCAGATTTTTCAAGCTTATAACTTGTAAGAAACATGCTAACAATAACGATAAAGAGACCTATAGAATTATCTCGCAGCTCAGCCGAAGGCAGTGACGGCAAAATCCCTTGAATAAATCAGAGGGAAGTTGAATGCAGTATTGAAGCTTGTTGATTCACAAAATAAATTTCCTATGTTTGCTTATTTTTTTAATGCTATGTTTTTTGTGCTCAATCAAAGAAATTAATGGCACATTACCAAAGTGGATATTGCCAGGAATTAGGAGTGCTTTGATGCAAACAGGCACGTTGAACACTTCCTACTAAAGTGTTGCACATTAGGATTATGCTTCTCCAGATCACTTAATTTGAACATAATACCTTTGCCTTAAACATGCGAGTTTTTTGGAATGCTGCAAAGAGTTCCACATACGGATCATATATCCAATACATATATTTTATAGTAACAATTTGCAGGTTGTTACTAGAAATACATATGATAGTATTATGTGCAAGTATTCTCCCGTCCAGCTAATCAAACTCTCCCCACTCCCATGTCCTCCACCTCCTTCTCCTCCACTGCCGGAACCCAACGAGTTCTTCTCCTCCGACTTGTGCAGTCGCCGCCTACCACCGCTGCACTACTTCCATCAGCAGCAAGGTTAGCCCTTTTCACTAGCTTCTTGTTTTCCCAACGATTACAACGTGTTTGATTAAACTCCTCAATGAAGTATGGCTAGCCAAAACCCTAGCTTGTCCATTAAATGAGTTTTGTTCCCCTAATATTTGTTCCTTGCCACAATTTCTGAAGATAAACTCAAAACACATATACAATGTTGCAACATTCAAGTGCTTGGATATGTGTTTGCATAAAGTTTTGTTTAACCTCTAAATTTCTCTCCGTGGACTTGCAGGACAAGGCATCTTTTATAGTTTCAGAGTTTATATTAAGGTAGATGTCTGTTTTTTTTAGGTGTTGTGATTTTGTTGTGTAGGATTGCAAAATTTGAGGAGCTGGTTGATATGGCACATCAATTTCTTGTTGGTTATCGTCAAGAGCTAGGCAAATATTATATCCTATTATGCATTTTTAATTGTTGCTTCTCTAATCATCTTCAAGTTGCATGAATAATGAATAATCGACTTATGAGAATCTTTACTATATCTTTTCTTTGATTGGAATACAAGCTTTACTATAAACAAGAATTTTGTAATAGATTTATATTTTGTGTAATTATACAGAAAATTAGAAGATTCCCATTCAGACGATGGAATATTCTCTGAGTTTTATGCCCCTTGTGTTATTTGTCACCCAAAGAGTGTTTTGTGTTTGTTGTTTTGCTTTTAATGTGACTCATATATGAATGTTCTTTATCATCCTACCCCTTTCTCTATCATCTTTCCTTGTGTAGTGTAATTTAGAGAGTTGCACTTTACTGACTTGTGCATAAAATCCATTGCTAAAACAATTCATCTATTTATCCATAACCTTTACTTCCAGATCTTAAGGAAAGACCCTCTCCTGTGCATAATTTTCCTTTTGCATGAGTTAAACTAACACTGAGAAAAGTTTGACATCACATATGTAACCAACTAATGAAAATTGGTCAAATTTTTTACTGGCCTTTGGAGTTGTTATCTGCAAGCAAACCCATTTTCCATGTTTGTGTTGAAGTCATTTGTTGTAACTAGAAGAGATGACAGAGAAAAGAAAAAAAAAAGAAGAAAGAAGCAAACTTACAAACAAGTGTTGACATGATATATATATATATATATATATATATAGATATATATATATATATGTATATGGGAAAAAGGGGTATGAGCAACTTGCTCATTTAGTAAATAAGAAATTGATGATGTGGCATACATGTGTATATGGGAAAAAGGGGTATGAGCAACTTGCTCATTTAGTAAATAAGCAATTGATGATGTGGCATACATGTGATTGGAAAATCCTTAAAAGGATTAGTTGTTCAATGTATCACATGATGCCACATAATCAATTGCTCATTTACTAAATGAGCAAGTTGCTCATATCCCTTTTACCCTGTATATATATCTATATAATAAAACACAAAGAAAGCTATCAAGTGGCTCTCCTTCAATCCCCTCAAAAATCAAAGGTCCAGATCTAACCTTACAAAACATATTTCCCCCCCAAAAGTTCCCCCAAAAGTTCCCCCCAAAACTCAAATTCAAATCTCCCACTCAAAACAACTCCTATATTTATTTAATTTTTTTTCTCTTTCTCTCTCCCTCCCTTTTCTATATAATATTAAAAAATTAAGAAAATATTTTTTAAAAAATTTTAAAAATTTTAAAATATTAAAAAATTAAAAAAACTAAAAATTTAAAAATTTAAAAAAATTAAAATTTTAAAAATTTTAAAATTTAAAAACTTTAAAAATAATTCAAAAAAATCAAAAATAACATATAATATGTTTTTTGCTTTATGTTTGCTATTTCAATTAATTTACTAGACCTCCAAAACTATTTTTTATGATCAAATAAGGTGCACCGTTCCGAAGACGTGCCGTAAGCACGTGTCAACGGGCAAACCTAGTATATAATAAATTACAAAGAAAGCTATCAAGTGGCTCTCATTCAATCTCCCCTAAATCAATGGCCTAGATTGATTATCACAAAACATATTTTTCCGCCCAAAATTTCAAACCCCAAAATTAAATTTCCCCCCCCCCCCCCCCAAACTAAAAAACTCATTACTTTATTACTATTTCTCCTCTCTTCACTTTTTCATATTCCTCCCTTTCTCTCTCTCGCTCTCTCTCTCTCCCATTCTTTCTTAACTTAGAAATTTAGATTTTAAGATTTCAGGTTTGAAAAATTTTCAGAATTTTTATGTTTTTTTTATTGCACATGTTATAATGAAAATAGCAAATATCTCTTCAACAGTTAAATTTCATCATCTTTCACCCTTAAAGTTCTAAGAAGTTGGATTTTACACCCTCATTTATAATTATTTTTCAACATATACTAATGGAAACATGGACTTTTATTTACAACTAATTATTGTGATACTATTCAAACGGGAACTACATAATTGTTGTTTTACTGTTTACAGGGCTTTTCGTGTGTTGTATCGTTCCGAAGACGTGCCGTAGGCACGTGTCCATGGGCAAATCTAGTATGTATGTATATATATATATATATGTATATATATATATATATATATATATATATATATATATATATATATATATATTTAGTTACACTTTATACACTAGCTTATATCCAAAAAGCTCATAGATAGACATATCGAATGGACATGGTACACCAACTCAAATTCCCTTTTTAGAAACCAATAATTAAAAAGTCTTCCTCCCAATACATGTGTCTTGCAAACGACAAGTCACGAGTCAACTTCACATATGTTCAATCAGTTCAATGTAGACCCATTTTTTCGTGAGTGCGGTAGGTTCTTATTGTCATTTTAGTTGGCTTTTCAAAATACTTTTTATTGTTGTAAGGAGCTTTTTGCAATATATTCTTGGAACCCATTCAAAGTAAGCACATGATGAGCCTATGAGCAGAACAAGTAAAAATGTATTTTGATTTTCACTCCTCCGGATCACTAAATTTTCTCCAAGCATTAAAAATTCTGAGAAGAGGAATGCCTATCATTATAAACATATCTAATCATCATGAAAGCAAACCTTCTCAAGACAACTTTCTAAGTACTTTATGGGTTGCATAATCGCATATATATAAAGAACTCATGGAGCATCCTTGTACATCTGATTAGATATGTGGATTAAAATTTATCTTCAAATCTCTAATATATCACTATATTTTAAAACAATTTGCTTATATTCTCTCAAGATTGTCTTCACGATGTAAAGCTCTTAGGGTATGGCTAGGGACAACATTTCACTTTAGATTATTCTTAAGAATATAAGCATACCTTGAGAATAAAAAATAGAGGATTTAATCTAAATAAGCATATAACATTTCAGTTGAGATTATTATAAAAGGTAAAGCTCTCAAGGTATGGCTTTACCCTTCACATTTTAGTTGTTTGAGAATAATATATAGAAAGAAGAAAAATAGAAGAGACTAAGGAATAACTAGATAAGCATATAATATATCTGGTATTACGAGAGTGATAATTATTATATGGAAGTAACAAATTTATTATACCATATTTGTAAGAGCCCAATTATGTTGGCAATCTGATCAAATTTACTTGGGAGAAACCTACAGATAAAATTATGCATGGTTAAGCCTAGATTAAAAATTGACTTTAATGTGACCCTATTACTTTACAATTTGGCGAGAACAATTTAGTTGTTGCATCCTATAAGAGAATGTGTTGGTATAATCCATAAGACAAGTCAATTATGTGTAATTTGGTATTCAAGGTTTTGAGGTGTGGTCCGTTGTTGTTCATAACTTTTCCTGGTGTCACTAAATCATTTTTTTCTTCCATTATGTCATTATCAATTTAGAGTTTGGGTAAGAGTTTCTTAGAGCATCTGCAGTCATTGGCCAAATATCCAAAAAATGGAAAATTTGGCCAAAAATCAGCTGTAGTCATTGGCCAAATACCCATATTTTGGCCTAATATTCCGTTCGATCGAATTTTTTATTAAAAAACAAAAAATTCAAAAAAACCAAATTTTTCAGAATTTTTTTTATTCATATACATCTCACCTTTGGTCCATCTTTATGGGTACATTTACTCAATTCATTCAGAAATTTTCGTATCGGACGGGATATCAAATCCCATCCGATATTTTTTGAAGAAAAAAAATTCATCACGCAGGAAATTATCTTCTGTCCATCGTTTAAAAGCCAAATTTTGGGTTCAAACGACTATAACTTATTTCTATATTTTTTGTTGTTATATGCCAAATACCTATATCTTCGGTTTAGACGACTACATATGCTCTTATGAAAGATAAGTGTGAAAATATTTTCAGGTTTTTATATTACAAGGCGTGTAATATGACTATTCCTTTGTGTGCAGGTACATTTAAAAGGCGTTAGCTTTATAAGACATCTGATTTGGTTGAGTCCAGACATTGTCACCATGACGTACAAAATATAATTTATATTCTTCTTAGAATCAAAATAACTTTAAACTATTTGATGTCATGATCATTTGTTAATATTTGGATAATAATGGTCACTTGTTTATACACCCATCTTAGACAATTTATTAGAGAATCTCATTTTATTTTTTATTTTTTAAATTACTGAAACTATTTGTCTTTTATCCTGCAAAATCCAAGTTGTGATTTAATGGATAGTTTTCATCCTGCATTTGTTTTCTTAACTTTATCCAAGCTCACGGATCTGATTAAGAAACAACTTTGGTTCACTAGGTACCGGTCTCTTTGTGGGTTGAGAAGGGAGGATCATGATAGAATAAGAAGTGAGCGACGTTATTGTAATGGTAAACAATTTAATGAGGCCAAGTGGACCTAAGCATTCGTGATGATCAAAGGGAGAAAAGATCATATGCCCATTTGAGCATTGAAGATGTTAACAGAGGACAACAAGATGGAATCTAACAAAGTCTAATTTGCAAAATTCCAAAATTGTGGTTAATGAACTTTGTTGTAGATGTGGGTTGGAAGTGGAAACAACTTCCCACCCTTTAGTCAGTGTGAGACTGTTAGAGATGCATGGGGAATAAATTGTAGAGGATTCGGTTTATTGTCTATTTCCAATTCTGCTTTGGGTATGGAGAGTGTGGAGAGAATGTACATTTCAAATGAATATAAGAAAGGGTCGGATTGGATTGTACTTCTTTAAATTGGTCAACTTGGATTGATAGAAATAACAGATGTTTAAAAAGCATTGCTACTTCTTGCAGTTCTTTTATGTTCAATGTGTTTGGACTAATCTCTTCTTGGACAACAAGGCTCAGGTCAAGTTGCCACAGTGGAGTGGCGGGTTGTTCCCTTTTAGGTCAAGGATGGTTGAAAGCTACAGTGAGCTAGGGCTTGATCTTTGAGCTTCATCTCAAGGTTTGGCTACTAGGCATGCTTTGTTTGTTATGTTATCTTGCTCTCTCTCTCTCTCTCTCTCATCTGAGTTGAGTGTGGTGAGGCTATGAGACTGGAGGGTTTGTATTACTGGAGTGTAAAGTGTGGAGACTAGGGACCAATTCTCTTACTTCTTCTTTAGCTTTGTTTGTTTTTTGTTTATTTTTCAGTTTTTATGCTACTTGCATTTTTTTTCATAAACTTGAAAAACATATGTATCAATGGAATAGGATAAACAGAGATTCTTCAAAATCAAAAAAGATGGAAGATGTAATAAGCATTTTTTGGTGGCATAAAGTAAAATATGAAAAATATTATTAAAAAAAATATGAAGAGGACAACTCGTTCCGTCCAATCCTATATATATATATATATATATATATATATATATATATATATATATATATATATATATATAGAGAGAGAGAGAGAGAGAGAGAGAGAGAGAGAGAGAGGGAACAACATATTCTGTCCCCTATATTTTGAGAATTCTCAAATCGTATTTCAAATATGAGAAGTGACTGTAGCGTCATTCTCAATTTTTGGCAAAATAGCAAACGAGTGTGGATGCTCTAAGAAGTTTATTCAAGCAAGCTATGACTATCTTGTTTTATATGGCGGCTTCCAATATTCATTGTTGTTCATCATCATTATTGTTCATAATAATTATTAATACTAGTAATTTACATGTGCGATGCACGTTTTAATAATTTTAAAAAATAAAAATAAAAACTCTGATGTAGGGAGGATTTGAACTGGAAACCTCCTTTATATTAGTTATGTATGTGCGTTGCATATATTGGTAGAATGACAAAATGACAAATGACACTAAGGCCTTCTCTCATTATAATATTAGAGATTTTCCATATATATTGAATGCTTGAAAATTGTGATTGACTGGTTGAGTTATCATAATTGCAACTTCTCTTTTGTGCCTGATTGAACATAATGCTGTATTATGAACATAATACTCATATCTTCCAGCAATCTAATTATTTTGTACATCAAATATTTTTGTTCTCTTTTCGAAGTGTTACATAAAAGAATAGAATATTGAATACAAGTAGCAATGATTTTTTTTTTAATAAAATGCTCCAGATTTAAATTTGAAACTAGCAGAAAAACTACGAGAAAACAATGATGATACCTTTGGATGCAAAATTATAGTTAGATACTTAATGAAATTTGTTCTACAATTAATTTTCTCAATAACATAAAATATTGTTAAAATATTCAATTGGCACGTCCACCATACCACGTACACTTGGTGCATGACAAATTTCAACTAGTGTGTGTGTATATATCTATTTTCTATTATAAAAGCAAGAATAAATTTGTCCACAGTAGATCTCAGCCATCAATTTTAACAACTCGATCTTAGCCATTCATTTAAATATCAATTATATATTTTTTTTATCATAAAACAAGTAGGCTCATTTTAAAAAGCCCAGGCTCCAATCGAATCCGAGTGAGACTCACTTTCACCCGGCCCATTACTACTTTCACCTACAATTAAAACCCTAACCCCGGCACCACCACCACCCCCCATCCTCTTATTATAATACTAGCTATTTGCACACGTGCGATGCACGCCCTAATATTTAAAGGTGTGTAGGATTTTGAGGAAGGGGCAGGTCACCGAAGAGGTTGCATGCATGCATACAGACAGGTATGCACAATTTATTCATTTTGATATTTGCTATTTGCATGCATATGTTAGACCCACTGGCTTTGATAGGATGAAACTTTCTTATGAATAAATTGTGCATGCAAGTCATGCTATTGTCAAAACTGAAGAAGTCATGTTGTATTAATTTATTCATTTTGATATCTGCATGCATGTGTTAATTATTTTCCCAATACATGCAAATTACATTTCTGGCCTCCGATATTAACCCTATATTTTTTTTAGCCTTTTATTTTTACAGGGGCATGATAGTAAAAAGCCGCCAAAATGGGGCTTTACTTAATAATAGTATTTTGATATTTGCATGCATGTGTTAATTATTTTCCCAATACATGCAAATTACATTTCTGACATCCGATATTAACCCTATATTTTTTTAGCCTTTTATTTTTACAGGTGCATGATAGTAAAAAGCCGCAAAAATGGGGCTTTGCTTAATAATAGTATAGATATTTTGATATTTGCATGCATGTGTTAATTATTTTTTCAATACATGCAAATTACATTTCTGACCTCCGATATTAACCCTATATTTTTTTAGTCTTTTATTTTTACAGGGGCATGATAGTAAAAAGCCGCCAAAATGGGGCTTTGCTTAATAATAGTATAGATTTTTTTTAGCCTTTTATTTTTACAGGGGCATGATAGTAAAAAGCCGCCAAAATGGGGCTTTGCTTAATAATAGTATAGATAGATATTTTGATATTTGCATGCATGTGTTAATTATTTTTTCAATACATGCAAATTACATGTCTGACCTCCGATATTAACCCTATATTTTTTTGTCTTTTATTTTTACAAGGGCATGATAGTAAAAAGCCGCCAAAATGGGACTTTGCTTAATAATAGTATAGATATAGATAGATATTTTGATATTTGCATGCATGTGTTAATTATTTTTTCAATACATGCAAATTACATGTCTGACCTCCGATATTAACCCTATATTTTTTTTAGTCTTTTATTTTTACAGGGGCATGATAGTAAAAAGCCGCCAAAATGGGACTTTGCTTAATAATGGTATAGATTAACCCTATATTTTTTTTAGTCTTTTATTTTTACAGGGGCATGATAGTAAAAAGCCGCCAAAATGGGACTTTGCTTAATAATAGTATAGATTAGAGATTTTCCATATATATTGAATGCTTGAAAATTGTGATTGACTAGTTGAGTTATCATAATTGCAACTTCTCTTTTGTGCCTGATTGAACATAATGCTGTATTATGAACATAATACTCATATCTTCCAGCAATCTAATTATTTTGTACATCAAATATTTTTGTTCTCTTTTCGAAGTGTTACATAAAAGAATAGAATATTGAATACAAGTAGCAATGAATTTTTTTTTTATTAATAAAATGCTCCAGATTTAAATTTGAAACTAGCAGAAAAACTACGAGAAAACAATGATGATACCTTTGGATGCAAAATTATAGTTAGATACTTAATGAAATTTGTTCTACAATTAATTTTCTCAATAACATAAAATATTGTTAAAATATTTAATTGGCACATCCACCATACCACGTACACTTGGTACATGACAAATTTCAACTAGTGTGTGTATATATCTATTTTCTATTATGAAAGCAAGAATAAATCTGTCCACAGTAGATCTCAGCCATCAATTTTAATAACTCGATCTTAGCCATTCATTTAAATATTAATTATATATATTTTTTTATCATAAAACAAGTAGCCTCATTTTAAAAAGCCCAGGCTCCAATCGAATCCGAGTGAGACTCACTTTCACCCGGCCCATTACTACTTTCACCTACAATTAAAACCCTAACCCCCGCACCACCACCACCCACCATCCACCCCCCCCCCCCCCCCCCCCCCCCCCCGCGTCTTCCAACCTCGTAGCCATGTCGAAGCTCTACCACCCTGCTGTAATCCACGCTCCTTTTCCCATTCCCAAAGTTCAAATCTTTTCTCCATTCCATCCATAAAGATCCAATCCTTACTCCTAACTCTTGTTCTTTCCATTTCAGGGGAAGAAGGAGAGAAACACGGCCAAGTACATCACGAGAACGAAGGCCGAGCACTACCCTCAGGTCAGCCTATCCACATTCAGGTTAGGGTTGCACCATCTTTCTCTCTCTCATTTAATTTAGAGTTTTCTAACTTTTCATTTTCTAGGGTTCATCCAATTTAATTTACAGTTTTCTTGTTCGAATTCAGCTTGATCTAAATAATATTAAGATTGAATATCGGCTTAGTTTTGATTTTATTTCCGATTCCAATGGGTTGTCATGATTGTTGGGTGAGGAAGATGAAGATGAAGGTGAGAGAGATGAGAAGGTTGGTGCAATGAATAATAGTGTTCAGATATGGTTATGGTTATGATCTACAATTGTTCTGTTTGTTTATTTTTACACTTGGTTTGCTATCTATCATATTTTTTCTTTCTCAAGTGTTCTTAAATCTAATCAACAAAGATTACCCTCTGTTGTTCTTATTTGATATGGTTCTGATATTTTGCTGGTATTCAAGGTTCATTGGGGGAAATTTGTGGCATTTTAAGGTTTGGAGTGCAAGACCGATAATTCAGTAAGTTATTTTTGTATTCCTAATTTCCTATTGATTGTTGGTAATTGGTCTATTTATTTTCATAATCATCATGAGATTGAACTTAAATTTTTACACATTAAAATGAGGTTCACTTTTGAACTAAAGGGCCCATGAAAGAAATTATGGACAAGAAAGGGGCTTGCGATAATCCGGAATGATAAGCTAACGATCTTTAGTTTATTCTTATGCATCATCTGGAAGAAGGGGAAATATGATGGGCTTTTTCTAGAGAGAATTGCGTTTCAGTTCAAAGATAATAGAACTTAAATTCCTCAATAAAACGCAGAATGCGTTCCTTAATGTATTCAAAGTATTTGCTGACAGTACAGTATTGCTTCAACCAATGAATATTTTGTTCATAGATTTTTTAAGAATTACAACCATGAAACCCTAATATCATGGTTGTAGAATGCGGAAATGTTTCATGCGTAAAGGCATCAACATGGTTACATAGAGTGCAACACATTAAGGGGACATGATTTCCAAATTTAAATATGCAATGCTTGTTTGATCAGTCATTTAGTCTTTTCCCCAATTTAATGAGGTACATTTCTTCTTCCTTTTTGTAGGTTGAATCGACCATTAATATTTCTATTAGAGGAAAAGGGAATATATTATCTTAAGTGACCACTTTAAATTTGCAATATCTCTTAATTTTCTTAAGTTAGGATCGGTGTGTTATCTTGTTGGCAGAAACCATTTCTGTCAGAATTATGGTTATGATTGAATGTTAAATGAGATTAGGAAGGTCAACTATTAATTGGCTTGTCTAGGCAATCGGTCGGCACTTCATTGCCTTCTCCTGGCTGTTGTACTGTCCATAGACTTTGATGGCTGTTGCTCTATCACCGGGAGGGCAGGGTGAGGGTCAAACTGATAGACATCCTCTGTTAATGGAGCAAACTCTGAATCACAATATTTCTGAACTTGTAATTGATATAGGAATAGAAGACATAGCTTCCGTATCTGTGCATCATAGAGGAAACCTTGATGCATCAGTGGCCCCACAAGCTCCTGTCATGACATCATCCTTGTCATCCCCTAAAGTCTCTAATTCTAGAAATGTTTTGTTCACAAGGACATGTGATAATTATAGTCATCGGAGATGCCCCTTGAATTCGGGTTTGTGGATTTCGCTTGCGCTTGTTGTCAACTTGAACCAAATCTCAGCTGCTATTATCTTCGTCTCACTGTTAAGACATGACCATCCAAAGGCTCCATTATTTACATGGGTAGTAGGTTATACAGTTGGTTGTTTTGCTACTCTTCTACATCGTTATTGGTGGTAAACCCGTTGCTATCAGGGATTGGAGCAAGATCCCCCACATCTGCATCAGAGTTCTTCACAAAACAACACTCCTGAGTCTACATCTGACACTGCTATTGTAGTGAATTAGGCCTTGGAAAAACGCACTAATAGCCCCTCTTTATGTTCACTCTTTGAACAGAGTTATGCAAATTCCGGTCAAGGTACATGCTTACACAAAAAGTCAATTATTTGTCCTTTGCACTATTTCAATTTATCAGCATACATCTTAGTATTTTGACTTATTATCATTTCGCAAGTTATCATACATCACAAAGAAGTATGGATGAATAATCAAATTAATGCATATGGTACCAAATTACTTGGTGTAAACAGATAAGAGGAGAAGAAAGAGTGAAAGGAGATTTAGGAGCACAACTACACAAGACCTATCAATTAATGCACCTTATTCAATAAAATTCGGCTATTTATAGACCATAACAAGATAGATTAGACCAATTCAAAACTGAAATTTGATCTAATCCTATCCAACTAAATTATTCATATCTATCCTTATAAATACTTATTAATCTCAGAATTTAAATGTGTTTGATAGATTAACTGAGTCAAAACTCAAAAGTATAGTGATTAAAATCCTTATTCAATCTTCAAAATTCAAGTTACTTAGAATCCTATTCAAGTTTAATTCAAATACACAAGTGGTGTCTTAAATAAAAAAAATTAGTTTGCTTTCTCAAAATTACCACTTATGTGAAATGGCAATTTAGATATGGGTCCCAAAAGACTTGTGTTTGATCAGTTTACAATATAATATATGCAGGGTGTCTGTATGGTGGTGTCATAATTTATGTGAGAACTCTCAATCTTGTATCAGGTTAGGCACGTTCACCAAGCCACTATATATATATATATACACACACACACACACACTAGGTTTGCCTGTGGGCACGTGCCTATGACACGTCTTTGGAACGATGCAACATATGAAAAGCCATATAAACAGTAATATATACCATACAGTTTTTGACAGTTTCAAAGAATAGGGGAGACATTTACTTTCCAGCATTTCAGATGTATGAATCAGAAATTTCCATCATGGAATTTATGTAGCTCAAGTTTGAATAGTAAGACAACAATTAGTTGTAAATTAAATTCCATGTTTCCATCAGCATATGTTGAAAAATAGTTATAAATGGGGTGTAAAATCTAACTTCTAAGAACTTTAAGGGTGCAAAATGATGAAATTTAACTTTTGAGGCGATATTTGCTACTTTCAGTGTAACTTTAGAGATTGAAATTTACCCAAGTGAATATCCGTTTAAATCTTCCATTCATTTGAAATAAATAAGGAAATTCAGTGAAATTTTCTACATGAGCAATCAAAAGAAGCATAAAAATCTACAAAAAATCTAAATTTATGGGATAAACAAGCAATCAAAAAAACATAAAAATCTGGAAAATTCAAAATTTTAGAAACCTGAAATCTGTAAATCTAAAGTTCTGGGTAGAGAGAGAAATCTGAAAAAAGTGAAGAGAGGAGAGAGAGATAGTAATAAAGTGAGGAGAATTTTTATTTTGTGTGGAAAATATCTTTTGGGAGGGTGAATGTGAGCCATTGATTCTGTTTTATTTGAAGGAGAGTCACTTAATAGTTTTTTTTATTATCAAATTGCCTTGTAATTTATATATATATATATATATATATATATATATATATATATATATATATATATATATATATGTGGGTTTTGCTCCATTGAAAACGGGTTCGTTTTCAATGGGTTGGAAAACACCCATATAGGCCGTCGATCTGATCTTGATCATGATCAGCGGTTGAGATCTAAACCCGTTAAGCATCCCACTAAGGCTCTTAAAAGCGGAGGGGTATTTTCGTCACTTCACGCCAAAAACGTTTCAGACTTAGCTTTTTTTGGCGTGAAGTTTTTTTTGTCGAAAAAAACACCTAGGCCGTTGTTGTGAGCAACGGCCTAGGTTGTTTTTTTTAACAAAAAAACATACCTTGGCCGTTGTTCCCAACAACGATCTAGGTATGTACAAGTATTTTTCCAAATACTTGTACACACCCAGGGCTTCATCTCCCTCACTTCGTCACAAACGCTCTCTCTCTTTCGCTCGTGCTCTCGAAACCCATTCCCAAACCCTACTTCACTCTCCTAACTCCTTGCCATCGATTTCTTAGCCTTCTCGATCTCCGCCCAACTCAGCAAAGCTCCCTATCTCTCTCTTCCTCTCCCGAATACAACAAACCCTAACTTCACATCCAAATTCCCAAATCATCTAAATCCTAGCACCAATTGTCTTCCTTTGTCTACAACATCGTGCAGCGGCTTCTCATATCTTTGCCAACTCTCTATCACTCTCTCTTTGGACCAGGTATTTTCTTAATCTCAATCTGCTATAATGAACTCTTTGAATCTATTGAATTTTTTTCCAATTTTGGATTTGTCTTCTTTGGTAATATGCGTAGTAGTGTAGTCTATAATTTAGAGAGTATATAATTAGCTCTGATCATGTATGTTGTGTACATTTTCTACGAAGTAGTGGTAGTTGTAGTGGTGGAATATAGGAGATGAAAAAAAACGAGATGAAAAAATTAAATTTGTATGAGTAGGTCGGACTCGCCGCGTAGAAGGTAACGGAACTTGTATAGGCGATTTCCGTCTCATGATTTGTGAGATACGTCCGTTTATCATTTCAATTCCATACAACGGATATGAAGTGATACACGGCCGTCTCTTTCAAACCGAGAGTCAAAAGTCACCTCTGCAAGTTCCGGCGGCTCATGTTTGGTGTGCTAGAGTTGACGCCCAAATTTAAGAAATAAGTTTATCATTTTTGTTGTTTTGATGCGGATATAAAAAAACCTTTAATCGATCTCGGAACTTGTGGAATACGTTATGAGTTGAAAATAGCTTAAACGAAGTCCAAATAAAGTGAAACTTTACGAGTAGGTTGGTCTGGCCACTCACAAGTCATACCATCCTGTACATGCGAGTTCTGACTCGCGGTTTGCGAGATACGTCTATGTATCGCTTTCCGTTCAGTTTTCAATAGTGTAAACGATACATGGTCGTATCTTTCAAACCGTTGGTCGGAACTCCCATGTACAAGTTGCGTTGGCTTGTGGGTGGGGAGCCAGGCCCAACGGCCAAAATTTGAAATTTTTGCATCTCGTTTATGTTGTTTTCACGCATATATGAAAAAACTTCAAACTACCTCGAAATTTTTTTAGTTCGGTCTCAATAAAAAAATGCTTAAACGAAGTTGAAAAATTACGAAACGGTGCACGTAGGTTGGGCTAACCATTCACAACGCAACGGAACTTGTATTTGCGAGTTCCGACCCACGGTTTGCGAGATACGTCAATGTATCGCTTTCCGCTCTATTTTAAAGAGTGAAGGTGATACACGGGCGTATATTTCAAACCGTGGGTCGGAACTGACCTCTACAAGTTGCGTTGGCTTGTGTTTGGTGTGCCCTAGTTGACGGCGAAATTTAGGAATTTTTGCATCTCGTTTGTGTTGTTTTGACGCGTATAAGCGAACTTTTGGAATTTTTTCATCTCGTTGGTTTGTGTTTGCTAATTTTTGCCGATTAATTCGTGTCATATATGCAAACTTTGTTACAGAGAAATGCCTAGAATGAGGGGAACCGGAAGGGGAAGGACATCTCACGAAGCACGGGGGGAACATTTCACAGAGAATGTGAGAACTAATAATTTGTAATGTCCATAATTTTGTATTTAGTGATATTGATTTGTGACTAATAATAATAATGTTTTTTGGTTCGTGTAGGTTGGTGCATCCTCTTCGATGACAGGACATCGTGGTCCAGGACCAATAAATTCCGGCGAACTGACCTTGCAAGATCGCCACAGATCCACGAAAGTGTGGGGTAGGACGACGCGTAGGTATAATTTCCGCACCCACGAGACCATCAAAGTGCATGCCCGCACCCACGAGTACCTTGTAGCGACCTGTTTCTATGGAATCAGCATGATGAGGAATGTTAAACTCGACCGAGCACTTCTCTCGGCACTCGTGGAGCGCTGGAGGCCAGAGTCGCACACGTTCCATCTACCGGTCGGTGAGATGACGGTGACGCTACAGGATATAGCGATGATATCCGGTCTTCCAATAGATGGGTTGGCCGTGATGGGCAATATTAATTTTGATAAAATAGAGATGTGCAACGAACTGCTCGGTACAGAGTTTAATGAGGCGGATGGAGACAATGGTGACATTTTTCAAGGACAGTCAATCCGGCTATCTTGGTTGAAGGCACATTTTGATGAGACGATGACCAACGAATCGCCCGACGAGTATGTACAGTCCTACACCAGAGCCTACATTCTAACGGTGATCGGAGGGGTTCTATTGCCTAACTCATCGGGCGATACGGTGCACCTCATGTACCTACGATTGCTCGCCGACCTAGGCATAGCTGGCCGGTACAGTTGGGAAAGCTGCGCGTTGGCAACGCTGTATAGGGCATTGTGTAATGTAGCTCTTGAATCATCGGAAATGACCGGACCGATGGTTTTGTTACAGATTTGGTCCTGGGAGAGACTGCACTTGGGTCGTCCCCGCATTAAGAGACCCAAGGCTGGTTGGATGACCCAACCTGAAGATCCTGCTATGTTAGCACCATTGGGGGTATATTGGGCTGGTACAAGGAGTTATAAAGACAAGCCCAAGGGCGTAATAACGTACTACAGAGACGAGCTCGACCAATTACGTGAAGAGTTCGTGGTTTGGACGCCGTATACACCCGAGCGTGTGGAAAGACTACCGCCAATATGCACCACCGGGTCGCAGTTGTGGCTGACGACGGCTCCCCTCATCAACTTCGGTATAGTCGAGCATCCACGACCAGAAAGAGTCCTTCGTCAGTTCAATCTTCAACAAGATAGTCCCCCAAGCTGCGCAAACCTATACGATCATGAGTTACACGCCGTTAAGGGTACCGGCCGCATGCCTACTCATGATTGGACAGATTACCATCGTGTTCACGTTGCAGAATGGAACGAGCGACGGTTTGCACTTGTACTCGTCAATGTTCCGGAGTACGATGGAAGATTGCAAGGAAAGTACATGACTTGGTTCCGACAATATACACGATTGTACATCTCTCCTAAAACGAAACTACCTGCTGGTATCCAGCGAGAAATTGAGGAGAGGGAGCTTGAACCAATACCCGCATATTCCAGTTCACAACCCATGTTCCAACCGAAGGCCACAGCTTTACGTACAGTGGTAACTTCAATCTTCATATTTATTTTAAAATTCTTCGCACGTGAAGTGAATGAATTCTTTCAATTATTTATTTTGTTGGATTTTTCTAATTTAGATTGATAACACGATGGACATGACAAAAGAATGCGCGGATGTACTAAAAAGTAATGTGGGTGCGCCTATGAAGACTTTTGCTCGGAGGATGCTCCTTGGATGCCGTAGCAATATGGATGCTTTGGGATGTGTCGATCGTTTGGATCGAGCATTATACGGACCAAGCGGGGGCCGACGCAAAAGTGTGAGGGGTAGGCCAAGTTCATTGCTGGGGCAACGGGATCGTGAGATAAGAGAACGACAAGGTTCAACTTCACATCCATCTCACGAAGAATCTCACGAAGAACCGGAGGATGAAGAGAGCGGGGAGAGGGTTGTCGGTGACATACAACTAGAGGAGGGTGGCGAAGATGAAATCCCCGACTCGCCAACCATGATGCGGCGCCGAAACCCTTACCGGAAGAGGCGAGCACCACAGCATTACACGCCCGGTGCTTAGCCAATGCATTTGGGAGGTTGTAATTTTTTTTTTTGATTTTGTGGGTTTTAACTTTTTGTAACTAATTATTGGATAATGTGGTTCTTAAGTGTAAGTGTAGTTGATGTAGTTATTAATTTCTAATAGTCAATTATGGTGGGTAATTTTGGTGGTTGTATATATGAATTTAGTCGGAGAATGTAGATGAGGGCAAAGTGTTTGGAATTTGGTGTTGTACAAGTGTAGCAGCTTCAGCTGCTCAGTATAACTGTAGGTTTTTTTTTTAACCTAAGCCGTGGCTTCAAACAACGGCCTACGTTATAGAAGATTATGATTGTTCCAGTTTTTGTTCATATACCCAGTTTAAACATATACCCTAGGCCGTTGTTGAAGACAACGGCCTAGGTTGTAGAAGGAAAATATACAAAATTTGTTGTGCTCTCTGACTTGTTGGCTTTAAAAATAGCCAACAAGTCAGAGAGTCCCCCCATTTTATAGATACACCCTAGGCCGTTGTTGGAGACAACGGCCTAAGTTGTTGGTGAAAAAATTAGAAACATTGTCTTGCTCTCTGTCTTGTTGGCTTTAAAAATAGCCAACAAGTCAGAGAGTAGCTCCACTTTATAGATACACCCAAGGCCGTTGTTAGGGGCAACGGCCTAAGTTGTATGTGAAAAAATAAGAAAAGTTGTCTTGCTCTCTGTCTTGTTGGCTTTAAAATTAGCCAACAAGTCAGAGAGCATCGCCACTTTATAAATACCCAAGGTCGTTGTTGTGGACAACGACCTAAGTTGTATGTGAAAAAATAAGAAAAGTTGTCTTGCTCTCTGTCTTGTTGGCTTTAAAATTAGCCAACAAGTCAGAGAGCATTGCCACTTTATAAATACCTAAGGCCGTTGTTGTGGATAATGGCCTAAGTTGTACGTGAAAAAATAAGAAAAGTTGTCTTACTCTCTGTCTTGTTGGCTTTAAAAATAGCCAACAAGTCAGAGAGCATCTCCACTTTATAAATACCCAAGGCCGTTGTTGGGGACAACGGCCTCAGTTGTAGGTGAAAAAGTTGGAAAATTGTGTAATGCTGTCGAAATTGTTGGTATTTAAAAATAGCAACTGGTCAAAGATTACCCCTCAATATAGTTTATAGGCCAAAAATGTGCGGTTATACAAAATCACGTCGTTTTAATATGTACATAACAACTCAGAAAATATTTTTAAAAAATAACTATTTGATTCGTTAGGGCTAGGGTTAGGGCTAGGGTTAGTTTTAAAGTGGGTTAAGGGTAGGGTTAGGGTTACTGTAAGGTTAGTGGTTTGGTTTGGATTCATTGTAGGGGTTAGGGTAGGATTATTTTTAGTTGGAAGTAGATAGGTAATAAGTTTCAAGTAGAGAGTTGATGGATATTTAAGTTCTATCATTAATGACATGTGTCTCTCCCCTCTTTACGTGCACTGCCTTCTGAACTCTACAAAATAGACGTTCATATGACTTTTTTCTTGTTTATTTTGATTTTTCAATTCCATTTTTAGGGACTAAACTAAAGAATATATTATACCCTTCTCCGTTTTTTCGGTTGTATGTTATTAAATTTTTGAATAATAATACCCTTAAAAAATTAAAATATATTACCAATAAACACTACATGTAAATTGTTGCTTCTGTGGAAATGTGGAATGTGGAATCTCGTCGTGGTTAGGGTAGGATTTTCCGTAGTTGGGAGTAGATAGGTAGTAAGTTTCCAGTATAGGGTTTATGGATATTTAAGTTCTATCATTAATTCACATGTACACCACCACATGTAGTTTTCCCATTTATTGCACTCTTCCGAAAATACTCTCCTAAAATTCTAAAAATCCACCTCCACGTATGAAAAATATTCAGTATTTATGATGGAGAAGATAATATCAAAAAAAAAAAAGATTCGATTCGCTTCTGAGCGGAGAGTAATCAGATCAAAATACTTGGCCAACAAGAACTGGATCTGACTAATTTTTTACACTGTTTACAATGAAGACGTTCCTGTAGACATTCTCCAGACATGCAATTGGGAAGAATTCCACAAGATTGGGAAGAAGAGGTGTGATCACATGTAATAAAACAAGTTTATTATGGAAAAAACGGTCTAAGGTAAAACCCCACATGTAACGGGAAAAAAACATGTGGTTCCCCACATGTGAATCATAATTGGAAAAAACCACATGTACAATGAAAGAGCAGATCCTCACATGTACATTAGAGATATTATGTACAGAGTGGTGCAGATCCTCAGTTAATAAAGACAGAAGGGCAGACACTTCAATATAGAAAAAACCTAAACTACATGACCACATGTACCTCCCCACAAGCACCCTAAATATGTGAAAAACACATATGAGCATTCCCACATGTCGTTTTAGGCCAAAAACGAAAAAATCACATGTATTTGTAACCCACATGTAGTTTTCTCATCTATTGCACTCTTCCGAAAAAATCCTCCTAAAATACAAAAAATCCATATCCGAATATTCAAAAATATCCAATAATTATGATGGACAAGAATAAATCAAAACTAAAAAAAGATTCGATTTGCTTATGAGCGAAGAGTAATTAGATCAAATTACTTGGCCATCAAGAACTGGATCTGATTATTTTCGGCGGAAAAAAATGTTGTAAATAGGGACCATCATGTAATGGGAAACCATAACAGAAAACCACATGTATATTTCACCACATGTATAAACCAATGTGAAGAGTATTCCAAAAAAGTTCAAAGATTACTCTAAAACACTACTGCCAACTGTTGCTTCTGTGGAAATTTGGGATGTGGAATCTCGTCGTGAAGTAATTGTGTGCAGTTCTTCGAGTCACTTTAAAAGTGGAAGTAATGGAAAAATAAACAAAGATATCTTGGCGATATACAAGTGTGGATTATCTATCTTTTGTATAAATTTCCACAGAGACTGAACGCAAAGAGTCAAGAGAATATTGTAAAAATCCCACAAAAAATCATACTTAGGCCGTGATTGGAGACAACGGCTTAAGGCAAATTTATAAAGGGGTCCTTTATGACTTTTTTGCTTTTTAAAAGTATGAAACTAAAACCAAAGCCGTTGTTATAGACAACGACCTAAGGTATTCAACCTTTGCCGTTGTCTGCAACAACGGCTTAGGTCAAAAAGGCTTCAATTGGGGTGTTCCCGACCTGGCTAGGGTTAGGGTTAGGGTAATCACGTTTGTAATTTGTGTTAACGGGGGTTAAGGGTAGGATTATGGAGGGGGGGAGCAAGGGTTTGGTTAGGGTTATTGTAGGGTCTAGTTTATTGCAAGAAAGATATTAGCGGTAATATTTGGTTTTGGCTGCTCATTAATTAATGGTTGTTGGGATCATACAGGTAATAAGTTTGTGAAAAAAAGTTTGTACGTGTTCTGTATATAACCACAAAAAATCAATAAAACATGATATGTAGGTCAGGGCTGGGGTTAATGTAGGGTTAGGGTTATTGAATCGGTTAGCAGAGTAGGGTTAAGGGTTAGGGTTATCGTGGGGTTAGCACAACCCTAACCTTAACCTTGACCTTATACTTGTAAATCAACCCGGGCTATATTTTTGGGATATGTGGGTATTGTAATAGCATAATCAAATCTATAAATATCATACTTAAAAAGATCACAAACGTAATGAAAATAACAGGAAAAATATGAACATATTCCCTTTGTAATGGAACACTAACATGTATCCTACTTCTAGTTTATTAGAACCTGTGAATTCTCTCCACTTCTCTCCACCAATGCACACATGATTCTGCCCTACTCTAATTAACCCAACTTTCCACCAAGCTAAACAACATGTAGTCTCCAACAAGCACCAAGCACCCACGTGTAGCCTATATATTGAAAAAGCAATATGTACATCCACACATGTAACCCAAACCTTATACATGTAAACTTATTCCTTTATATAATTCAGAATTATTTTCAAGCATATTACCTTAATAATTTTATATTGGTTAGAGAGAGGAAAAAAATTGTAACGTAATAAAAAAATTATAAACAATAGATACGGGAATATCATCTGTCTTTGGTATATAGTTCGAGGGAGACTGTACGCAAAGAGCGAAGAGAAAATTGAAAAAACAAAAAAATGGAAGATTATGAATTATGTTTTATTAATTTTTTTTTTACATATTTAACCACCATGATTATATATTGGTTTGAAAGGTGGTAGTAATCGGCACTTAAAAAAAATATAGCGGAAAGATATACATGGGTAGATCATCTATCTTTTGTATAAATTTCCACAGAAACTGTACGTAAAGAGTAAAGAGCACTTCCAAAATTCCAAATTTTTGGCTATAACCTAGGCCGTTGTCTGAGACAACGACTTTAGCTATTTATCAAAAATTAGATTGCTCTCTGACTTGTTGAGCCTTTTGTGCTCTCCAAGTCAGAGAGCACCTCCAAAATTCCAAATTTTTGACTATAACCTAGGCCGTTGTCTGAGACAACGGCTTTAGCTAATTATCAAAAATTAGATTGCTCTCTGACTTGTTGATCCTTTTGTGCTCTCCAAGTCAGAGAGCACCTCCAAAATCCCAATTTTTTGGCTATAACCTAGGCCGTTGTTTGAGACAACGGCTATAGTTATTTATCAAAAATTAGATTGCTCTCTGACTAGTTGAGTACTTTTGTGCTCTCCAAGTCAGAGAGCATCTCCAAAATCCCAATTTTTTGGCTATAACCTAGGCCGTTGTCTGAGACAACGGCTTTAGTTATTTATCAAAAATTAGATTGCTCTCTGACTTGTTGAGCCTTTTGTGCTCTCCAAGTCAGAGAGCACCTCCAAAATTCCAAATTTTTGACTATAACCTAGGCCGTTGCTATAAACAACGGCCTAAGGTTATCAACTCATTTTAAATTTGTTATATTGAATGAAAAACCAAATTCATGAAATAAGGTAGGCCGTTGTCTCCAACAACGACCATGGTTTAAAAAAAAAAAAATTTTACAAATACAGATACAGCTACAGCTGATACATTTGAGTAACAAACCAACATTTGCGTACCACAACAGCATTAACAAACGACACAAACAAACTATACTTAAGTCTCGAGAATTACATTTACAGTTACCAATCGAAGATAGATAAACAAGTGACATGAAGAGTTTTGAATATATATCCAACAATTTCACTTTAAAAATTACAATTCATAGTGCATCGTCATATCTCGACTCGGAACTGTCTTCTTCGGAAGGAATTACTTCTTGCCTTCATTGAAAGATTAGGTTTAGTTAGTAAGAAACTCAATTGTCACAAATAAAGTATAATAAATTTAAACGAGTGACAAGCATATAAGTTACGAGTCATACCCCTCAAATAAAGTTGGACAATTTCTTGAATCATGATTCATTTGGACAATACCGCATCTTCGGCACCTTCTCGGTTTTTTTATGCGGAGTTGCTCTCTAATCGGCCTCAATCTTTTGGTGCGAGGCCTTTCCTTTGTCGTGCACTGCTGTGGGTCACTAATGCGTGTAGGTATGTCTCCACTCCCTTGATCATGAGGTTGTGCACTTGGATGCGGTTGTGAACTACCTCCAGCTTCGACACTTTCATGTGGTTGTGAGGCCTGTTCCGGTTGTTCACCTGATCCTGGTTGTAGCCGAGAAATTCCGTCAATGATCTTCTACAAATTCTCGAACGTGTATTTGTAACTCTCATTGGAGGAACACCCGAGATCAACAATCTGTTTTGCATGGTAGCTCAACTCACAATATCGAGAAGCAAAATTCTCGGTGTTGGGTTCGGTTGGAACTGATGTGTAACTTCTTCTCATCACATCCCTTGTCCATCTTCTTTTAATATATACATCCGGGAGGGATGTGTGATGGGAGAAACGAAGTACAGCTAAAATATGCCTGCAAGGAATGACAACAAATTCGAACAAGTGACATGCACATGTAATAATTCCATTGATTTTGGATAATTGAAGAAGGCGAGCCGGTTCTGATTCTCCACATAGTATCACATGGAAGGTTGAACTATCCGGTGTCTCAAGATCGGCAACAAATGTCACATTGTACATGAAGCTTTTTGTGACTTCATCTTGGAATTTGTAAAATATTTTCAAAGTATATGTTTTTGCCATTTGTGCCTCCAAAGCCCATTCGCTCTTCAACTTCGGTCTCTTCTCACGGTTACGATGATTTTCTTTCAATTCATCGTGTCTTTGCCTTCCCAAAAAACGGTCGAAGATGACGGCAAATTCGTGCAGGGAATACTTTTTTTTTCTGTATGATGCTTCAGAGCAGAATGTACCGACTCAACCCGTTGGCTACTCAACATGCCGGTCCAAAATGATTCTTTAGTGTAGATGGGTGCCCAACTTTCACGGATATCGAATATATCGTTCAACCATTTGTTACTTTCTAATCCGTATTGCGAAATCAAAATATTCCACTTTTCTACAAATTTATGTATATATTCCGAATTGTAGATTACATTCTTCAAGGACTCCCTAAACTTGTCGACATCGAAACCAAGACGAACCTCCTGGGGTAACTTATCCAGAATGTGCCAAATACAAAAACGATGCTGAGTCTGGGGGAAAACTTTCTTAACTGCGGCGGCGATCCCACGGTCTTGATCGGTGACAATACAGGATGAAACACGATTCATAACCCCTAACCACTTTTCAAAAAACCATTCAAACGAAGAGGCCGTCTCATTTGGAATGAACCCACCTCCTAAACAAGTCGATTGCCAATGATGATTCACTCCAACAAACGGAACAAATAATATTCCGTAACGGTTCGTATTGTACGTGGCATTAAAGCAAATTACATCGCCAAATTCTTCGTAATTCATCCTACAAATACCATCTACCCACATACAATGTGACAACCACCCTTCGGGATCGACTTGAATGTCATAAAAAAATGAAGGATCCGTCTGTTTCTTAGATTCGAAAAAATCAATTAGCATTGTAGAATCGTGTTCTTTCAATGCTTCTTGCGAGTCTCTAACTAAATTTCTAACATCTTTTTCTGTGAATCCTACTTGATCATGACCACCGCTAGCACTTTCGAAGAAGAGCATTTGTCGACATGTTTGGATATTAGCTTGGTTCATTTGGTCTATAATTCTTTTGTCCGTATTTGACACGGACCTGTTCCGGGGCAAAAGGTGCCTTCTACCGGGTGAGGTGAATTCGTGATTGTGTTCTTCGTGAAATGAATACACAACCCACGTATTATTTGTTTCGTTCAATTTTACACGAACGCAAGCCTTGCTACCCGTTCTACTGGTTATTCCACGTCTACCATCACTATGTTGACCCGGCGACGACCCAGCTTTATTACAGAGATATGACTTATCTACTTCCATTCCCCCCTTTAATTTATTCCCACCCTTACGCATTGCAAAACCCTCACAACGAGCATATGCAGAATAAAATTTCTCGGCCTCAACTAAAGTGGGGAATGTCATACCTAACTTTGGTTTCAGATGTCTTCGACTATCGGCATGGAATCAGTGATTGGTTCTGCCCGCACAAAATTATCGCCGGCAGCAGAACTCTCCGTATCGTTGTTCATCTGGGATCAAAATATATTATTGGTCAATTAATATAGACATTATATATAATATAGCTTGTTAACAAACAATTGCGATATATATAATAAGTGACAAAACGTCGAAAACGACGTCATATAAATACAAATATCTATCAATTGGGTTCGACCAGCCGCAACCAAGGTAACGGAACTTCTACAAGTAAGTTCCGATCCACGGTTTGCAAGATAAGGCCGTGTCTCGCTCGCATTCCCCTCACTCTTGAACTGAGGTTGTTGTTTGATATACGGTACAAATCCGCACAAACGAGATCAATAAATTCCTATACTTTGGGAGTGGGACGGCGCCAAAACACATGAGCCAACAAAATTTATAGAGGTGAGTTTCGGCTAACGGTTTGCAAAATACGCCGATGTATCGCTTTCACTCACGGGAATGAATTGAATGCGATACACGGCCGTACACTTAAAATCGTGAATCCAAACAAACTTCTACGAATTGCGTTGGCTTCTGTATGGCGAGGTCGATGTAATCGCAAAGTTCCACAAATTTTTGTTCGCTTTGTGCGCTATTACTAACATCGAATAACAACTAACAACAACTAGTACTACGTCCACTTTTCCAATTAAACTAGAATTACCTACTCTATAAATACCTACGCATAATATAGCAATTGTACACTCAAACATTGAAGAAAAATTTCAAATCAATTAGCCGAGTTAGGACAAATTTTCAATCAATTTCCAATCAATTTATTCAAGTAGGACAAATTAGTACCTTTAACAATGAGGGTGTTCGGGAGGCCGCTGCGCGCTGCTGTAGAGAAAGGAAGGGGAGTAGGGTTTGGCTAATTTATTCGGGATTAGAGTTTTAGGGTTGGGTAGATTTCATAAGGGTTAAGGTTTTTTTGTAATTGGAATCTTGCTGTATTCGGGAGAGGAAGAGAGAGATAGGGAGCTTTGCTGAGTTGGGCGGAGATCGAGAAGGCTAAGAAATCGATGGCAAGGAGTTGGGAGAGTGAAGTAGGGTTTGGGGATGGGTTTCGAGAGCACGAGCGAAAGAGAGAGAGCGTTTGTGACGAAGTGAGGGAGATGAAGCCCTGGGTGTGTACAAGTGTTTGGAAAAACACTTGTACATACCTAGGCCGTTGTTGGGAACAACGGCCAAGGTATGTTTTTTTGTTAAAAAAAACAACCTAGGCCGTTGCTCCCAACAACGGCCTAGGTGTTTTTTTCGACAAAAAAAAACTTCACGCCAAAAAAACGCTAAGTCTGAAAAGTTTTTTGGCGTGAAGTGACGAAAATACCCCTCCGCTTTTGAGAGCCTTAGTGGGATGCTTAACGGGTTCAGATCTCAACCGCTGATCATGATCAAGATCAGATCGACGGCCTATATGGGTGTTTTCCAACCCATTGAAAACGAACCCGTTTTCGTTTTCAATGGAGCAAAACCATATATATATATATATATATATATATATATATATATATATATATATATATATATATATAAGCAATGCTTCATTGCAAACCACTGAAGCCGTTGTCCGGAACAACGGCTTTGTTTATTTTGAACCTAAGTCGTTGTTCAGAATAATGGCTTAGGTTTATAACCGAAGTCGTTGTTTTGAAACAACAGCTTTAGTGATTGCATACCGGTTTGCACGGGACCCGTTTGCAATGGAGTGTTGCTCTCTATATATATTAGGCAAGAAAAATTATATTAGTGGTATATATAATCTATATAATCTATATAATAAAACACAATGAAAGCTATCAAGTGGCTCTCCTTCAATCCTCCCAAAAATCAAAGGCTCAGATCTAAACTTACAAAACATATTTTCCCTCCAAAAGTTCCTCCCCAAACTCAAATTCAAATCCCCCACCCAAAACAACTCCTATATTTTTTTTTATTTTTTCTCTCTCTCTCTCTCTCCCCCTCCCTCCCTCTTCTATTCAAAAAATTAAGAAAATTAAATTTTTAAAAATTTTTAAAAATTAAATAACAAAAAAAGTTAAAAATTTAAAAACATAAAAAATAAATGATCAAACAAGGTGCATCGTTTTTTATGTTTTTTGCTCTATGTTTCCTACTTCAATTAATTTGCTGGACCTCCAAAACTATTTTATATGATCAAACAACGTGCACCGTTCTGAAGACGTGTCGTAGGCACGTGTTAACAGGCAAACCTAGTATACCATTAATATACGTACCCTATGTGTATATATATAGGGGATTATTCCCTTGCAAACGGTGTGTCTATCTATCCTATAGATGATTCGAACCGTTCACATTGTTTAACATGGCCAAATTATTCTATGGATGACAAATCAAGTTGTTTGAGATTCTTTTGCCTATGTATCATGTCATTATAAAAAATAACAATATGTTTGTTCATACAGTTTGTAACACTTGTATATGGGCAAAAAATCTCAAACTACTTGATTTTTCATCTATAGACTAATTTGGCAATGTTAAACAATGTGAACAGTTCGGATCATTCATAGGATAGATAGACACACTGTTTGCACTTCCATTGTGTTTGCAAGACCCCCCCCCCCCCCCCCCCCCCCACACACACACAGGGTGATCAGGCCCGAACCGTTTGCACTTGATCACGTGTGAACTCGCGCATGCAGCCGTCCGATCATGATCAATTAGACGGCTCCGCACGTGATCCTTGCGAACTGGTTCGCACATGATCGACTTGCTATATATATATATATATATATATATATATATATATATATATACAAAGTTGCAACTGTTTCATTTCTTTCTTGAAGAAGAAAAAACCAGTTTCCTTACATTGAAGTAGACATAGTGAAAGTCATTCAAGAAAATAAGGCGGATGTGAAACACATAAAATATTAAGTTTATATATATATATATATATATATATATATATATATATATATATATATGGTGACCCTTCGGTTGAGAACTAATTTGGTGAGAACTCCGTGAGAACTCAAGGAGTATGCCCCCCATGAAAAATCCGAACCGACCATCTTGTTCTACACGCCTTAGATAGCATAACATAAAGAAATCACGTAATTTGAAGTTCATTTTCCCATGATTTATATCATCGCAAAATTGTATGGCTGAAAATTCTACTCCATTTGATGGATAAGCAAACGATCTTCAAATTATTTGAATTCTTTATGTTATGCTATCTAAGGCATGTAAAACGAGATGGACGGTTCGGATTTTTCATGGGGGGTCTACTTCGTGAGTTCTCACGGAGTTCTCACCAAAATTAGTTCTCAACCGAAGGGCTCCCTACACATATATATATATATATATATATATATATATATATATATATATATATATATATATATTCCCCTTCGGTTGCACACTACTTTTGGTGAGCACTCCGTGAGCACTCTCGAACTAGAGACCCTATGAAAAATCTGAACCGTTCATATTGTTCTATATGCCTTAGATAGCCTAACAATAAAAAATCAAGTAATTTGAAGTTCATTTGCCCATCCATCATGCTGTTAGAATTTTCAGCCATACAATTTTGTGATGATGTAAATCATGGGTAAATGAACTTCAAATTACTTGATTTTTTATTGTTAGGCTATCTAAGGTGTATAGAACAATATGAGCGGGTCGGATTTTTCATAGGGTCTCTAGTTCGTGAGTGCTCACGGAGTGCTCACAAAAGTAGTGTGCAACCGAAGATTTCTCTCTCTCTCTCTCTCTCTCTCTCTCTCTCTCTATATATATATATATATATATATATATATATATATATATACACACACACACACACACACACTAAGTTGCAACTGTTTCATTTCTTTCTTGAAGAAGAAAAAACCAGTTTCCTTACATTGAAGTAGATATAGTGAAAGTCATTCAAGAAAATAAGGCGGATGTGAAACACATAAAATATTAAGTTTTTTTTTTTTTTTTCTTTTTGGGTATTGCGCAAATTTTTTTATTTGGCTAATTTAAGATGAAACCTGATTTGTTGTGTTTATGGTATTTACGTTTTAGTGCTAGCACACTCAAATGTAGATATAGTTCACGTTTTTTTTCTTCGTGTACATGAAATAGTTTTCAAAATTTTGTTGAATCTATATTGCGGCTTTTCATTTAACTGTTTAAAGTTGTTTGGTGAATTTTCTGCGACTACAATTTATAGTAAGGCTTAGATGTCAAATTCCTTGTAGTTAACTTGTTAAGGACCGCTGTGACCTACTTATATATAAAACATTGTTAAAATATTCAACTTGCACGTCCACCAAGTCACGTGCATTTGGTGCACTCTAATATATATATATATATATATATATATATATATATATATATATATATATATAGAGTCCCCTTCGGTTGCACACTACTTTTGGTGAGCACTCATGAAATATAGACCCTATGAAAAATCCGAACCGCTCATATTGTTGTATATGCCTAAGATAGCCTAACAATAAAAAATCAAGTAATTTGAAGTTCATTTGCCCATCCATCATGCTGTTAGAATTTTCAGCCATACAATTTTGTGATGATGTAAATCATGAACAAATGAATTTCAAATTAATTAATTTTTTATTGTTAGGCTATCTAAGGTATATAGAACAATATGAGCGGTTCAGATTTGTCATAGGTGCTCTATTTCGTGAGTGTTCACGGAGTGCTCACCAAAGTAGTGTGCAACCGAAGATTTCTCTCTTTCTCAATCTATATATATATATATATATATATATATATATATATATATATATATATACATAGGGAAACTTTTCGTTGCACACCAGCCCAGTGTGCAACGAGGTGCGCACTGGCTGTAGACCGTCCGATTATAGCTGTCCAGATCCAAGGGCTTAGATCCCTTCCCGCTCATCTGTTAATGAGGGGGGGGGGGGGTATAATCGGAATTTCACCCCCCCCCCCCCCCAAAATACAACTGGCCTCAATCTCATCTCCTTCCTCTTATCGATTTTAGAAAACAGAAAAAACCCTACCCCCAAAATCTCTGAGCTTCCTTCGTCGAACGATCGGAACCCATCGATCTCTCTTCTCCCCCCCCCCCCCCCCCCCCCCCCCCTCCCCCACACCCCCCCTTCTCAATCTCTCTTCTCCTTTACCAAATTATCACTCTCAGAGATTTTGCTCCTTTTCGATTTTAGAAAACAAATCCCTAGCCCCAAAATCTTCCTCCTCGAACGATCGGAACCCATCGACAGTTCTCATCTCCTCCTCTTGACGACGCGGGCAACATTTGGAAGCTCATTTCATTATTCTCATCTCCTTCTCCCACTTTCCTCTTCGTTACTGAAGGTAATCCTTTTTTGTTGTTGTTGTTGTTGTTGTTGTTGTTGTTGTTGTTGTTGTTGTTGTTGATAACGTTGGGAAAAGAACACCTTTTTCTGATTTTGGTTTGAAAAAATAATTTTTGGAGTTTTTGTCGAAATTAAATCCTAAATGGACATATTGATTATGGTTATTGAAGGTAATGAAATTCAAGTATTTCATATGAATGTGTAGTTGTAAATTTGGGGCAAATTCATGCAGGTAGTGTTGTAGTAAGATTTGGCCTATGTTATTTGGCCTTTTTCATGAATATGTAGTTGTATATTTTAGTTAGGTTTTAGTGTGTTGTTGGATGCAAGTCCAAGTATAACCTTTAGCATGCCTTTTTTTGTTAGATTATTTGTATAATTTGTTGGAAATAAGAAGTGACCTATTGTATAGTTCGGCATAACTCAATAGCATGTCTTTTTTTGTAAGTGTTTTGGCTTGAACGTTACCACATCTTGTAGGATGGCATCAAACAATTCTTCCAACCAAATCCACAATCATTACAGTTGTAGCTCTAGGTCCTCCCGAGCTAGTTCCCGTGAGAGAATTATAGGTCCCAAATGTTTTTGCCGAATACAGACGCGGGTGAAATATTCTTCTTCGGGGAAGAATCCGGGTAGAGTTTATTATAATTGTCCGAACTTTCCAAATGGTTGCGATTTTTTTTGTTGGGTAGAGAATTATGGCCCGGAGGAGGATAAAGATGCTAAGATCAGGGATTTGCTTGATGAGATTTCAATGCAATATATGTTGAAGTCGATAGATGTTGATGGTGCGTACAATTGCGGTTACAGGAGAGGTGGCCAGGTTTATGGAGTTGCGGGATTGATTGGTGGGGTGTTGTTGTCTCTGTTGTTGTTTTTGGCTTTCTTCAAGCAGTATTGACTGCTTCGTTATTGTCTGTAGTGTTCACAAAATTGTATTTTGTAGTTGTTATATTTTGCGGAACATGTATGTGGTCATGTACTGGATGTAAATTAAGAATATCTCTTCTTCCCTCAGTTGACTTTGTGTGTTGTTGGTGATGTATATTATGTAAATAAAGTGCCTAATGCAATATCTTTTCGTCTTACATGTTAGCTGGCATTTATGATGTTCTATCTTGATTGTTTTGTTCTAAGGCCATTTTCATTGGTTACTTGATGGCTTTTGTTGTAAAGTGATACTGAGGGTATTGTATAGTTCTGTCGTCGTAATTTTCATCCAGTTCTTTTGCATATTTTGGAAGTCACATATCAATTGCATATTTGATTTCGGTACTGCAGAAGATGGCTTTGGTTACATGTGGACAGTTGTTATGAAGTTAAATGTTTGGTTAAGAGTTATAAAGAATGATTGACATTATCTCATTACAATACCAACATACGAGCATGTATCAGCCAATCTGAAAAAATTATCTCATTACAATACCAACATACGAGCATGTATCTCATTACAAGACCAATTGCTTCCCATGAATCCGTGTTCCACTACTTTTAGCCCCATCACTACACCCTTCGGGGACTATCAAATTGAAGCCTTCAAGTGACTTGATCATAGCTTCACGCATGAACACATACCCTTCATCGGAAGACAGTCCGATCTCAACTTGTTGCTTGGACAAGTTATTTAACTCACAATAACGGGACGCAAAATTCTCGCTATTGTTGCCATCTTCTTTACCAAAATTTGTGGGGTGTAGCTTCTTCTAATTATCTCACGGTTCCATCTTCTCATCATATATTGTTTGGGAAGTTCGTTACAATTTGAAACTTTAAGGAAAGCCAAGAGATGTCTAAAAGGGAGATCAACAAACTCGAACATAAAGCATGAACAAGACCCATACTGAGTTTCTTTGGAATAAGTAATAACGGTCTCTTTTTCCGACCTACCAATGAATGTCACTGAGTAATAAGTGTTAGCAGTGTTTACGTCACCTTCTAGAGAATTCACATTATACAGTAGGCTTGCCTTGAGTTCTTTTTGAAACTTTAAAAACATTGTTAGAGTGTATACTTGTGCCATTTGTTCCTCCATATACCACCCGGTCTTCAATTTGAGTTTTCTATCGAGTGTACGGTGGTTCTCTTTTACTTCTTCTTCTCTTTGCCTACAAATAACTCTTTCAAATATCAAAGCAAATTCATGAAGTGAATACTTCTTTTGGGTGTGCTTTTTTAAAAAGGAATTCATTCCCTCACTTCTTTGGCTACTTGACATACCCGCCCAAAATGAGACCTATGGTATACGGGGGCCCATTTTTCACGGATTTGAAAAATATCACTCAACCATTTGTTGTTTTCTGTCCCATATTCCAAAACCAAAGCTTTCCATTGTTCTTCAAAAGAGACACAATCATACGAATGCCAAATGTTTTCTTTAAAACCTTCCATGAACTTAGGATTTTGAATCAATTGAGGCACCTCGGAAGGAATTTTATCTAAAATATGTCAGATGCAATATCTATGACGAATATGAGGGAAAACTTGTTGAATTGCAGCACCTATACCGCGGTCTTGGTCCATTACAATGGCTTGGGGAGCTTTCTTCATGACTCCTAGCCATGTTTGGAATAACCACACAAAAGATGAAGCCGTCTCATTTGGGATGAAACCACAACCAAGAAAAATAGATTGCCAATGATGGTTAATCCCAACAAATGGAACAAATAGCATACCATAACGGTTAGTACTATATGTAGCATCAAAAGAAACTACATCACCAAATATCTCATAATTCAAACGAGCAATTCCATCAACCCAAAAACAATGAGACAGTCTACCGGACTTATCTTGCTCGAATGCATAAAAGAAAGACGGATCTTTTTCCTTTTGCCATTTAAAAAAGTCTACCAACATTTGACCGTCATGACCTTTTAATGACTCTCTCAAATCTCTTTCATGGTTTCTAGCGTCTGTTATAGTAAATCCAACCCTATCGTATCCCCCACTTGACCCTTCAAAAAAAAGCATTTGCTTGCATGTGGGAATATTTGCATCCGCAAGTTGCTCCATTATGATTTTATCTGAACTTGACACAACACGATTACGCGGTAACAAATGCCTTCTACCTGGTGTGGTGAATGGATGATTATGCACCTCATGGAAAGAATAAACTGACCATGAATTCGTTTTCTTGTTTAATCTCACCCTAACCAATGCATTACAAGATGTCCTGGATGTAGTACCTATTCTAATATCATTATTCTTGCTTTTAGACACCCCCGCTTTATTACATAAAAAAGTTTTTTCCACCACCTGACCCTCCTTCAATTTATTACCCTCTTTACGCATTTGAAAATCCGAACATTTCGCGTAGCTATCATAGTATTTTTCTGCCAGCTCAAGGGTCTGAAATATCATACATATCTTTGAGATTAGATGCTCCTCGACAGTGGGGGTAAATTGACCTTCTTCAACATACAAAAAATTGTCACCCAATTGTGAGCAACCCTCACCTAACTCCATACCTGAAACAAATTCGGAAAGAGGTGTTAATTTCGAGATGTCCATTTCGGATTGCACTTCCTAAGTTTAACGCTCATATAATCAATATGTCCATTTAGGATTTAATTTCGATAGAAACTCTAAAAATTATTTTTTTCACACCAAAATCAGAAAAAGGTGTCTTTTCCCAACGTTATCAACACCACCAACAACAACAACAAAAAAATAAAAAATAAAAAAATAATTTTTTTTTATATATTACCTTCAGTAACGAAGAGGAATGTGGGAGAAAGAGATGAGAATAATGAAATGAGCTTCCAGATCTTGCTCGCGTCGTCAAGAGGAGGAGATGCGAACTGTCTATGGGTTGCGATCGTTCGAGGAGGAAGATTTGGGGCTAGGGTTTTGTTTTCTAAAATCGAAAAGGAGCAAGGAGGTGAGCGTGATAATTTGGGAAAGGAGAAGCTCAGAGATGGGTTCCGATCATGAATATGGGTTCCGATCGTTCGTTCGACGAAGGAAGCTCAGAGATTTTGGGGGTAGGGTTTTTTTTGTTCTCTAAAATCGATAAGGAGGAAGGAGAGATTGAGAAGAGGGGGGGGGGGGGGGGGGGGGGGGGGAGAGGAGAAGAGAGATCGATGGGTTCCGATCGTTCGATGGGTTCCGATCGTTCGACGAAGGAAGCTCAGAGATTTTGGGGGTAGGGTTTTTTCTGTTTTCTAAAATCGATAAGAGGAAGGAGATGAGATTGAGGCCAGTTGTATTTTGGGGGGGGGGGGGGGTGAAATTCCGATTATACCCCCCCTCATTAACAGATGAGCGGGAAGGGATCTAAGCCCTTGGATCTGGACAGCTATAATCGGACGGTCTACAGCCAGTGCGCACCTCGTTGCACACTGGGCTTGTGTGCAACGGAAAGTTTCCCTATATATATATATATATATATATATATATATAATTCTGACGTTGTCTGGCATCGAACCTAAAATCTCTTTTATATTAGTTATGTATGTGCATTGCACGTGTTTATTGGATCACAATGCACGTGTTTGTTTGGTTATAAATGGAGTTTGTTTGGTGACAAACTCTCCCATTAAATTAACTAGTAAGTTACCCGTGCGATGCACGTCTTTATAAATATATATATATATATATATATATATATATATATATATATATATATATATATATATATATATATATATAAATTTATGATGTTCTCTGACATCGAACCTAAGACATTTTTTATATTAGTTGTGCATGTGCATTGCACGTGTTTGTTTGGTTACAATGCACGTGTTGTTTGGTGACAAACTCTCCTATTAAAATAGTAGAGATAAAGAAGAGATATATATATTTAAAAAAAAATTCTGACGTTGTCTGGCATCGAACCTAAGACCTCCTTTATTTTAGTTATGCATGTGCATTGCACTTGTTTATTGTATTACAATATACATGTTTGTTTGGTTATAAATGAAATTTATTTGGTTACAAATGAAATTTTTTGGTGACAAATTCTCCTATTAAAATAGTAGAGAAGAGTTATCTTTTTTTTAAAAAAATTCCAGCGTTGTCTAGCATCGAACCTAAGACCTTCTTTATATTAATTATGCATGTGTATTGCACGTGTTCATTGAATTACGATATATGTATTTATTTAATTCTAAATAAATTTTGATTAGCGACAAATTCTTCCATTAAAATAGTAGAAAGAAGAAGAATAAAATTCTATGCTAACAAAATGAATTATGCTCAAAAACATGAAAGATTTGCTGTACTGACCCATTTTTTGAAAATATTTGGGGGTCTGACCCACTTTCGAAAACAATTAGCGACCTGACCCAGTTTTGAACACGTCAGCATAAACCGTTATTAAAAATAACGGCATAGGGGATTACCATGTCGTTCTTCCAAAAAGCGGCATCATTTTACATTTTTTTAGCATGCTGTTATTTGGAGTAACGACATCTGTATATTTCTCATACAAGTGTGAATCTTCTAACATGTAAAAAAATTCTAAGTGTTGAAACAACTTATAAATAATGCCGTTATCTCCAATAACGGCATTTGAATTACTTATGCCGTTATTGGAGATAACGACATCAGTTATAATAAAATCAGTTACTGATGCCGTTATTTTATTGTAACTGATGCTGTTATCTCCAATAACGGCATCAGTAATTCGATTGCCGTTATTGGGGATAACGGCATTATTTATAAGCTGTTTCAACACTTAGAAATTTTTTACAAGTCAGAATATTTACACTTGTATGAGAAATATATAGATGCCGTTATTCCAAATAATGACATGCTAAAAAAAATGTAAAATGATGCCGCTTTTTGGAAGAACGGCATGATAATCACTTATATCGTTATTTTCAATAACGGTTTATGCTGACGTGTTTAAAACTGGATCAGATCGCTAATTATTTTTGAAACTAGATCTGACCCCCAAATATTTGGAAAAAGTGGGTCAGTACGACAAAAATTCCAAAAACATCCCATTTCTAATCACAATCACCATTTGCGTGTTGTCCAAACTTCTCCTCCTATATCCCTCCCTCCCTCCCTCCCCTCTCTCTCATCCCATCACCAACCGTCAATCTCCCTCCTCCCCAATCTCAACCCATCCAACGATCCATATCCACTCATCCCCTTCCCCCAATCCAAACCGACTACCCAATCTCGCCGCCTCAACTCACCATTAAATCGCCCTTTACTCCATTCAAGAAAACACACCCACCCCACAAAACAAATCGGGTCGAATCCCCCAAGCCCCATACCCGCATCCACCATGAGCCGCCGATCCGCTAACTCCAACACCACCACCGCCCGCCAAGCGTGGGTCCCCCGCTCCTCCTCATCCTCATCCTCATCCTCCCCCTCCCCGCTCCTCCCAACCCCATCTACACCAGCTCCCGTACCCGACCCGAAACCCGCCACCCGCAACCCCAACCCTAACCCTGACACTAACCGCTTCCACCGCAACCACCGCCCACAGCCGCCGCCCCCCGATCGGATCCCGACCAACGCCGAGATCCCCCAACTGGTCCAAGAAATCGAGGACAAGCTCCAGCGCGGCTCCGTGGAGTGCATGATCTGCTACGACATGGTCCGCCGCTCCTCCCCGATCTGGTCCTGCTCCAGCTGCTTCTCCATCTTCCACCTCCACTGCATCCGCAAGTGGTCCCGCTCCCCCACCTCCTCCGCCGACCAATCCCCCTCCGCCAGCTGGCGCTGCCCGGGCTGCCAGTCCGTACAATCCACCACTTCCAAGGACCTCTCCTATAATTGCTTCTGCGGCCGCAGGCAGGACCCACCCAACGACTTCTACCTCACCCCTCACTCCTGTGGCGAGCCCTGCGGTAAACCCTTGGTTCGCCTAAATCCAAATCAAGATCAAGAAGACGTGGCATTTCGCTGTCCCCATAATTGTGTTCTGCAATGTCACCCTGGCCCCTGCCCCCCTTGTAAGGCGTTCGCGCCGCGGCAGCCCTGCCCCTGTGGGAAGAAGACGATTGTGAGAAGATGCTCGGATGTGAAAACTCCGTTGACGTGCGGGCAGAAGTGTGATAGGTTGTTGACTTGTAGGAGACATAGGTGCGAGAAGTTGTGCCACACGGGGTCGTGTAGCCCGTGTTTGGTGCCTGTTGCCGCAGCTTGCTTTTGTGGGAAGAAGAGGGAAGTTGTGCTTTGCGGGGATATGGGTTTTGAAGGGGTGGTGGATGGAGGTGGAGGGGTGTTTTCGTGTGGGATGGAGTGTGGGAAGGGGTTTGCGTGCGGGAATCATGCGTGTAGGGAGAAATGTCATCCCGGGGAGTGCGGGGAGTGCGAGCTTGTGCCAGAGAAGATTAGGAGGTGTTGTTGTGGGAAGATGGAGATTGATGGGAGGAAGAGGGAGAGTTGTTTGGATCCGATACCGACGTGTGGGGGGGTTTGTGAGAAGGTGTTGGCTTGCGGGGTGCATAGGTGTAGGGAGAAGTGTCATGAAGGGGAGTGTGCGGAGTGTTTGGTGAAAGTTGAGCAGAAATGTAGGTGTGGGTCTAGTCGGAGGAATGTGGAGTGTTACAGGACGATGGAGGAGGAGCATAGTTTTGTGTGCGATAAGGCTTGTGGGAGGAAGAAGAACTGTGGGCGGCATCGTTGTAGTGAGAAGTGTTGCCCATTGTCGAAACCAGGCAGTGGGCAGTCATTGGATGGTGATTGGGACCCGCATCTTTGTTCGGTTCCCTGCGGGAAGAGGCTTAGATGTGGGCAGCATACGTGCCAATTGCTTTGCCATAGTGGGCATTGCCCGCCTTGTCTTGAAACCATATTTTCGGATCTTTCATGTGCTTGTGGGAAGACTTTGATACCTCCACCAGTCCCTTGTGGAACTCCCACTCCGTATTGCACTCATCCGTGCCTTATTCCACAACCATGTGGACACACTGCCTCCCATACTTGTCATTTTGGGGATTGCCCTCCGTGTTCAGTGCCAGTTGCTAAAGAGTGCATTGGTGGTCATGTTCTCTTGAGAAATATCCCTTGTGGGTCAAAGGATATTCGGTGCAATCAGCTCTGTGGAAAGACCCGACAATGTGGAATGCACGCTTGTAGTAGAACCTGTCATCCTGCTCCATGCGATCCACCAGTTTCAGGGTCTGGTTCTAATGTGAGGACTTCTTGTGGGCAAGTTTGCGGGACTCCGAGGAGAGATTGCAGGCACACTTGCACTGCTTCTTGCCATCCTTTGTCCCCTTGCCCTGATCTGAGATGTGAATTTCCTGTGACTATTGCTTGTTCTTGTGGGAGGATCACTGCTAGTGTGCCTTGTAGTGCTGGAGGAAGCATGAGCAGCTTCCATGTGGATTCAATGTTAGAAACTTCTGTCATTCAAAAGCTTCCTGTCCCACTTCTTCAACCAGTTGAAGGAAATGGGAAGAAGGTTCCTCTTGGGCAGAGGAAGCTGACTTGCGATGAAGAGTGCGAGAAGCTAGCAAGGAAAAGGCAGCTTGCAGATGCATTCGACATAAATACCCCCAATCTTGATTCGTTGCATATTGGAGACAACTCATCCGACTTGCTTGCTGATATTTTCCGAAGAGAACCCAAATGGGTGATTGCAGTAGAAGAGAGGTTCAAGTACTTGGTACTAGGCAAAGGGAAAGGAACTACATCAACTGGCCTTAGAGTCCATGTTTTTAGCCCAACATTGAAGGAAAAGAGAGATGCAATTCGCCTCCTGGCAGAAAGGTGGAAGCTTTCGGTTCAAGCTGCAGGTTGGGAGCCGAAAAGGTTCCTTGCAGTTCATGTCACAACCAAATCTAAACCACCTGCGCGAATTATTGGGGCTAAGCCGGGTGTTCCTGTGGCTGCTCTCCATCCTCCAGCATTTGATCCTCTCATTGATATGGAACCGAGGCTCGTAGTTGCTATGCTTGACTTGCCTAGGGATGCTGATATTACTGCTTTGGTTTTGAGGTTTGGTGGAGAGTGTGAGTTAGTTTGGTTGAATGATAAGAATGCTTTAGCTGTCTTCAGTGATCCAGCAAGAGCTGCAACTGCGTTGAGGAGGTTGGATCATGGGTCAATTTATCACGGGGCTGTAGTTGTTCTTCAGAATCCAGCGGCTCCAGGAGCCAATCCATGGCAAGGAGGAGCTGCTGGGTCTTCTTCTGTGAAGCCTGGAAAACCATGGAAAAAGGCCCTTGAATCAGAGTCGGATTCGTGGGGAGGTGATTGGTCAGTTGCGGCTGATACTTCTTCAGTTCCTGTATGGAAAGGAAATGAACCAGCTCCGATCTCAGCATCAATGAACCCATGGAATGTTCTCGACACTGATTCTACTAAGAATTCTTCAGTGGTATCTGAGTTGGTGGAGGGCAAGGATTCAGCTGCTCATACAAAATCAGGAAGTTTGGTTATTGAATCGGGAGATGGAGTTTCAGCTTCCTCATTCCAAGTTCATGATGGGGATGTCGACAATTGGGAGGAAGCTTGTGAATAAGGAGAATTTAGTAGAAGTAGCTTCATTATAGTTTTCTTTCTTGTTTTCAGCTTTTTGATTGGTTAGATTCTCTCGAGATGGAGGTTGAAACATACATATGAGTACTGGTTTTTGTACATGGTCAGTATTCACTTCTTGCTGGATAGGATTTTATTGGCAAGAGAGGCAATCTGCCTGTGTTACTTTGTCAAAATTACATCAGGCTGGTTTAAATTGTCTGCAAGATGATATTTGTGCTGCTTTCTACTATGATTCATTTTGTTACTCGGTTTACAGACACTTGGGGATGCTGCATTTATCTGGATCTTCTATTCTGATGCTTTATGGGGATTGTTTACTCTTGTTACAAGGTAAGATTCCGACAACAGGCAACTTCACGTTTTCTGTGCATTATATGTACACCAATTAATATTTGCAATTTTCAGTATTTAATCTATGATGATGTTTTCTTTTAGATGCCATATAATTATGCTTTTTGAGTGTTCTGCATTATTTTTAGCTTAACTAGAACCTTGAGTTGTAAAAGTATGTAGCTTCAAATTCTAGGAAGTGCAAAACACATAACAGAAGAAATATCAAGTGGATCAAAGCAGTACGGCGACAGCGACATCTTCAATGTGAAGAGTATAAAATTTTAATAAAATTTTAACTGAGAGTACCACGATAATCGATTGCTAAAAAATATGGCAAATGGAAATAGCAATTTGAAAATTTCGTTGCAATGGTTCTTTGCTATAATTTTGCCCTTTTTTTTTAAGCAGACGACACAACATGTTCCGTCTCACTTATTTTTTTTAATAATCTTAATACTAGATTAGATTAAGTTAGTAATTAGTAGTAGATTTAGATTTCTAAATTAATAAGTAGGTAATTAATTAGGATAATTGGGGATTAATTAGAGCATCCACAGTCATTTGCTATTTATCCACTTTATGCATTTTTTTAGCAAACGAATCACTGCAGTCTTTTGCTATTTATGCATATTTTGATGATTTCGCAACAGTAGATGACTATATATGAGAGCGGATATAAGAAAATGCATATTATACAGATGGATCTTTGACCACGAAAAAAAATAATTTTTTAATTGATCGGACGGAACTTCAAAGTCCGCCCGATGTTTTTTTTTCAATTTTTCCGCTACAAAATTGCAAAAAAACCAATTTCTCCCCCCGGAGGGGCCCATTTATTATTATTATTATTATTTTTTTCAACTAAAAAAATTGTTTTAATTATTAAAAAAATTGAAAAAATTATTTACAAATCGTGGGATGCATCTCGAAGATCCGTCCGATCTTTAAATATTTTTTTTTGCTGTATTTATAGCAATTTACGACTGCAGCAAACTCAATTTGCTATATGTATAATATGCATTTACCCATTTTTTAGCAAACCACGACTGTGGATGCCCTTAGTGGTAGTTTATGATTTAATGGAGGACTATATTCTTGGATAGGACATTTTTTGCTTAAGACAGGACAACATGTCTCGTTTGAGGTTTTTTAGAAATTTTTTTTTGGATATTTTTTAGACGGTACAACATGTACCGTTTGATCATTAAAAACAAAAAAAAATCTTTAGAAACAACTTGTTTCGTTTGATCCCATTAATAATAAAAAAAAAAACCAAGAGACGGAACATGTTCCGTCCTCTATGGAACATGTTCCGTCCTCTATAATTTGAGAATCTTCATTTCGTTTCTCAAATTTGAGAAGCGACTGTAGTGGTTTTGCCAAAATATGGCAAAATAACAAACGACTGCAGACGTTCAATTGCTATAAAATGGCAATTTAGCAAAAATAGCAAACGACTGTGGATGCTCCTACGACTTGAACAGGTTGTTAATTTGTCGGTTACCTGCCATTTATTCATGAGCAAATGTTTTTTCTCTTTTTTCTAAGGAAAATGTGGAGTATATCCACCAAGTTTCATTAATAAGATGATAACGAAACAAATCCCGAGGATTGGACCACTGTACAAAAATGTACAAAAAAGTAAGAAAAGAAATAGATATAAAGTAAAACATGAAAACTTCTAACTTCTCTGGGATGGTGGAACAAATCCAACACTGAAAAGCAACATCTACAGTACATCAAGAGAAAGATATCCCTCCAACAACATTCCTGGACGGTGGGAATTTAAGTCAAGCGTTAGCTCAGTCAGTCAAGTGTCTACTATCTGAACTGAAGGCGATAAACACATACAATCTAAGCGAAGAGGATAAAGCTTTCAACTTAATATACTAGTAATTTACACGTGCGACGCACGTTTTAATAATTTCAAAAAATAAAAATAAAAACTCTGATGTAGGGAGGATTTGAACCGGAAACCTCCTTTATATTAGTTATGTACGTGCGTTGCACATGTTGGTAGAATGACAAAATGAAAAATGACACTAAGGCCTTCTCCCATTATAATATTAGAGATTAACTATCAGATTCATACAAGCATTTGATAACCACCATGCCACACGGGAAATCTGCCAAGGAGAAGCTCTCGGTGGTCGGTGTGATCAAGGACTTGAAGGAAGATGAACTTAGGAAGGGAACTCATAAACCAAGGTCTACATCCTTGAGTTGCATAGCTATGGAGGGAATTTCAGTTGGAAGTGATAATGCGCGTTAAGGGTGAGATTCATTGTCACGATTGCAGAGGAATTAGACATTACAAGAGTGATTGTCGCAAGTTATTGAATCAGAATGGTGCCAACATAGTCAATGCGGCTGAATCAGGTGATAACTTACACAGTCTTCTTGTTTTAAGTTTTATATATGTGGATTCTAGCTGATTTCTTGATTCGGGTAGATTTCATGATTCGGGCATGAGGGAGATGTTTTCTATTTACAAGTCTACAACAGACCATTGTGTGAGGATGGAGACTGGTGAGATTTGTGATTTAGTGGGTGAGGCGACAGTTGAGTTGGAGATGCCAGATGGAAATGATTTTACATTGGAGAAGGTCATGCGTGTTCCTTTGTTGAAGCGGAACCTAATATCCTTGGGAACACTAGAGGTACTGAGCTACAGGTACACAGCTCGAGATGAAGTTCTATCTGTTTGGGAAGGTCATCGTAAGGTGATATGAGGGGAAGGAGGGGTGTTTAACATAACTTCTACAAACTTTGTGGGAACGAGAAATTTGTGCAAGTCTTTCTAAGCCCAACGTTTCTAAAGTATCTAGTTTGCTGCAACTAGAATCACCGAAGCGAGATCGGGGTGTTCAAATATTGTCCAGAGGTGGATGATGCATTGAGGTAGGTGGATTTCGTGTAGAGGGTGCACCTCTGTGTTGACGCTTACTGGGGTATGCCCTTGAATAGGCATACTATTGGAGAAATAACAGCTGGAGGTAAATTCGACTAGCAGAAGAACCCAATGAATCGCGTTGTTTATATGAGGAGAAAGGGAAAAGTCTAGAGACAATTAATTACACAAGTGTGGAAGCATGTGTATGCAATACATGGTGGAGATTGTTGAGTAGGTTCGATGTGACGAGAATAGGATGAAGCGAAAAGATGTTTCAAGCGAAGAAGGGAGACGAAGGAAGTTGTTGTTTCTGGCTGGCAGGAAGGTGACAGTTGATTGCAACCAAGCAAGAAGTGCTCGACTGCAAGTGCAGTCGACTGCTCTTGCGAGCAGTGAACCGATAGAGGCGGCAACAACTATTGGGCTTTGTTCTTTGGGGATATGTTTGAGCTCAATTTCTTCTCCAAGGTCGATCGTACGACTCCTATCGTTTGACTTACTCTTCATGGTATATCAGACGGTGTTGGATCGATATTACAACATAAGGTTTCTTTAGATCTCTATATAACAATGTAATGTCCTCCATGAGAGCTAGTATTTCATCTGGGAGTATTCTCAATTATAAACACTAGAGTGTCTTCTAGCAGGATTGAGAGATAGATTGGTTCTTGATGAGAGTGTTGTAATTTTTTAATATTCTCTAGTTGAATAATATGTCAGTTATTTCTCTCTAGGATTAGGTTCGCCAAACCGGAACAAAATTGTATGCTTTGTATTTTTGGTTTGGTTCTCTATTACTTGGTTGTTCATTAGATCGGGTGTCACATAATTCAACACCTAACACTTGTCTCGGATAGAAATGGGCATTCAACATTGTCAATACCAAAAATTCGAGGCAATAAGTAAGCTAATGGAAATTAGGCACCAAGGATGAAGGGATAAACCTCCTAAAAAAACCCTAGACGAAAGGACTTTAGTTTGTCGGACATATGCAAAGGGATAGAGACGTTGGGTTTTCTTATGATTTGCGCTGTATCTTTGATATGTCTGTTTAGGTTTATCATTGAGTCTCAGCTGGGCTTCTATGGGTTTTGATAGCCCAAGTGGCCTTTTTTACTTTAGTTGAACTTCTGTTTTAGTTGGGCCAAGTTGCTTTGTTTGTTTGAATTTGAAATCAGATTTATCAAAAGAAAATAAAAATCTTTTACCATTTTTTTTTGGAAATCTGTATTTTGATTATCAGAAGGGAGAAAAAAAAACTAGTTTCTTTTATGTCTAATTGTTAGTCTTCAGCTTGTCGTTAAATACACCCCAGTTTGGAAGTAAAAGAGAAGCAGGCAATTTGTTCCATAGTTTATTTTTATTTTTAAGAAGTAAAAGTGTAAGCCATGTAACAAACTTTCAAATTCAGTAAAGAAACTGTTGTGGAAAATTAAAGCTTGCATGATGCTCAATGGATTTAAGGGTATGTTAGAAGTGTTAAGTCGAGGAGTTTGCGAGAACAGCATAAACAAAGGTTCATCTTCATCAACTCGAGAAAGGAAAAGCTGACAAATAGGATCGGTTTCCTTCACAATTTTTTTTTTTTCTATGTACTTCTTGCAATTCAGAAAAGCAAAAAAGCGAATCTGTTCAGTGAAGGCTAGGTAACATAATACTTCAAGAAATTCGACGAGAATAGATAAAATTTCCTAGAAGATAATGAAACGATCCTTAGATTCATAGAACAAGTACTTTCAGTGAAGGTTAGCTAGGTAACATATTACTTAAAGAAATTTGGCGAGAATGGATAAAATTTCCTAGAAGATATTGAAACATCCTCAAATTGATATATATATACTTTCAGCAGTATGAAGAATAATAACCAGATTATATGCATCAGGTTTTAGGATCAGCCATAGTGTATGTCCCCATTCAACCAGCTAGTTCATACATTCTGGAATTGAATCACACTAGATTCTAAGCACATCAATAACAAGCAAAAAAGCGGCCCTAATACTACAGCTTCAAGAATTTGGGACTTGACAAAGGGATATAATAGACTAAGATGTGATATGCTAAAACAAATAGCACCGAAACCGTGTTGGGTTTATGTTTTGAATACTTGAGTCCGATGTGAAGAGAATGCAATGCATCGAGAAGAGATCGAAGCGTCGTTGGTAGAAGAAAGAGCAGTGAGAGACAGCAACAGTGCAATGGCAGTCGGCTACCACTAAGTACAGTCATTGTTGCAGCTCTGACTTGTTGCAGTCGACTGCCACTTTGGGTAGTCAACCGCAACGAGCAGCATCAGCTGTATATGAGCTGATTCCAGGTGATTTTTTGAGCTCAACTTCTTCTCAAAGTTAGATCATACGATACTTTTCATGTAGCCTCTTCTTCAGAATATATAGGACAATTATTGTATCAAGACTACAACTTAGAGTTTCTCTAGATCTCTATATTATTATAGTTTTGGCCTCATTTGAGAACCAAGAGAGAGTACTTCATTGTAAACATCAATATAGAGATTTCTCCATTGTAAACAATTAATTATATTCCAATGAGGCTTGAGAGATAAGACATGTTTTTTGTGAGAGTGTTCTATCTCTTGTATCTTCTTATTTGAATAATACTTTCTTTATTTCTCCCCCGGATTAGGAGTAGCCAAACCGGGACAAATATTATGTGCCTTGTGTACTTGGTTTGATCTATTGTTTAATTATTCATTGGATTGGTTGCCGCTAAACTCAATAACAATTCTTAACAATTGGTATCCGAATTTTAGGTCGTAAATTTTCGTCGTTCAGGAATTTCTCGAGTTTCCTTGGAGAAATGACAGATTAAAGCTTCACGAAGATCAAGCAGGGGTGGTCATCCGTCATAAATTAAGAAAATATGTTGAAGATTCATTCAGAAGCTTTGGGTTTAGTTCCGATGTTTTCGGCGAACAAAGTCAAGTGTAGAAGCGCTGCGAGTATGTGGGCAAAACTCATAACTGACTATGCAGAATCACCATTACAAGAACTGATGTACTGGAAGAAAAAACTATTCAGTTACTCAATGAAGTAAGATACCGCTCTTCAAGATCATATATGGGAATCCGATTCGGAGTTATCTGAAATTGAAGGCGATGAACACAGATGATCTTAAAGATTTTAATTTGACAAATTTACTACCAAATCCATAAATACATATGAGAGCCACAATGCTAGACGGAGAGTCTATCAAGGAGAAGTTTTCAGTAGTAGAGGTGATCGAGGGATTGGGGGAAGATGGACTAAGGAGGGAGACTCAGAGATTCGAGTTTACTTCTACAAGGTGCATCAGGCTGAATTGTACTTCAAGTGGAAGAAAAAAATGCATATAAGGGTAGTATCCGTTGCCATAATTGTAGAAGGATTGAGCATTTTAAGAGGGATTGTCACAAGATGCTGAATCAGAAAAGCGCCAACATTTCTAGGGTTACTAGTGCCGCTGAAGCAGGTGATAACTTAGATTGTTCTCTTATTTCAAGTTCAATAGATGTGTATTCAAGATGGTTTCTTAATTCAGGTAGTTTTTCTCATATATGCTTTAAGAGAGAGAGGTTTTCTACTCACAAGAGATCATTGTGTAAAAATGGTGATTGGTGATATTTGTGAAGTAGTGGGTGAGAGAACAGTTGAGTTGGTGGCACCAGATGGAAAGAGGTACACACTAGAGAAAGACATATACATTCCTTTGTTGAAACAGAACCTTATATCCTTAGGAACTCTTGAAGCACGGTGATGCAGGTACATAGCTCAAAGTGGAGTTCTGTAAGTTTGTGTAAGCCTTAAAACTCAGCTAAGTGTTTTAAAGCCTATTATTCATAGAGCACTATCTAGTATGCCACTGCTACCACTAAAATCATTGAACCAAGATCGCGTCGTTCGAATATAATCGAGAGGTGGATAGTGCCTCGAGGTAGGTGGAGTTCGTGCGGAGGGCGACGTCCCCTTGTTAATGCCTACTAGGGTGCCCTTGATGAGGCATACTGATTGGAGAGAAATGTGGTAAATAAATTGAAATAGCTGAAGAACCACTGAACCAGGTTTGTTTATCGGTGGAGAATGAAAGAGTCTAGAGGCAATTTGTTACACAGTATTGAAAGCATGAGTATGTAATATAAGATGGTGATTGTTGGGTTTGTGTCTTTCATATTTGAGTTCGATGTGAAGAGATGGAGATGAAGCGAGAAAAGGTCGAAGCGAGCACTAGCAGCAGGCAGGACAGCAGTGCAGTGGCAGTCGACTGTTGTAGCTCTCTGACTTGAGGGTTTGCATTGCAGTCGACTGCCACTTTGAGAAGCCGACTGCAACTAGGGGCATCAGCTATATATGAGCCGATTCTAGGTGAGTCTTTCGAGCCCAACTTCTTCTCTAAATTAGATCATACAGTTCTCATCGTTTAGCTTCTTCTTCAGCATATATCGGACAGTTAATGTATCAAGACTACAACCCAGAGTTTTCTCTAGATCTCTATATATTATTATATTGGCCTATTTTGAGAGGCAAGAGAAAGTAATTCATTGTAAAGAGTAGTAGTAAGTGTTCTCCATTGTAAACAGCAGATTATCTTCCAGAGGCTTGAGAGATAGATTCTTAGTGAGTGTTGTATCTCTTGTATCTTCTTTAATTGAATACAATTTTCCTTATTTCTCCCCTGAATTAGACATAACCAAATCGGGACAAATATTGTGTGCTTTGTTTGATTGTTCATTGGGTCCGTTGTCGCTAAACTTAGCAACTCCTATTATACTTCCACTTTTAATAAACATTGGGATGATCAACTAGTGAGTTGGAAATGATTTGCAGAGAGGGAGACAATGTTGTTCCTCACAGAAACGCCCATAGTAACTTTATATCGAAATGGAACAAGATACTATGTTCTGAAAGAAATTGACGTTATTTCATCTTCTCTTGTACTAAAAGATATGACATGTGCTTCAAATTTATTCTTTCATGCTAGTAAAACTGCGAGTTTAAACTTAATAGCATAAACACATATTAAAGACGAGTATATGATTTAGCATGACCTTTTTAAAGACAAGATCAAGCCAGTCTCTCACACATGCGGAATATATTGCAATACATGACACAATAGTTGTAATATATCATTTTAAGCTTTATTCCGAAATAGGAAATTCAAATATTGAAACAAAATATGCCATGGTTCACATCAACTCAAGCACAAATGAGTTTTTCATCTCTGGACATGAAATTAGAACAACACTAATTCAACATCGTGAGAATGTTGCTTAGCTACAAAGACAAACACATCTTGTCGCATTTAGCGTAGCTCACATCCTGGGTTTGGAAATGATATGAATCCGTATTTGCAACAAATTTGTGAAATACACCAAACGGATCGTATGAATTTTTGGGATTGTGTCTGTATACTGAGTTCGATGAGAAGAAGAAGATGTTGAAGCAAAGGAGGTCGAAACGTTGTTGGAAGTGAGAAGAAGCAACAACAACAAGAGCAAGACAACAACAACAACAATAGTCGGATGACAATCAACTGCTACCCCAAATGCATGCTCTCTGGTTTGGAGATGACCAAATACGGTCGACTGCTACTTTGGGTAGTTGACCAACAACAGTGGCAGCAGCTCTTTGGTCGGGTCTGGGTGATTTGTTTTCAGCCCATCTTCTACTCCAAGTTAGATCGTATGGGTCCTATTGTGTGTCTGTTTGTTCAAGATATAATTGATGGCTAATGTATCAAGACTACGACCTAAGGTTGTAGCGCCCCGAATTCCGAACACAGGTAATTCATAGCAAATACATGATCTTTTACTTTAACTTCATGCAAAAATATAAGGAATTTAAAACATTTTCATTTACAACATCGTTCTTTACAATAGCACATCAGAAATAAATAGATACAATGCAACATATGATAATGTAAGCTCTTCAATCTCGTGACATTCCTCATAATGACTTCAAGTCCATGTTAAATTCAATCATGCAACTAGAAAACTGTGGGTACGTCAGTTGCATAGAACTGATGCATTGCTATAATACAATAATTTTACCATCTTAACAATCACAAACTTGGAAGCAGAAATATAGAAAAATGACTATCCTAATTATGTCAGTGTATGATATGAACTTAATGCCTAATACAGATATTTAAACCTATGATGACACTACTTGTTCGGATTCTATGCATCTCATACTACATAGGTCCGAGGGCAAACCCTTAACATACTCCACAATCTAGGGTTGAATCCCTCATTATGCAAATGCCTAAACCTAATGAATATACTCCAATGCGTAATCACGCGTGAGTCGCACCCCCAGGATATTCGACTTTACCGCCCTATCCCTAGCCCACATATAGTCAATTTATCGGGCGTATCCTCAGCCAAGAACCCTAGCAAGTTGGTATCCCGTAATTACGGAACTTACCGGCATAACCCTAACCCATATACATGGATTTACTGGGCGTATCCTCAGTCCCGACCATTTCTAGGAACTGCAAACTCTTTACCGGCCTTTTCGTAGATAGACGGACATACCTCTAGCCCACATACTGTGGATTTACCGAGCGTATTCCTTGATCACGAATCCCTCGGAGTTGCAAATTCTTTACCAGACATGTTCGTCATCATTTCTATCATATCTTCTTCTAGTTCATATCCTTAAAAATAAAGAATGCCACCTAGAACTAGCTTACCTTCCTACCGGACTTAAGACAACATACCGAGAATGTTAGCTCATACCAGCTACTTCTCAAATTTTATTTATCATAACTTGCCGGTCTCCGCAGGTCTTGCTCAGCCTTTAGATTTCAATATTCAAACTGAGATCATATAGGTTATCTTAACCTCAATTACACAATTTTTCATTATAAAATTGTTGATTCTTTCATCACAAAAATGTTATCGAAGACTCACTTCTTAAAATAGATAATGTATATTATAATTTTTCAACTCAATGAGTTTCCCAAATTTCTATTAGATTATTTCGATTATTATAAAGTTAGCTCATTTTAACATAAACAAACACCTTCGAATTTAGATTATAAACTAGACTCATCTAGTACATTGTTTAAAGTAACTTTTAATCCCCAAAAGTACATCTTAAATAGGGTAGAATTATTTTCAAATATTCTATTTACATTCTAAAATATTTCCACAATTTTTTCCAATTCTTAAAATGTGAAAAATCTTAAAAATAAAAATTTATACAAAATGTGTACACCAGGGGTCAAACCCAGGCCGCTCAGCAACCCAGACCGCAACCAACCAGTGAGCCAACTCACATTTGTGAAGAAAATCCCCATTCAATTGCTTATATATCCTATCTACTGTTAATATATATAAAAATCGAAATTTGGAAAAGAGCAGTCTCCCAAGACTCGAACCCGCAACTTATAGTAGTGTTCACAGTGATTTAAACCCAATGACAAGACCAGGCAATGAAGCCTCACATTCTGACATTAGTACTATTGTAAATCTTTTATTGCAACTCTCTACTTCTAAATTTCTTTAAAGAATAATTTCAATTTCGCATTTGCTATAAATTATTATTTCTAATCAGTTCCAGAGAATAAGTGTATTAATCCGAAATAAATCATATAACCATCTTTTCTCAAAATTAAAGGAAATTATTATCCAACTTGTATAAATTATTCATAGTTCTACAACTTGAACTATATAAATTATTGTTCCTGAAGAAACTATATCTTTTTGGGAAGTTTTTTTTAATATATTACAATATTGTATTTAGAGAAATTTAATTCCATGATTTTTTAAAATAAACTTTTCATTAATTAAGAATAAAACTCTTACACATACATATCTTCAATTATCTACTACATGATTATAATTAAGCATGTACTAATAAGATTTCTCGGAATTTCCTTTACATACACCTACTAACTATCATCTTCTTATTTCTAGTTTGACAAGAAATATTTATTAACACATTAGAAGACAATAAAACACCCCATACATTTACACTCTAATTATGACTAAGAGCGCACAATCAAAATTCTAGAAAACTTCTATACTTGTACATATTAAAAAAAATTAGCATCTACACATGTTATTGTGAAGCATGCAAAATTACAAAATTTTAGACACCCACCTCAAAAAGCTCATAGTAGTAGAATCCTTAGCAAAATGTTCCAAAATATCCACAACACCAACAAAACCACAAGCCTCCCTCCTTGAAATTTCTGAAGGCAATAGCACCCTTAGACTCTCTTTCTCTTCTCTCTCTCTTTTTTTTCTTTTTTTGATTTAGTTTGTGTTCATTTGGGGTTAGAATATGGGGGTATTTATAGGGTGAATTAATGAGTAGTTTTAATAACTCCCCACTTTCTAAAAGCGCTCCCCACTCACACACAAACTCCCCCACTCTTTCCACTCACTCATTGGCTGACCAACAAGGAAGGGGAAAGCACGTGCACGTGCACCCATGTGGGCACACTTCAACATACAATTTCATTATTAGTTTTTCAATTAAATTAGGTGTGTATGCTACACATTGTAACGTGTACTAGTCTATCTAATTTTAAATGAGAGGTCATGCACGTTAAGTGCACACCTAAAAATTAGGGGCTTTAATTTATAATAGTTTTAATTTGTTACAAAATATAGATTTGAGCCTAGTTGATTTTTATTAAAATTAACCATACACTAGTGACTTGTAAAATGAGCGAAAATCAAGAGAATTTCATTAATCGACACGTGCACAAAATTACGTGCAAAGTACGTGCAAAAGAAAATATTAAAAAAAAGTATTTTCGGGGATGTTACAAAGGTTTCTCTAGATATCTATATATTATTTTATTGGTCTCCTTTGAGTGGCAAGATAGAGAGAGAGAATACTTCATTGTAAAGAGTAATTGAGAGAGTTCTCCATTGTAAACAACATATTATCTTCTACCGAAGCTTGAGAGATATATAGGTTCTTGATGCGAGAGTCATACAAAACATATTATCTAGTTCAATAATATTTTACTTATAACTCCACGGATTAGGCATAGCCAAACCGTAACAAATCATTGTGTGCTTTGCGTACTTGGTTTGGTCTCTTGTTTGATTGTTCATTGGATCTATTGTTGCTAAACTCAACAACGAATTCCTAACAATTGGTATCAGAGCATTAGGTCATAAATCTTTCGTACTTAAAGAGTTTCTCAAGTTTCCTGGGAGAAGATGACATGTCAGAGTTCTACGAAGATCAAGTAGGGGGTCGTCTGATATAAAGTAGGAGATCTAGTTGAAGATTTATTCAGAATCCCTTGATTAATTCAGAATTTATTCAGAATCCCTTGGTTTAATTTTGATGTTTTCGGTGAACAAAGTGAGGTGTAGAAGCGCAATGAGTCTATGGGCACGACTCATAACCGACGATGCAAAATTGCCATTACAAGAACTGTTGTATTGGAAGAAAAATTGTTCAGTTACTCAATGAAGGAAAGTACTGCTCTTCGAAGTCATATAGGGGAATCCAATTCCGGGTCATCTGAATTGAGGGCGTCGAACACAGATGATCTTAAAAATTTCATCTTGATACCTTCAATACCAGATTCATGCAAGCATTTGATAACTACCATGCTAGATGAAAAGTCTACCAAGGAGAAATTTTCGGTAGCAGAGATGATCAAGGGCTTGAAGAAGGATGAAGTTAAGAGGGGGACTCAAAGATTGGCGTCTACTTCTGCGAGTTACATTGGGCTGGATCATATTTCAAGTGGAAGAAAAAGTGCACATAAGAGAATGATTCATTGCCACCGTTGCAAATTGATTGGGCATTCTAAGAGAGATTGTCGAAAGTTGCTGAATCACGAGAGTGTCAACATTGCTAGTATTTTTAGTGCTACTGAATCAGATTATACTTTAGATTGTACTCTTGTTTCAAATTCTATAGATGTGTATTCAGACTAGTTGCTTGAATCGTGGAGTTCATCTCATATATGGTCTGAGAGGAAGGTGTTTTCTACTTACAAGTTCACATGAGATCATTGTGTGAGAACGATGGTTGGTGAGTTTTGTGAAGTAGTGGGTGAGGGGACAGTCGAGTGGGAAGCGCTAGACGGAAAAAAAGTACACACTAGAGAATGTCAAGCATATTTAGTAGTTGAAACGAAACCTTATATTCTTAGGAACTCTTGAAGTATGAGACTGCAAGGTACATAGTTCAAGGTGGAGTTCTATCAGTTTCGGAAGGTCGTCATAAGATGATGAAGGGAAAGAGGGGTGTCTAGCACAACTTCACAAGCTTTGTGGAATCAAGAAACCTTGACCAAGTATTTCTATGCCCTATGTCCATGAGGCTTCATCTAGTATGCCATCACTAGAATCATCGACGCAGGACCACGACGTTCGAATATCGTTGATAGGTAGAGTGCCTCAGGGTATGTGGAGTTCGTGCGGAGGGTTGCTCCTTTGTGTTAACGTCTACTAGGGTGTGCCCTTGAGGGGGCATATTGATTGGATAGAAAAGTAGTAGATAGATTCAACTTGCCGAAGAAGCCACTGAACCAAGTTCGTTTAAACGTGGAGAGTGAAAGAGTCTAGGTGAGTTTTGTAACACCCCAAATTCCATTTACAGTAATTTGTAGTACAACATGATCTTTTACTTCAAATTCGTACAATTTTATAAGGAAATTAAAACTTTTTATTATACAACACGGGTCTTTACATCAACGCAGCGAAAATAAAAAGAATACAACATGATAGATACAAATTAACATCAACAACTTAAATCATGATAATAGTCTTTAGCATCAATACATATTTAAGTCCTTGCCAATCTAAGTCCTGCACTGAAAAAATCTGTGGGCACGTCAGTTGCTTACAATCGACACAATGTTATAAAACAGCGATCCTCGCTATGCCGTAATATAATGATTCATTTACTATAGCAACCACAAATTTGATGCACAATAAAATGTAAAAGAGTGACTATCCTAAATATGTTAGTGTATGATATGACTTAATACCTAATACAGATGTTATACTATAATGACATTAATGCATACTTGTTCAGATTCTGTGCATCCCATTCTACATAGGACCGAGGGCAAGCACCTACGTAATCCACATTAAAGGGTTTAATCTCTTGCCATGAAAAACTACTTGGTAACGAAATCAAGTTTTAGACATTCCACGAGTACGGACTCCAGCCCTGGAGTCCATCGTCAGGCTTATACGGAAATTTTTGTCGTACGAACATCCCGTAAGTGCCCCTTTAGCCCCGGTATACACATATACACTGGAAAACGACATCCCATCCGCTCGACTATTCATGATCCTGGAGTCCACCGTTAAATCAATCATAGTCCCGGACTTAATTAAGGCTCGTCTCTATCGTAAGAAACCACAGTTCCGGAGTCCACCGTCAAACTGGGTCTATAATCTTGGAGTCCACTGTCAGACTATATAGAGGCAACCCACTTACGTTTACCCAAGTTTTATTACAACTTATCTTTGTGCCTATCCTTAAGTTTAAATATTAATAAATAATACCACATAGAGCTAGCTTACCCTCCTACCGGTCTTACACAAAAATACCAAAAATGACAGCCCATATTGGCCACTTCTCAAATCAATAAATCATTATTATACTTGTCGGCACCTAGGTCTCACTAAGCCTCTAGAATCAACATCTTTTCATGTTTAATATCATGGGTCATTCATACCTTTATTATTCATATTCTCATTTTCATTTATTCACATCTCAATAAATCCTTTCATTCATTCATATTTACCAACTATGAAGAAGACACTTCTTAGTTGATCACACAACCAACAATTCACTTGAATAAGCTACAAAGTTTATTTGATTAGATAAACCATTTTCATGTACATCTATATTTCAAGTATAAATCTCAATTCTATTCAAGAGATAGATTTATTAGTTTCATAAAAAGAGTACACTATATCTTTGTAGTTAAGATCACCTAAAATCATCCTAAATTACTTCGTCTAAAATTTATTTACAAAACAGTAAGTTGAAAATCAGAAAACTGCAGCTCATGCTACTTGTAAAAATCATAGAAAATTATACACTTCACGAAATTTTGTGTTCTTTAGATCAAAATAAAGGTAGACAAGTCTACTACAATTTATTATTTATAAGTTTCCCCAAAATATTATATCTGTAACCCTGAATTCTTCGAAATCTACAGTAGGGTCGAATTATTGAAATACTGCCACTTGTACAGTTTTGTAAACTTCATTAAAAATTCAGTTCATTGTGAAAAATTAATTTCTTAGACTTTCCAGAATGGTTAACGAGTCTAAGTCAAGTTCTTAGTTTTGACTTTTCTTAAATTACATTATCTAAGATGTTGAAATAATCAAAATTTGAAATGTGTACAGATTTCCAACAACTAGTCAACTGCCAACCATTCCTAAGTTTGGATTTAATTAAAATAGTAAATGACCTCCAAATATTATGAAATTTTACAGAGATGTTCTTGACATATACTAGATGTTCCCATAAAATTTTTAGCTCTAGATTCCATCTAGTTTATTAGACATGATTTTCTAAAGTGCAACTAAAAAATTAAAACAATAATTTTCTTTGCATAAATTAAAAACTGTGTATGAATTTATACTCAATTCATTTAATCTAAACATGATATACTAGTATGCACCCAATACAACTATAATAACTCAATCTAAAATTTCAATTTATTAATCATGACAATTTTATAATAAATCTTTCAACTAGTGTGCATTCCTTTTCGTATCTTTCTACTAGTTATCAATACATCATCCAACATATCAAATTACAAATGTAAAGAACACATGTCACATTCTCAATCATGGAACAATTAGACATGCATACTATAATATCTAGAAAGCAAAAGAAATCACTACCTTATTTTTGATGTAAAATTGAAATAGACTCCTATAGGGATTGTTCCAAAGCTCCAACTAAGCAAGCCTTCACCTCCTTGCAATTTTCCAACACCAAAAGCTCCTTCTCTCTTTTCTCTCTTTCTTCTGTTTTTTTTAGTGTACATTGTTCATGAAAGAGAGATGTATTTATAGGGCTAAATGAGTGAATAAAGGGACACTCACTACCCAAAATAAATATCGACTCACAAAACTATTAACACAAATCCCTATCCCTTCCTATTCTTGGTTGGCCAAACCTTGGTGTGCACACACGTTCACGTGCATCCCACGTGCACACACTTCTCATTCTTTTAATTGTTTGTTATTAGTTCATTTGTATGTGTTTGTTACATGACAAGTGTATAGGGTTAAAAAGTCTACATTTAAAGTGTATAATAGAATCACGTGCATCTCTTTTAATTAATTTACTTAGTGGGCATTAACATGGACTTTAGGCCTATGAGTTTTTAATAATAAAAAAGTAAATAATACATTTGAACAAAATGTGCTTAGTTTTGGCAAATTTTAGAGACTAAAAACACATAAAATTTTACGTGCAATGCACGTGCAAAATGTAAAAATTAATTTGAGAGTACGAAAACAGTCAAAATACAAAATACGTAAAATAATAATGTTACAGATATTTCATGTAATGGAAAATATACGTAATTGACACGTGTATTAAAAACACGTGCACTGTACGTAAAACACGAAGATTGAAAATAAATGTCTATGTTGGCTCGAAATAGGATGAAAATGAGTTTTGAGAAGACGGAAAATGTATAAATAGTCAAAATACGAAATACGTATGATATTCAAATTAAAATATGCTACAGATGTTACCCATAATGGTACAAATATACGTGCGTAACACACGAGGAGCAAAATTGTCATAACTCAATTTTGCGGGGTGGTACACTCTCCCCTGTAGAACAGTTCGGTCCTCAGAACTTACTGGGGTAAAAGTTGTATTTTGTACACACCAAAGAAAAATATCATTATCATATACCGAAAACTCTCAATACTACGAATGGAAATGCAGTAGGTAATGTGGGAAATAAAGTAAACTTAAGTAAGAAAACTACGAGAATCAAAATTAAAAAGAATGAAAGAGGAAAAGTAGAAAAATAGCAGAAAAAACATGATCGTAAAGGATAGTATAGATTAAAAGAAATTTTCGTCCAAAAATAATATTAGATAAAGCATTAGATGAAAAGGAAAATACAAATTAAGTCATTAATTGTGAAATAGTTTGGAAAACAACGCAATTGGAAGAAAAATAAAAAGAAACATAGTCAATGGATAATTTATTAATAAACTTAGTAATCAAAATTTATCAAACTAATAAGCGGGAGAATGATTAAAATCGCAAACTGAACTAGTATTATGAGATAAAATTGAATTAGTAATTTAAGAAAATGTTGTTGGATAAAAATATGAAAGTATATGAGTGTTGAATTTTAGTTGAAAGAATAAATAATATAATATAAATATAATAGTTAAATTTTACAACGATGTGTATAAAATAATAGCATAAAATTTTCATTCCTAAAAGTTATATAAAATTAAGTTTTTTTTTGATGTAGGAGTTAATAGTAAAACGAAATAAGTGTAAGTATAAAAATGTAAAGAAACTCGATAAATAATTGGAAAAGTATAATAATTGAAAAATAGTTAGCACAAATAATTTAATAAGTGGTAACTTAATAAAAATAAGTAAAAAAAATAGCAAAATTAAGTAACGTAAAGTGCATGAAAATAAAGGGGATAAAACATCAATAAAGAAAACGAGTAAGTCGAACTTAAAAGATTAAGATTACGGTTGTAGTTGATATAATAAATATCAAAGTGAATTAATAGTATAAGAAAATAATATATATATTTTTTTGAATGAAAAAGTATTACGATGAAAATCCATGAAGAAAATTTTTAGAGAGGGAAGTGTGTCCACGTGTAAGGCATCATGAATGTAGGTTCAAACCCACCACGCTTCCACTGCGCCACTCTGATACCAAGGAAAAACATGCTCGCATACAATATCATATTATTGTATATGAGGAGTATCATGAATGCAAGTTTCATAACTTCATCATTCATGACTCCAGCCATCCAATAGGGAAAGGGCGGAGAAGACATCAGCGTATAGAGCAACACAAATGTAAAATAACTTACACTTAATTCTCTATAAGCTGAACTCATACTTCTAATGTCCACCATAATGTGTCTTCCTTGTAATCTTATACTACTTATTGAAGTTGGCTCTGATACCACTCTATAACACACCGAATTTTATTTGCATGTAATTCGTAGCACAACAGGATTTTTTACTTCAAATTCGTACAATTTTACAAGGAAATTAAAACTTTTTATTATACAAAACGAGTCTTTACATCAATGCAGCGGAAATAAAAAGAATACAACATGATAAATACAACATTAACATCAACAACTTAAATCATGATAATAGTCTTTAGCATCAATTCATCTATAAGTCCTTACCAATCCAAGCCCTGCACTGAAAAAATCTGTGGGCACGCAGTTGCTTACAACCGACATAATGTTATATAACATCGATCCTCACAGTGCCGTAATATGACGATTCTCTTACTTTAGCAACCACAAACTTGAATGCACAATAAAGTGTAAAAGAGTGACTATCCTAAACATGTCAGTGTATGACATGACTTAATGCCTAATGCAGATGTTATACTACAATGACACTAATGCATACTTGTTCGGTATTTATGCATCCCATTCTGCATAGGATCGAGAGCAAATCCTACGTAATCCACTTTAAAGGGTTTAATCCCTCGCCATGAAAACTACTCTGTAACAAAATCAAGTTTTTGGCATTCCACGAGTACGGACTCCAGCCCTTGAGTCCACCGTCAGGCTTCTACGAAAATCCTCGTCGTGCGAACATCCTGCAAGTTCCCCTCTAGCCCCGGTATATGCATATACAATGGAGAACAGTCTCCCATCCGCCCGATTATTCATGATCCTGGAGTCCACTGTTAAACCAATCATAGTCCCGGATTTAATTAAGGCTCGTCTCCATCGTAAGCAACCACAATTCCGGAGTCCACCGTCAAACTGGGTCTATAGTCCTGGAGTCCACCGTCAGACTATATAAAGGCAATCCACTTACGTTTTCCCAAGTTTTATTACAACTTCTCTTAGTACATATCCTTAAGTTTAAACATGAATAAATAATACCATCTAGAGTTAGCTTACCCTTCTACCGGTCTTACACAAAAATTCTGAGAACGACAGCCCATATTGACCACTTCTCAAATCAATAAATCATTATTATACTTGCCGACACCTGGTTCTCAGTAAGCTTCTAGAATCGATATTTTTTCATGGCTAACATCATGGGTCATTCATACCCTTATTATTCATATTCTCATTTTCATTTATTCACATCTCAATCCGTCCTTTCATTCATTCTTATTTACCAACTATGAAGTAAACACTTCTTAGTTGATCACACAACCTACAATTCACTTTAATGCGCTACAAAGTTTATTCGATTAGATAAACCATTTTCATATACATCTATATTTCAATTATAAATCTCAATTCTATTCAAAAGGTAGATTTATTAGTTTCATAAAAAGAGTACACTACATCTTTGTAGTTAAGATCACCTAAAATCATCCTCAATTACTTCGTCTAAAATTCATTTGCAAAACAGTAAGTTCAAAATCAGAAAACTACAGCTCATGCTACTTGTAAATATCATAGAAAATTATATACTTCACGAAACTTTGTGTTCTTTAGATCAATATAAAGGTATACAAGTATAATTAAATTTCTTAGTTATAATTTTCTCCAAAATATTGTATCTATAACCCTGAATTCTTTGAAATCTACAGTTTGGTCGAATTATTGAAATACTGCCACTTGTACAGTTTTGTAAAATTCATTATAAATTTAGTTATTTGTGAAAAATTGGTTTTTTAGACTTTCCAGAAAGGTTAACGAGTCTACGTCAAGTTCTTAGTTTTGACTTTTCTCAAATTACTTCATCTAAGATGTTGAAATGTTCAAAATTCGAAATGTGTACAAATTTTCAGCAACTAGTCAATTTCCAACTAGTCATAAGTTTGAATTTTATTAAAATAGTAAATGACCTCCAAATATTATGAAATTTTACAGAGATGTTCTTGACATATACGAGATGTTTCTATTAAAGGTTTAGCTCTCGATTCCATCTACTTTATTAAACATGATTTTCTAAAGTGCAACTAAAACATAAAACAACAATTTTCTTTGCATAAATTAACAACTTTGTGTATGAATTTGTACGTAATTCATTTAATCTAAACATGATATAGTAGTATGCACCCAGTACCACTATAATAACTCAATCTAAAATTTCAATTTGTTAATTATGACAATTTTATATTAAATCTTTCAACTAGCATGCATTTCTTTTCATATCTCTCTTCTAGTTATCAATACAATATGCAACATATCAAATTAGAAATTTAAAGAACACATAGTACATTCTCAATCATTGAACATTTAGACATGCATACTACAATATCTAGAAAACAAAAGAAATCACCTAGCTTGTTTTTGATGTAAAAATGAAATATACTCCTATAGGAATTGTTCCAAAGCTCCAACCAAGCAAGCCTTCACCTCTTAGCAATTTGCCAACACCAAAAGCTCCTTCACTCTATTCTCTCTCTCTCTTTTGTTTCTTTTAGCGTACATTGTTCAAGAATATAAAAGAGGTATTTATAGGCTAAATGGGTGAATGAAGGGACACTCATTACCCAAAATAAATATCCACTCACAAAATCATTAACACAAATCCCTATCCCTTCATATTCTTGGCCGGTCAAACCTTGGTGTGCACACATGTGCTCGTGCACCCCACGTGCACACACTTCTCATTCTTTAATTATTTGTTATTAGTCCTTTTGTGTACATGAAAAGTGTATAAGATTAAAAAATGTACATTTAAAATGTAGAAAAAAAAATCACGGACCTCTCTTTTAATTAATTTACGTAGTGGACTTTAAAATGGACTTTAGGCCTATGAGTTTTTAATAATAAAAAAATAAATAATACATTTGTAACAATAAAATGAGAATAAAACATGCTTAGTTTTGACAAATTTTAGAGACTAAAAACACATAAAATTTTACATGCAATGCACGTGCAAAATGTAAAAATTAATTTGAGAGAACGAAAACAGTCAAAATAAAAAATACGTAGAATAATAATGTTACGGATATTTTATGTAACTGAAAATATACGTAATCGACACGTGTATTGAAAACACGTGCAATGTATTTAAAACACAAATATTGAAAATAAATATCTATGTTGGCTCAAAGTAGGATGAAAATGAGTTTTGAGAAGACGAAAAATGTATAAATAGTCAAAATAAGAAATACATATGATATTTAAATTAAAATATGTTACGAATGTTACCCGTAATGGTATAAATACACGTGCGTAACACACGAGGAGCAAAATTGTCATAACTCAATTTTGCTGGGTGTTAAAAGTTTGATCACACGGTGTTGATAGCATGTGTATACAATCCAAGGTGGGGATTGTTGGGAATGTGTCATGCTAACTATGAGTTGAATGAGAAGAAGAAGATGCTGAAGTGAAGGAGGTCGAAGCGTCGTTGGAAGCGAGAAGAAGCAATAGCAGCATCAACTGCAACAACAAGAGCAAGGAAACAACATCATCAGTCAGGTGACAGTCGACTGCTGCCCCGACTGCATGCTCTCTGGTTTGGAGATAACAGAATGCGGTCGAATGCCACTTTGAATAGTCGACCTACAGCAGCATCAGCAACTCTTAGAGTCGGGTCTAGGAGATCTATTTTGAGCCCATCTACTCCAAGTTAGATCGTACTGCTCCTATCGTGTCATTTTCTTCAAGAAATATCGGATGACTAATGTATCAAGACTACAACCTAATGTTTCTCTAGATCTCTATATATTATTGTATTTGCCTTATTTGAGAGGCAAAAAATAAGAGTACTTCATTGTAAAGAGTAATTTAGAGAGTTCGCCATTGTAAATAGCAAATTATCTTCTCATGAGGCTTGAGAGATAGATATGTTCTTGGTGCGAAAGACAAAACAGACTCACATTTTCCAGTCGAAAGGATGGGTTCCTTTTTCACAAAACGATCAATAAAGAATTGATACAATTTGGTTGAGCAATCGATTACTCAACTGTTTCTTCATTTTCGCTCGTATCATCTGAGATCAGAAAAGGAAAGGAAAGGTTTATGTCATAAATCCTGTCCACGCTAGTCTTCCTATTCCCTGTATCGAGCCAAGGAATCGATTTCTAGTGGCTAACTTTACCCAGAAGGTTAGGCCCTTCCAAGGCTAGTTATCATGCGAGCTAATCATTTATATCTTCTCCAGTCGAACAATATTTTTATTATTTCTCCCCCGGATTAGGCGTAGTTAAATCGGAGTAAATCATTGTGTGCTTTGTGTGCTTAGTTTAATCTATTTGTTTGATTGTTCGTTATTGGATCTATTGTTGCTCAACTCAGCAACGAATTCCTGACATGAATAACGAATTTTAAATTCACCAGCTATAGCGTAACCCTAAGTTCCCCAGATGGCTAACAAATATACCAATATAAAATCTGAAAGCTAGCTAATAGAGGAGACTACAACAACATACTTCGTGAAGCCAAGTAGTCAGAGTGTTTCTTATCAATTTAAAGCTTTTCCATCAATGTAGTTTAGTAACTGGAATTACAATTGTGATTATAAGCAACTAGTAATTTTCACCTAAGATTTACGCTTGGTTAAAAGGTTGGAGTTGAACATGCAATACATGTAAGTCGGTAGTAATCAGCACTTGTGATGAATGCCTTAAACTTTTTAAAAAATGGAGTTGAACGGGCACTGCACGCAATTTTTTAAATTTTTTGAAGGAAAAACCTTGAATTGTATGTACGGTGATGTGTTACGAAATAGATTTGGAGTTGCACGTGCGACGTACGTATTTGCTTTGTGACAAAAAAAATTAAAAATTATTTGTTTGGTGAAGGAAAAAATGTTGACTTACACGCGTGAGGCATGTGTTAATAAATAGAGTTAGAGTTACAGGTGCAACGTATGTATTTCATTTGTGACAAAACAATATTAAAAATTTGTTTGTTTGGTTACAAACTCAAAGTGACAAAGTGACAAACTCTCCATTAATAGTAGTAGATGTCGCTGTAGCCAGAGGGGTATCATGCCTCGAGATGGTTTTGCTTTAAGGCTGTTAATTGGGTGGAACTAAGTAAGTTCTGAGAGCATCCACTATCGTTTTTTCTAAGTTTTCCATATTTAGCTTTTAGGATTTAGCTTTTAGAATGGAGCGCTGCTATCGTTATTTCTAAAATTCCACAATTAAATGAATAGGACGGAGCTTGTTTATCCGTCTAACGTCAATTCCATTTTTTTGTATTAAAACAAGAATGGACGAAGTTTCATCCTCCGTTTTTAAATTTTTTTTTTTTCTGAATTAAATGGGACGGAGGTTGTTCATAAGTGTGTGGGTTTATTTTTTTTTTTTTTTGGTTGGCAAATTTATATAAAAAAATATCAAAAAAACACACCAGACGGATGAACCAGGGTGATTTCTTGAATTCTTTTTTTTAAAAAGGTTTTGACGAAAAGAAAAAAAAGCCCCTCCCCTCATTTTTTTAAAAAAAGGGACGGATTATTCATTTAGGGGTAAATGTGTCAATTCACTAGAAAATAATTTTTAAACTGGATTTGAGGGACGGATGAACTTCGTCCGTCTCTCACCCACTCATTTGATAAATTTCCTTTAAACAAAAATTATAAATCGATGAGACAGAGCTTCTTCATTCATCCTTTCGATTTTTTTCTCAAATGGATGATCTTCGTCCGTCTTATATATTTAGCATTTCGCTAAAGCGGCTCCTAAGTTTAGCAATGCACTGTTCACTTCTATTCTAACTTATGGGTTTTTAGCAAACGACTGTGAGCATGTTTTCTAAATCGAATTTCATTTTTTGGGTTTTTAAAAAACGACAGTGGATGCTCTGAAAGATGCCCCCGATGCACAAACTGATTTTTCCTCCGAAATAGGTCATTTTTTGAAACTAATTTTCAAAATAGATCACTTTCGAAACTAATTCCGAAAATAGATCAGTCATTGCCGCAGTACTGAACTGCAGACTCTTCGATAACGAGACCACATTTCACAACTGCGGTCTCCGTACATGCCATATATTGCTGAATTCTTAGACTCGGGAATTTTTTTCTAAGTGTAAAATATGAAAAATACGAGACCGCAGTTGGGTACTGCGTCATCGATATAACATATGCCGCAGTTCATAACTGCGGCTGTAATTCGATGCTTTGTAGGAATCAGTTTTCAGCATATAACTGAGGTCGCAGTTGTGGACTGCAACCTATCTTATATCAAGCCGCAATATCCAACCGCAACCTCATATTTTTCACATTTTACACTTAGGAATTTTTTCCCCAAGTCTCGGAGCCTATTAACTATGATATGTACTTAGGCCGCAGTACACACAACTGCGGCCTAAAAATCGAAGAGGTCGCAATTCGGTAGTGCGGCCTATGGTATGTCGAGGCTGCAGTATACAACTGCGGCCTCGTATTTTTCACATTTTATAATTAGGAAATTTTTTTCCAAGTCTAGAAGTTTAGCATTATATGATATGTATGGAGGCCACAATTGTGAACTATGGCTTGGTTATCACAGATCTATTTTCGGAATTAGTTCCAAAAATGATTTATTTTAGAAATTAGTTAAAAAAAGTGACCCATTTTGGAAAAAATATCGCAGCAAACCATACACGTGGACTTTTGTAATTTAACTTAGCAATATGAAAAAAAAAATTCAATAGATAGAAATGGTGCAACTGTGAAAATTGAGAAACGTTAGAAAATACATCGAAAGTAAAGCAAACATATCGTTTAGACAATTAGCCCCCCAATCAAACATGCATCCAATGATGAACAATTAAGCTGACACAAAACTACAACAAGGATGTAAGCCTTAATGAATAATTATGACAAAGCAACATTAGTCCCAAAAAAATAAATAAATAAATAAATAAATAAATAAATAAATAAATAAATAAAAGGACAAGGCAACAGCAATTACTATAGAAAATTACTAGTATATCCCCTTGCACAGCCTACACTGCTAACGGAGAGGGATTTGGCAGCCTTTTTTTCTACCAACTCCAGCGTTTCAAAAAATGCCACCGCAAACATTGGGTTTAGCCACACCAGGGTGCTAAAGGGTCTACCCCGACATTTTAAAACACCGGGGTATAGGTTTTTTATTTTTATTTTTCTAAAATTTGCGATATTCCTGGCGTTTTCAAATGCCGGGGTATAGGTTTTTTATTTTATTTAAAATATTTCATGATATCGCCGGCGTTTTCAAACCCTGCATTTTCAAACGTCGGGATAGAGGTTTTTTGTTTTTATGTTAATTTTTTTTCTCGATATCCCCGACGTTTTAAAACGCCAGGGTAGGGTTTATATTTATTTTTTATTTGTTAAAAAAAATTCATTTTTTGGGATATATAAAACAAAATATATTATTTGATAATATAAAACACCTGTATACGATTCCTAATAATATCCAATACATCAATTCCTATAATCAATAAAACCATAATTAGAAATCATAAAATATTGAAATTCAAATAACAATAATATCCAATATATCAATTCCTCACATACAAAGTTTAACCTTACAACTGTATAGTTCTCCAATCTTAAATTTTACGATCCAAATTAGTTCAAGTGTATAAACATTAAAACCAACACTCCCACCAACAATGTATGTCTAGAGGTGGCATTCGGTCCGGGCTGGCCCGGCCCGGCACGGCCTGCCCAAATCCGGGCTGAACCGGGGTCAGACCACCTCAACTGTAGGGGCCGATCCGGTTCAAAATTTTGCGAAAAAAAATCGGTAACGACCCGGCCCGCACTAGCCCGGGACCGGATTGAACCGGCCCGGGCTGGTCCGGGCTAGCCCACTGGCTGTTACCGTTTTTTACTTGTTTTGCAGATTTTTTTAATAAAAAGGGTATGTAAAATTACCTAAATACCCCCAATGGATTTATACTAGCTAGTTTTGGGGGGATATTTTGGGAAATTGAAAAATTATATTTTCTATATATACAACCCCATTTCATTCAATTCTCTTCACAAATTCACTCAACTCTCTCTACTATCTCTCAACTTTCTCAACAAATCAATACAAATCAACAACATTCAACTACTCTCCTTTAAGATTCAGCATCAACAACATTCAACTACTGTCTTTCAAGATTCAACATTAACAACATCCAACAACAATCAACAACAACACTACAAGCTCTCAACTCTCTCTACCTTCATTCTTCAATCTACATTCTATACTCATACGGTATTTTCGTATTTATATAATTTTTAGAATTATCATTTTTGTTTTTTACCATTTATTTCTCATAATTAGATTGGGTTTTCTTCTTCTTCTTCTTCTTCTTCTTCTTCTTCTTCTTCTTCTTTTTAGATTTTTTTTGGTAAATTGGTAAACATTCACTAGAATAATAATTTTATAGTTGTTGTTTTATTTGCTTTGTAGAATAATTTTATATAACATACACTAGTTTATCTATCTTTACTTGTTTTGTAGAATTAAAATTTTAAAACATACACTACAATTTATTTTTGGGAGAATGACCAATTGACACCCAAAGTTACTCATAATATCCTATACACACCTGAAGTTACGTTAATACCCCAATGACACCCAAAGTTATCAAAATTGGACCTATAGGCACACGCCGTTCAAATATCTGTTAAGTTTGTGGAATATTTGTGTTATATTTGTAATGCCCCGAATTCCAAATAAGGCTGAATTCAAGATTTCACATGATCTTTATACTTCACTTCGTACAATTTTATAAGGAAATTTAAACTTTTCATAATACATCAGAGTTCTTTACATTTATTACACAGCGGAATAAATTACAACAAAATACAATTACAACATCTTTAAATTTCAGTTAAATCGACAACAGCATTTCCACTTTGAAATTCAATACCTGCATGTAAGACTGTGGGCACGTCAGTTGATTACAACCGACGAAATGTTATACACGGCTATCATCTCTCTACCGAAGACAGTATAACGATCTCCATACTTTATCAAACCATAAATTTGAATGAACAATAAAGTGTCAGAAGTGATTATTCTAAACATGTAAGTATATGCGATGCCTTAATGCCTAATGCACACATTTTATACTAAGATGACACTAATGCATACTTATTCGGATTCTATGCATTCCATACTACATAGGTCTGAGGGCAAGCACCTACGTACTCCACATTAAAAGGGTTCGATCCCCCGCCATGATAACTACCCAGTAATAAAGCAAGCTTCAGACAATCCACGAGTACGGATCCTAATCCCAGAGTACACTGCCCGACTATTATACAGACTCATCGTCGTGAGAATCTCCCGCAAGTGCCCCTTTAGCCCCGGTATACGTATATACACTGGAGTACGGCAAACTATCCGTCCGACTACACATAGTCCCTGATTTCAAATAAAAGCTCGTCTCCATCGAAGCAACCACAGTCCCAGAGTACACTGCCCGACTGGGTCTATAGTTCCGAAGTACATCGCCCGACTATGTAGAGTGCCCCAATTATTTTGTCCAGGTTTACTACATCTTCACTTAAGTGCCTAAATCTTAAGTTCAAGACATGAATAATTTATCATACATAGAATTAGTTTTACCTCCTACCGGACTTAGTCCCAAAAATAAGATATAGCTCCATGGCAATATCTCAAAATTATATCTCAAATCTTTAATTTCAAATAGTGGTGGTACCCGAGGTCTTACAAACTCTAAATCACAATTTTTCATGTACAAGAAATCAAGGATATTCATACCCTTCAATAAACATGTCTTAACTCAAAGTATGCTTATTTTCAACTTATTCACAATTTGATAAATATCTTGTTTTAGCATCATTCATTCAATTCATTTACTATCTTTCCAAGGCAATAATTCTTTTCATGAGTTTATAGCATAGATCCAATTCTCATTTAGGAATTTAATCAAATAAAAATTCTTAACCACAAATAAGCATATTCATATAGTTTCATCATGGCAAGTGATATAGTAATTATTCCCAAAACGCTATATAAATTCTCAGTAATTTTTAATCTCATCTAGTATTTCTTACTCAACGTAAGGGTTCGTTTATAACAAGAGAATTTCATACTTATGACATATTTTTCCTTCTTTTCAAAATAAAGATCTTTTACCCAAATAATAATTTTTGGAGTCAAAACTCATTTACTATTTCCAATCCCATCTAAAAAATATACAAGAAATTTTATAATTATCTCTAGAAATTCTCATTTCATTTAATATGAATAATAAAGTTTTATTCGAACTCTTTTTCATATTAAAAAAACCCCAATACATGAATAGAAACCCAAAAGAAATAAAAAAGGTGGGGTTTCGAACCCAGGACCTGCCGACAACACACAGCCAGCACCAAGTCCCAAACCCACTAGCCACTAAGTCCATTTAGACTTTTGTCAAATACTGTAACCAAAAACCCCCTTTATACACAAGTACAGATTCGGTAATTTAATTGAGTGAAATAAAATAAAATGTGATTATCAAGTTTCAAACCCAAGATCTCGTACAAAGAGTGCTCTGTGGTGCACTGGCTAACCAGTAAGTCCAAGTGTAATTTCTATTTAGGAGTTGTGCTACTGTAGTTTTTTTCACAGGTTTTGAATTTAGTTATTTTTCACAAAATTTCAACAGAGGATCGATCTAACATTTCTCTCGAACTAAAACATACTGATTTCATTTGAAAACAATGATTCATAAATTTCCAAAACTTGTGTTCTAACCATTTTATTTATATTTCAAAATTGTCTCCGTCTCTTGAATGGAACAAAAGTTTCATTTCTCTATTTTAATCAAGATGACATAATGTATCACTCGCAAATAATTTTTTAAAAAATGGTTTTATGTATGTAAATTCAATTTCACCCAAAAAAATTCATTTTTCATAAAAAGGGGAAATCTCAACAAATAATCTTTCCATTATATTTCTACATAAGCATGTATGGCCATAACTCTTTTCTCATTTCAAATTAACATGATGACAACTTATTTCTTTAATCACATTAAAAATTTCTACAATTCATAGCACACATAAAAGCATGGATTTTGTTCTCTTATTATCACATTCACTTTATCTTTACCACTCATGTAATATATTAGCATGCATGTCTCATAATTTAGGAAAACATAAGATTACTCATATCACATCAATTGATCTATTTTACTAATATCATGTTCTAGCATGCTCAAACTAAAATTTAGAAAATATCATGACCACCCACCTCTTATGAAGAATGAAAAATCAAGAATGAAGAGACACTTCTAGCTCCTAGCTCCAACTAGCACCTCCTTGTCATTCTCCTCCTAGCAAGCCTCCAAAGCACAAGGAATACTCTCTTCTCTCTTTCTTTTTCTCTCTTTATTTTTGTTAAATTTAGGCGTGACAAGAGAAGGAAAAATGATGGTGTATTTATAGGACAATGTGAGGGTTCAATTTGCATAAATCTCCACCTAATAAATTACTCTACTTAATTCTTCAACTCTTCATTTTCTTAACTCTCATAACCCCTAACTCTTCAACTCTCTAACTCTTCAAAACCTCAACTCCCATCTCTTCGAGCTTTAAACTCTTAAACCGGCCTACCATCTCCATGACATCAGAGAGAGAGAGTACATCAAGCCTCTCTACATGCACGGGCGGAAGAACCCCCAAGGTGGGCCCCAGCAAATGTGAAGCCACGTCATCCAGACTTTTGACCGAAGTCAACAGTCACTCACAGCACACAACGTTGCTTTTTCTAATTCCCGTGGCCCCCACCTCCTATTCAACTTCCATTTATCCATTATTACACAAGTGCCATTTTCTTTACCAAGCAACCCACTTTATTTCAAACTATATGTATATATATATTATTTTACTATTTTTTTGGTGTAAATTATGGGGTGTTACATACACTTTGAAATTTATCTTGAAAACAAATATGCTTAAATATGCAAACCGAAAAACACGTACTTCGCACGCAAAACATAAAAATACGAAATTCGGTTTTATCAACGCAAAAATATTAAAGATAATAAAAATAAAATATAAGAAAATATATTTATTAATTTTATATATTCCATGACGTAATTCCTACGTACGTAGAAAACACGTGTATTACACGTAAAAAATTATTTAGATCAAAATGCGAGAAAATGAATTTTTGTTTTATAAAATGGATTTGAATACATAAAATAAATAATTTAAATACATACAAAATATTACATGTAGCGGTGGAAATACATAATCGATACGTGCATCGAAAATACGTAAAAAGTACGTAAAAATGCAGAGGTTGAAATTTTATATTTTAGTTGATTAAATAGGATAAAATATACGGGAAATGCAAAAATAGTCGGAAATCAAAATACGTAGTGAAAACACGTTATAAAATGCACGTGCGTAACACACGAGGGCAAAATTTGTCATTTCCAATTTTGCAGGGTGTTACACTCTCCCCCCCTTAGAATAGTTCCTTACCCGGAACTTGGTAGGGTAAAGGTTGTATTTTGTACACACCAAAGAAAATATCATTATTGTATTTAGAAAACTGCAAACTTTAAAAAAAACAAGTCAAACTATTTATAGGAAAATTATGAGTATCAAAATTTTATAAGAATGGAACAATAGCATAAGAAGATAGATGTGACAAAAGATAGGATAGATTGAGAAAAATTTTCATACAAAAATAATATTAGATGAACCATTAGATAAAAGGAAAAATCAATTAAGTCATGAATTTATGGAATGGTTCGGAAAACAGTGTGTTAAAAAAAACACAGTCAATAGATAATTTATAAATAGATTTAGAAATCAAAATTTATCAACGCAATAAGCGGTAGGAAATCACAAACTGAATTGGTACTGCAATTTAAAAGAAAATGTTTAGAAGATTCCAGAGCATGAAATTTAGTTAAAAGCATAGACAACATAAGATAATTTGTATACAAATTAATGTCATAAAATAATTTGTATGGTAACTATAATAATTATACATATGATTTGGAAATTGAAGATATAGAAGTCATATATTGAAATACTTTCGAATTGTCAAGTAGAGCAAAAAAACCAATATACAAAATTATATATGTACTTAGGCGTAAAAATTATAGGGTGAAACAATCAATAGCATGATATGAAAATTATAAATAGTTTGTAGGAGTAAAATAACATGTCATCGAAAAAATATGAAAATAATTATATAGAAATAAATTATGGATCATAGTCAAAATATAGTTAATAAGATATGTATACTTTGTTAGGCGAGTAGCAACAAAATCTAAGGTAAGTTAACAACAAAACACGGTGAAGTGGTATGAAATACTTACTCATGTAAAGATACAAAATAAAGAAGAAGATGGCAAACTAGTTGAGATTAAGTAGTAAATGAACAAGTAAGATAGATATAGACATCAGTATGAACAATATAATGCTAGATTGCAAAATATTATAAAATAGTGTAAGCTAGTACAAAAAAATAAAATAAAATAGGGGTATGTAAATATTATAGAAAACGAAGTAGGGGTTATCAAAGTAAACAATCTCTTTGTGGTGTAGGTTTGTCTCGTTGGTATCCAACTGCAAACTTGCCTCTACGATATCAAATTCCAGAATTGCTTCTATGACATTCGATTGCAGTTTGCTTTTTGAACATTCGGTTGCAGACTTTGCCTTCCCGACGTCCAGTTGCAGTTTTCTCTATTGACGTCTAGTTGCAGATTTGTCCTCTCGACATCAGGTTGCACCAAAACGGGAGATGGAATGATGTAATATTCCATATACTCTTGGATATTGGGATGTTTAATAAAATTTAGTACTATGTTTGAAATCAGTGCTATAAAAGTGGATGAAAAAATTGTAGATGAAATAGGAGATTACAATGACAACATATTAAAATAGATAGACTTTAAATATAGGATATACAAAATTTGTAGAAATAAAAATGATTTATAATATTAAGAAAAAAATAGTGTAAAGCATAAGCACGAGATGAAAACACAAATGAAAACAAGAATTATGTAGTGTATGTATTATATTGAAGAAGCGTAAAACTACAAAATTAATAAGTAGCGAAAAAGTGATTATTACAGAACAAATTAGCAAATAATATATAATAACAATAGTATCGAATGTAGGCAATAAAACAAAATGATAGGTCATAGTTATATAGGTAGAAAATTTCAATGTTGCTAAAAATATGTTGAAATATAGGATAATATGAGATAATGAAAATATAGTATCACAAAATCAAATCATATAAAATGAATACACATAAGAAAAATTCAGAATATAATATAAATAATAAATGAAGAAAATAATAGTTGCAATAATACGAAAAGTAATAACAAGTGTAAACGGATAAACATAAAGGGACATAACAGACGAAGGACAAATTTTTTAAGATTTAAATACAAATAAAACAACTTCAAAAGATCGAGACTGAGAAAGATAGTCAAAATAATACATATCCAATTGATTTAATAATATAAGAAATTATTTATTTGAAAAATATTGAATGTTGAAAAATACTAGGATGAAATTCCAGGAAAATAATAATTTGAAAGGGAAGTGTGTCTACATGTAGTGTATCATGAATGTAGGGTCAACGCTTCCACTGCACCACTTTGATACCCAGGAAAAACATGCTCGCATACAATCTCACATCAATGTATACGAGGAAAACATCATGAATGAAAGTTCAATAACTACTTCATTCACGACTCCAGCCATCCAAAAGGAAAAGGGAAGAGAAAACATCAGCATATAGCGCAACAAAAATGTAAATCACCTACATTTAAATCTCTATAAACTGAACTCACACTTATAATGTCCACTCTAGGGTGTCATTCCTCATAAATTTGTACTACTTATGAAGCGTGGCTCTAATACCATCTGTAACTCCCCGAATTCCAAATAAGGTCGAATTTGAGATTTCACAGGATCTTTATACTTCACTTCGTACAATTTTATAAGGAAATTTAAACTTTTCATAATACATCAGAGTTCTTTACATTTATTACACAGCAGAATAAATTACAACAAAATACAATTACAACATCTTTAAATTTCAATTAAATCGACAGCAACATTTCCACTTTGAAATCCAATACCTGCATGTAAGACTGTGGGCACGTCAGTTGATTACGACCGACGAAATGTTATACACGGCTATCCTCTCTATGCCGAAGACAGTATAACGATCTTCATACTTTATCAAACCATAAATTTGAATGAACAATAAAGTGTCAAAAGTGATTATTCTAAACATATAAATGTATGCGATGCCTTAATGCCTAATGCACACATTTTATATTAAGATGACACTAATTCATACTTGTTCGGATTCTATGCATACCATACTACATAGGTCTGAGGGCAAGCACCTAGGTACTCCACATTAAAAGGGTTCGATCCCTCGTCATGATAACTACCCAGTAATAAAGCAAGGTTTAGACATTCCACGAGTACGGATTCCAGCCCCAGAGTACACTGTCCGACTGTTATACAGATTCCTCGTCGTGCGAATCTCTTGCAAGTGCCCCTTTAGCTCCGGTATACGTATATACACTGGAGTACGGTAAACTATCCGCCCGACTACGCATAGTCCCAGATTTCAAATAAAAGCTCATCTCAATCGAAGCAACCAAAGTCCCATAGTACACTGCCCGACTTGGTCTATAGTCTCGAAGTTCATCGCCTGACTATATAGAGTGTCCTACTTACGTTTGCCCAGGTTTACTACATCTTCACTTAAGTGCCTAAATTTTAAGTTCAAGACATGAATAATTTATCATACCTAGAATTAGTTTTACCTCTCACCGGACTTAGTCCCAAAAATACGAGATAGCTTCATGGCAATATCTCAAAATTATATCTCAAATCTTTAATTTCAAATAGTGGCGGTACCCGAGGTCTTACTAACTCTAAATCACAATTTTTCATGTACAAGAAATCAAGGGTATTCATACCCTTCAATAAACATGTCTTAACTCAAAGCATGCTTATCATCAACTTATTCACAATTTGATAAATGTCTTGTTTTAGTATCATTCATTCAATTCATTTACTATCTTTCCAAGGCAATAATTCTTTTCATGAGTTTATAGCATAGCTCCAATTCTCATTTAGGAACTTAATCACATAAAAATTCTTAACCACAAACAAGCATATTCATATAGTTTCATCATGGCAGGTGATATAGTAATTCTTCCCAAAACTCTATATGAATTCTCACTCATTTTTAATCTCATCTAGTATTTCTTACTCAACGTAAGGGTTCATTTATAACAAGAGAATTTCATACTTATTACATATTTTTCCTTCTTTTCAAAATAAAGATCTTTTACCCAAATAATAATTTTTGGAGTCAAAACTCATTTACTATTTCAAATCCCGTCTCAAAAATATACAAGAAATTTTATAATTATCTTTAGAAATTCTCATTTCATTTTATATGAATAACAAAGTTTTATTCCAACTCTTTTTCATATTAAAAAAACCCCAATACATGAATAAAAACCCTAAAGAAAAAAAAAGGGTGGCCTGGGTTTCGAACCCAGGACCTGCCGACAACACACAGCCAGCGCCTAAGTCCCAAACCCACTAGCCACTAAGTCCATTTGGACTTTTGTCAAATACTGTAATCAAAACCCCCCCTTATACACAAGTACTGATTCGGTAATTTAATTGAGTGAAATAAAATAAAATGTGTCTATCAAGTTTCGAACTCTGTGGTGCACTGGCTAACCAGTAAGTCCAAGTGTAATTTCTGTTTAGGAGTTGTGCTACTGTAGTTTAGTTCACAAGTTCTGAATTTAGTTATTTTTCACAAAATTTCGACATAGGATCGATCAAACATTTCTCTCGAACTAAAACATACTGATTTCTTATGAAGACAATGATTCATAAATTTCCAAAACTTGTGTTCTAACCATTTTATTTATATTTCAAAATTGTCTCCTTCTCTTGAATGGAACAAAAGTTTCATTTCTCTATTTTAATCAAAATGACATAATGTATCACTTGCAAATAATTTTTAAAAAATGATTTTATGTATGTAAATTCAATTTCACCCAAAAAAATTCATTTTTATCATAAAAAGGGAAAGTCTCAACAAATAATCTTTCCATTATATTTCTACATAAGCATGTATGACCATAACTCTTTTCTCATTCCAAATTAACATGATGACAACTTATTTCTTTAATCATATTAAAAATTTCTATAATTCGTAGTACACTTAAAAGCTTGGATTTTGTTCTCTTATTATCACCTTCACTCTTTACTACTCATGTAATATATTAGCATGCATGTCTCATAATTTAGGAAAATATAAAATTACTCACATCACATCAATTGATCTATTTTACTAATATCATGTTCTAGCATGCTCAAACTAAAATTTAGAAAATATCAAGACCACCCACCTCTTATGAAGAATGAAAAATCAAGAATGAAGAGACACTTCTAGCTCCTAGCTCCAACTAGCACCTCCTTGTCCTTCTTCTCCTAGCACGCCTCCAAAGCACAAGGAATACTCTCTTCTCTCTTTCGTTTTCTCTCTTTATTTTTGTTAAGTTTATGTGTGACAAGATAAGTAAAAATGAGGTATATTTATAGGACAATGTAAGGGTTCAATTTGCATAAATCTCCACCTAATAAATTACTCCACTTAATTCTTCAACTCTTCATTTTCTTAACTCTCGTAACCCCTAACTCTTCAACTCTCTAACTCTTCAAAACCTCTACTCCCATCTCTTCAAGTTCTAAACTCCTAAACAGCATACCATCTCCACGTCATCAGAGAGAGAGTACAAGCAGCCTCTTTACATGCACAGGCGGAAGAAACCCCCCAAGGTGGGCCCTTGCAAATGTGAAGCCACGTCATCCAAACTTTTGACCGAAGTCAAAAGTCACTCACAGCACACAACATTGCTGTTTCTAATTCCCGTGGCCCCCACCTCCTATTCAACTTCCATTTATCCATTATTACACAAGTGCCATTTTCTTTACCAAACAACCCACTTTATTTCAAAGTATATATATATATATATATATATATATATATATATATATATATATATATATATATATATATATAATTTTACTCCTTTTTTTTAGAAAATTACGGGGTGTTACACACACTTCGAAATTTATCTTGAAAACAAATACGCTTAAATACGCGCACCAAAAAACACGTACTTCGCACGTAAAACATAAAAATAGGAAATTTGATTTTATCTACGAAAAATGTTAAATATAATAAAAATAAAATATAAGAAAATATATTTATTAATTTTATATATTCCATAACATAATTGCTACGTACGTAGAAAACACGTGCATTACACGTACAAAATTATTTAGATCAAAATGCAAGAAAATGAATTTCTGTTTTATAAAATGGATTTGAATACATAAAATAAATAATTTAAACACACAGAAAATATTACACGTAGCGGTCGAAACACATAATCGATACGTTCATCGAAAACACGTAAAAAGTACGTAAAAATGCAGAGATTGAAATTTAATATTTTAGTTGATTTAAATAGGATAAAATATAAGGAAAATGCATAAATAGTCGGAAATTAAAATACGTAGTGAAAACACGTTACATAATGCACGTGCGTAACACACGAGGGCAAAATTTGTCATTTCCAATTTTGCGGGGTGTTACAGTATTTCTCTTAACGGGTTCATACCTGTTAAGAAGAATGTGAAAGACAAAAAAGTCCCCGCTCTCTTCATTTTCTTTTCTTCCTGGTTATATCTCCTTCCCTTTTGTAAACCCTAATTCAAAGAATCCCGAAAATTTGGAAATCCCAATTCGAAACCCTAAGTACTGTATATCTGTTATCTCTAATCTTCGACACGTCGTACATCCTCAATCTCTGCCTCTTTTTTGTGAGCACCGATGTCGACCCACCTGCATCCAATGTCGAAATCCCATCTGAATTTGAGGGTTGGAGTTGGATTTTTGAAGTAGCGTATGACATTTGACATTACGTTATGAGTGGGAAGTGTTCGATTCTGAGTTGCAATTTTATCATACAATATTGTTTAATTAGTTGGAAATTATTTTGGATTCTTAGTAGGCAATGATGAGTCACACAAAATAGTCTTGTTTTTTATTTTGTTGATACTTAGTTGCTTGTTCTTGATTGTGGATTGTAATCATACAATATTGCTGATCCATAATATGGGTTGGGAATTTTAGAGGATTCTTTGTAGGCTTGGGTGAACTGATCATATACTTCATCTTAGGCTTTTGCCTCAGCTGCTTCTCATATTTTCTGTTGCTCTTGCTTGCATTTGATTTTGTTGTTGTTGCTTGTGATTGCTGTTGTTGCTGCTGAACTAATTGGCAGAAGCATTAAGATAAAATGGTTGGGAATTAATACTTTTTGGGAATTCCAATCCTGGATTCTTTGATATTCTTGGGTGAATTGATGCTTTTGTTTAATCTTAGGGTTTTGCTGTTGCTTCTTCTGATATTAGCTGCTTCTCTTGGTTACTTTTTAACTGATATATTGTTGGTGTTACTGTTGAACTAGCTGGCATGGCATTAGAATGCAACCCTAGTGAAACCATTTTTTGATTCATCTACTTTCTTGCCTGATGTTGATTGTGGATGGAAATCATACAATGTTGAGTTGGAAAATAATTGCTGCTTTTGATTGTGTTGTTGCTGTTCCTGATTTTTTGCTGTTGTTGCTTCTGATTTTTGGTGTTGCTGAACGAGTTGGCATGGCATTAGAATGCAGCCCTACTGAAACCATTTTTTATATATTTGATGAATTGATACTACTTTCATACACATATTTGATCTGTCCGTACTGATAATTGTGTTATGAGCCTGCTAGTAATTGTTTAATTTACTGTTCAGCATCATGAACATACAGATAGATGAATATAGTTGCTGAACTCCTTTTTTTTTGTGGTTGGTAGGAGACAAAGAAAGGTTGGATTTTTTTTGCCGTGGTTGGTAGAAGACGAAGAAAAATAAGAAGCAGCAGTACCAGCTGAAGAGTACTGAAATTGAAGAAGTAGATGAATCTGAAGAAGTAGAATAAGGAAAACTAATGTGTAATGTAATTTGAATTTTGTTTTTTTCATTTAATTTTGGTTTATTAACAGAGAAATTGGAAGTTGTTCATAATGTAATTGTTCTTTACAATTCAATAAAAAAATGAGCTTTGGAATTGTATCAAGTATTGTTTTTTTTTTGCTGAATCATTTTATTTTCCGAACTTGTTCATACAACAATTAAGTGTATCTAGCAAAGGAATACTATTAGAGAATTTTTCATACATAATGAAAAAAATTTCTCAACTTATAAAACATACACAGTTCATGTCATAATACATGCACAGTTCAATTAATGATAGACATACACTAGTACATTTTTTTTGATCATACACATAAATGTGCAAGTAATTTTTTCTACACATTTCAACTGATACATACATAGTGAAAAATATACATTTCAACTGATCATATACAGACATTTCATACACATAATAAACATACACAGATCATATAGATAGACATTTCACATCATACAATAGAAATGTGATCATATAGTTAAAAGTGTGACATACACTAGAAATTTTTTGTACATATTTCAACTGATACATACATAGTCAAAAAAATACATTTGAATTGATCATACATACACATTTCATAACATCATACAGATAGACATTTGACATCATATACATTCAAATTTCATACACATCATATACATACACTTTACTGCTGGTGTTGGTGCTTGTTTTAGCTGGTTCTGCTGCTTCTCATATTTATTGCCACTGATCAGCTAGTGGGGACAATGATCTGTTGTTGCTTCTGATTTAGCTATTGCTGTTGGTGCTGCTGCTTCTTGGATTCTATGATATTACTCCTTTTGATGAATTGATACTACTATTGCTGTTCCTACTGGTTTCTTCTGATTTAGCTATTGCTGTTGATGCTGCTCTTTCTTGGAAATGAATGATATTACTCATTTTCATTAATGTTGCTACTATTGTAGTTACTGCTGGTTGCTTCTGATATTATTGCTGTTGCTGTTGCTGCTTCTATGATTATTTTTTGCTGTTTTTGTTTGTTTGCTCGTGAATCCTTTTGCATTTTGAGAAGTGTATCACTGCTTTTGACTTTTAGAATTGTGTGTCAAAAGTTAGTAGCTATTATTGATGGGAAAGATGCAGTAATGAAGACTCCCAAATTCATCAAGGAGTGTCTTCTTCATCTCCCTATAAATACCCAGTTCGGGAAGCATCTTCTACGTCATGTTTTTATTGAACATGATACGAAAAAAGAAAGGACGGAAGATGAAGAAGAGAAAGAAAAAGGGAGGTGAAATTCATGTTTTTGTGAGAATATACCCAATTTCAATTCAATGAGTATCTCTTTCCTTCTATAAATACCCAATTCAAAGAGTGTCCTCTCCATCATTCTTCGTAATGTTTTTTTGGAGAATATGAAGCAAAAAAATGTATTAGAAAGAAGATTAAGATGCAGAAAAAGAAGAAGAAAGAAGACGAAGATTCCCAAACAAGAAGAAAAGATAAAAGATGTTCACTACTTGGAGTTTAAGTAGAGAGACAGATGCATGTCTATGTTAGCATACAAGTACATGCTGGATTTCCCTCAATGGGTAGGGAATAGTACTGACTCTGCCTCTTTTCTTTTTTAAGTTCTTTTTTTTTAGGCTTTTTTTATGATTGCAGAAGTAGCTATTCTCCTTCCTTCATACACATTCGTTCACCACCGTTACACAGAGTGCAGTAATTCTCTGGTTTCGTAGGACAGAGTAGTAGTGGGTGTCACAATGTATTCATGGTACTTTTCAACTTCTTGGCATGCACACCTCACAATCATGCAACAAATGGCATTAATATGAGGAGTGCGTATCAAGAAGTTGTTAAATACTTTGAATATACGGTTACACCCACTACTTCTCCATCCCACGAACCAGAGAATTACTACCTCTGTGTAACGGTAGTGAACAAAATTGTATGCAGAGGGGATAACTGCTACTTATGCATTGAAAAATAGGCATAGTCAGTAGTCCTTCCTACCCGTTGAGAAGAAACCCAGCATGTACTTGTATACTAAATTAATTACAAAATTTACTCAAGTCTAGTAGAAATGTCAAAAAAATGAGTTTGTAATATCAATTAACTTTAGTTATGTATGCATTGTATGGATGTTCAATTTACATGTATTTGCCAGTTTCAATTTTATGAAGTACAAAGCTATTATAATGTGTTCAATATATAATTCTTCGTGAATCCCAAATTCCAATCTGAAAGTTAATTGCCCAATTTTCAAACCCAATTTCCAATCCCTAACTCAGAACCCATCAAAAAAATCACAAATTCCTAACTCAAAATCGGAAATACAATCCCAAATCCCTGTTTACAACAAATCGAAACCCTAACTCAACCCTAATAACGTTCCCGAATTCAATCCTAAATTGAAGGAAAGAATAATCAACAATCAAGAGTAGTTCTACAATTTAAAGAGAAATTAATCTACAAATAATACATAAATACTATGAGACAAGTTCATCAAATGCAAAGATGAGAGATTCCCAACCTTTTGATGGATCTGCTGCTTGTGTGCCACCGCGTACCACCTACGGCGCCGCCTACCACATGCAGCGCTGCCAACGTCTGTAGCATCGCTCGCCGCTGGCCTCGTCCGATGCCATCACCACTGAATTCCTTCATTTCGAAATACAAGAGAAGAAGAGAGCAAACATAACATAGACAAGAGAGCAGCAGTCAAGGGTAAAAATGTAAATTCACACTAAATCTGTTAATAGCTTAAAAGATTTGAACGACGGGTGCCTATAGGTCCAATTTTGATAACTTTGGGTGTCATTGAGGTATTAACGTAACTTCAGGTGTGTATAGTATATTATGAGTAACTTTGGGTGCCAATTAGTCATTCTCCCTTAATTTTTAAAACATACACTCAAATTTTTATAACATACACTAGTTTAGATGACATCTAACCGATCACGTGGTAGACATAGTAGCCAAAAGTCCACTAGTAGTTGTCGGATTCCTTTCATTCCTCTTCCATATGTAGATAGTGAAGAAACACTTTACAATTATGATAGTATTCACGATATTCATGAAACACACACAGATCAAGTAGAAGTAGAAGTAGAAGACATATAACCACAACCATCGGAACAAGGTCCCTCTCAATCTCGTAAAACAAGAGGGAACAAATCCGAAGTACATAAATATTTTGACTATGTCCCTTCACAAAATGATAAGAATGTAGGATTAAAAATTTGTAAGAAGTGTCAAACACCCTATAAGTTTAAACTAGGATCGGAAACGAGTATACTTCAACAACACTCAAGTAAATGTCAACCCGAATTTTCTAAAGACAACCTCACACAACAAAAAATACACCATAGGACCAGCCAAATAGATAGTCATAGCTACGATCACAATATCGTTCGTAGAGAAATAGCTAAGTTAGTAATTAGAGATAAATTACCTTATTCAATTGGTGAAAGTAGGAAAGTAGAGACCTTTGCACAAACCGCATTAAACCCCCATTATAAAAAAATTTCTAGGAATGTAGTAAAGGGTGATTGTAAATTAGTTTACAATGAGGCTAAGGATTTTTTAGTAGCGACACTTATGTCACTAAACACTAGAGTTTCTTTGACATCGGATGGGTGGGTAGGAGTGAACGGCATACCAATGATGTGTGTAACATGTCATTGAATAGATTCCGATTGGCTACTTCAAAAGAGGATAATTTCATTCGGATTTGTTAGGTACCCATATAAGGGTGAAATAATTTCCACACACATCATGGAAGCATGTAACAATTTTAGTATTTTTGATAAAGTTTTTCCTATTGGTTTTGATAACGCCTCTAATAATACTAAGGCAATTGCTAGTTTGCTAATTACACTTAATCCTTTAGAATCGGAAATTTTTCATGTTAGGTGTGCTTATCATATTTTAAATCTGTGTACAAGATGCACTTAAATATGGACACGATAAAATTGAGGCAATGAGAAATTGTGTTCATTTTATTATGTTGAGTGGTCCAATATATCAAGCTTTTCATGATTGGTGTTAACTTAGGAGAATTGTATTTAAACATTTTCCTAAATATGTTAGACATCGTTGGGATTCTACTTTTGATTTATTAAGTGTTGTTGTTCTTCTTCAATGTTATCAAAGGAAAAGGGTCTAACCACTAATAGTATTTTAAATCTCTTAAAATCGAAAAAACCAAGAACCAATTCACCAAATGAGTTGAATTGATGCACAACCTCCCATTAAAGATGTAGTAGATGTGTTTTCTTTTTTGGAAAATTAATGAACATATTTTTAGTATTCTTTCTCATATGGCTAAAGATTTGCTAACTGTACCGGTGTCAATCGTTGCATCGGAAAGTATTTTTTCTCTTGGTGGCAGGATTATGAGCCCGAACAGGAATCGCTTGATGATAAAGAATTTTGAGATATTGGTATGTGCTGAAGATTGGATGAAAGCGAAAGAGAACACTTAAGATTTACAAGAATTACAAAACGGATCAACAATTAGCGACGAGTGAAGAACTAGTAGAATGTAATTTGTATAATGTATTGTAAATAATTGAAAAATTTTAGAGGGATGAGATTCTATATTTAGGTTAAGTAGAAGTGCACGACAATAGTCCAATGCCTTCTCTTCAATCCAAATATAGGCCATTTCGATCTCTAAATTCAAATAATTCCCTTATTTTGTAATTTGATCTAATATGTACAAAATTGTATTCATGAACTTCATTTTATTTAACAATTTGTAATTTATTAAATCAATTTAAATTTGGTTTTAATTTATTTTATTTATTAGTCCTTTGCAATTATTATGAAATTACAATTTAATACTTGATCTTTCATTTCCCTTTAAGAAAAATTATACTAAAAAACCGGACCGGCCCGGTCGCCACCCTTGGGGCCGGGGGCTAGGTCCAGGTCTAGATTTTCCCAACATAGCCCGACCCGGCCCAGCCCGACCCGCAAAATCATTGAGCCTGGCCCGGGTTGGCTTGGGACTGGGCAAAGCCTCGGCAATTCCGGCCTGGCCCGGCCTGAATGCCACCCTTATATATGTTTACCCATGTCATTGTTGCTTCCATCACATTCTTCTTCTCCCTCTGGATTGACTTTGTTTGATCTTGTAGGTACTCTATAGTCTGACTATGTACGGCAGAAGATTTTTAGAAATTAGTCAACATATACATGGACACAATCAAGTATCAATCGAGTTACAACACACGCATGAGATTTATAGATTCCATATGTTTTTAGGTAAATAAAGTGTCCATCTAGTTATAACAACACAAACATGGCCGTATCTTGCAAACCGTGAATTGAAACACACTTCTACAAGTTGCGTTAGTTTGTGTGTTGTGAATCATAGACTATCACATAGTTTCTTGTTTTTTTGGATGTCTTTTGTGTGCTTTTCATTCGTATCGCTATTTTTTAGTTATAATATTCAAAATATCGAGGTGCAAGTGATACATGGTCGTAACATGCAAACCATGAGTCGAAACCCACTTCTACAAGTTGTGTTAGCTTGTGTGTGGTAAATCTAAATTACTCACAAAATTTGTAAATTTTGGATGTCGTTTGTGTGCTTTTTAATCGTTTCGCTATCTTTTAGTTATAATATTCAAAATATCGAGGTGCAAGTGATACATGACTGTATCTTGCAAACCATGAATCGAAACACACTTCTGTAAGTTGCACCAGCTTGTGGATGGTGAATCTGACTTATGCAAAGTTTCATAATTGTATGTCGTTCAAGCGCTTTTCGATAGTTTCGCTCTCTTTTTCGAATCTCGGCCGCTTAACACAAATTCAAACTTTATTCAATTTTGCTTGGAATATAAATATTTAGCTAGCCTATGTATGCCATCATATAATCTAGCAAATTGCAAGTGTCCAGTGAGCTATAAACCGCATTGAATTGTTATTAACCCATATCGAAATATATCGAGGTGCACATGATACATGGCCGTATTTTGCAAACCATGAGTCGAAACTCACTTCTACAAGGTGTATTAGTTTGTGTGTGGTGAATCCGACTTACTTGCAAATTTTTGTAATTTTGGATGTCTTTTGTGTGGTTTTCAATCATTTCTCTATCTTTTAATTATAATATTCAAAATATCGAGGTGCAAGTGATACAAGTCTGTATCTTGCAAACCAAGAGTCAAAACTCACTTGTACAAGTTGCATTAGCTTGTGTGTGGTGAATTATAGGCTATTGAATTTTGTATCTTTTGGATGTTTGTGTATTTTACAATTGTTTCGTTCTTCTTTAGTTATAATATTAAAATATCGAGGTGCAAGTAATACATAGCCGTATCTTGTAAACCGTGAGTTGAAACTCACTTCTTCAAGTTGTGTTAGCTTGTGTGTGGTAAATCCTATCTTAGCCTATTGAAAAGTTTCATATTTTTTGGATGTCGTTTATGTACTTTTCAATTGTTTCGCTATCTTTTAGTTATAATATTCAAAATATCGAGGTCCAAGTGATACATGACCGTACAAGTGGTGTTAGCTTGTGTGTGGTGAATCTGACTTACTTCGTAAAGTTTCATAATTTTTGGATGTCGTTTGTATGCTTTTCAATCGTTTCACTTTCTTTTAATTATAATATTCAAAATATCGAGTTGCAAGTTATACATGTGTTAGGATTATGTCTCGTATACTCGTTCAGTTAGAAGAAGAGATGATGACGCACGGAGGTTGAAGCGATGAAGAGAGGCGAAGTGGAAACATGGCAGCAGTAGCGACAACAACAACAATAGCAACAAAGGCTGGTACATTCGACTGTGCGATCGACTGTACACCCCTCGGGTCTGGTTACTAGTGAGGTGTGGTTGACCACACTTGGGTGCATTCGACCGACCATTACTGAAACAACGTCTGGGCCTGGGTCTTGGCGATCGTTTTCAGCCTAATCTTCAACTCCAAGTCAGATGGTACGACTTCTATTCAGTGACTTCTTCTACATGATATATTGGACGAATGAGATTTCAAGACTAACATAGGGTTCTCTCTATTCTTATTCTATTTAATGTAATAGCCTCCAATATGAGAGGTGGAATACTTCATTGATTATATTCTCCATTGCAAAAAGCAGCATGAGAGATAGTTCTTGGTGAGTGAGTTTAAGTCCTTGTATTGACAGAATCTGTAGCTGCTTATAATCTCTTCTAGTTAAATATTATATCTCCCTGTATTTCCCTCTGGATTAAGCTAACAAGGATAAATCCTCGTGTGTTTGTGTTGGATTTGTGAATCCGTTTATTTGGTTGTTTGATTGGTTCTCCTCGCCTACTTCACCATCCTCATTATTATAATCTATTCCACTATGCCGCAGGTGTTTGTCTACATCCCTCAACAAAGTGGTATCAAAGCTTCAGGTTGCAGAGTCCCTTGGTGAAGATAACATGCCACAATCTTTTGAAGATCAAGCAGTTCGAAAGATCAACTTCAATATTTTGAAGGTAAACATGTATGATGTCCTAGTTCAAGAAAGTCTATAGTTAGCTGTCTGGAAGAATGAAAAGCCATCCGATATGAAGGAGGTTGTTTGGGATGATATTTGTGAAAGAACCGTAAGTCTAATCTGACTATCATCAACGGACGAGGTCAAGTGCAAATTTCTTGAAGAAACTGGTGAGGCGAGTTTGTGGGAAAAACTCATAGCTTAATACTCTACTTCTTCATTATTAGATCAGATGCACTGGAAGAGGAAGTTATTCCGTTTTTCAATGGAGGAAGGTACCGATCTTCAAGATAACATCACGGAGTTCAATAAGGTTCTATCGGAACTCAATGAGATAAACGCGATTGTGAGGTAAGAAGATAAAGCTTTCAACTTGATATATTGACAGCTGGATTCGTATGAGCATTTGATCACTAGCATGCTACATGGTAAATCTGCCAAGAAGAGTATTATAGTAGAGGGTGTAATCACAACATTGAAGAAAAATTAACTTAGGAAGGAGACTCAGAAATTATAGTCTACTCGCATAAGTTGTCTAGCGGTGAAATGTCCTTCAACTGGAAGTCAAAGTGCTATACAAAATGGATCGATTCGTTGTCGATATTGTAAGAGATCAGGGCATATAAGAAAAGACTGCTGAAAATTGCAAAATCAGAAGAGTGTCAAGGATGGAAATTCTACTGCAAATGTGGTTTACCCTTCCGAATTAGGTGATTTGTGTCTTCTTGTTCCAAATTATTTAGTAGTGGATTCGAGTTGGTTTCTTTACTACAAGGTTCAGCCTGGCGATGAGAAGTTAGATATGTTTTTGTAAATATTGCCACAAGTCGCAGGAAGTTCTACTCATATTTGCTCTAAGAGAGAGTTATTTTCTACTTGTAAGTATACTACAAGGCGTTATGTGACAACGAGAACTAGAGAGATTTGTGAAGTAATAGGTGAGGAGACAGTTTAGTTAAAGATGTCAGGTGTGAACATGTACACTCTAAGGAAAGTCTTGCATATTCATCTGCTGAAATGAAATATTATTTCCTTGTGAACTCTTGAAGCACGCAGCTGTAGGTACACAACTCGAGGTGGAGTTCTGTCTATTTTTCATGGTCGTCGTAAAGTGATTAGAGGTATGAGAATTATTTTTCCAAGCCAACGTAATCTCCACAAGCTTTGGGGAATCTGAAATACTTGTGCAAGTGTTATTTTTTTTCCTTCGATATTTCCGCAAGCTCATCTAGTCTGCCACAATCAGTATCATCGAAGCGAGACCACGACGTTCTAAAATCGTCGATAGGTGGAGAGCCTCGAGGTAGGTGGAGCTCGTGCGGAGGTGGAAACTCCATGTTAACGCCTACGGAGGTGTGCCCTTTAGGGGGTAATCTGATCAGTGAGATTGGGTAGAAGATTTGTTTAAATAGATGAAGAAAATATTGTTCCAAGTATGTTCGCAAGTGGAGTTTAGTAGAGTTTAGAGATGATGAATCACATCGTGTTGATATCACTCGTATGCAATCCAAGGTGGAGGTTGTTACGGTTATGTCTTATATACTTGTTGTTCAGTTAGAAGGAAAGATGATGAAGCACGGAGATCGAACCGTCAAAGAGAGGAGAAGTGGAAACAGGGCAGCAACAACAACAGCAACAGAGGCTGGTATAGTCGACTGTGCGGTCGAATGTACACCCCTCGGGTCTGGGCACTAGTGAGGTGTGCTCGATCGCACTTGGGTGTAGTCGACTGACCGCGGTTGCAACAACGTTTTGAGTGCTCATTTAGTCAGCAGTATATTGAATATTTCGGCCATTAAAGCTGATTCTGCTAGGATTGAAGCTATGTCTAACTGGAATACCCCCAAGAATGTTACTGAGGTTTTTCTAGGCTTGACAGACTGCTATAGGAGATTTTTGAGGAATTATGCTACTATCGCATCTCCATTGATTGACTTATTGAAGAAAGATGCTATTGTTTGGAGTTCTGAAGCAAAGTCAGCATTCCTAGGTCTTAAACAAGCTATGATTCAACTCCAATATTAATCCTATCTGTTTTTTCACAACATTCTATAGTAGAAATTGATGCTTCAGGTGCTGGAATTTGTGCAGTTTTGTCTCAAAACAATCATTCAATCTCCTATTTCCGCAAGAAAATGTCTACAAGGATGCAAGGGTCTTCTACATATGTGAGGGAAATATTTGCAATAACAGAGGCTGTTAAGAAATGGAAACGGTATTTGTTGGAGAGAGAATTTATTATTCAAACTGATCACAAGAGCTTGCATCACATAGTTGATCAAGCTATTCACACCCCTGAACAACAGAAATGGATGTGTGCACGATAGTCTATAAGCCTGGAAGGGATAATGCAGTGCCTGATATATTATCTAGAGTTCATCAACCTAAGATACATGGATATTGTCTTTCAAAAGGATGTTAATTGGCCCCCTAACTTTTCCTATTATATGGATATTGTCTTTCAAGTTCACCTAGTAGAACTACAATTTCAATGATCATAAACAGTATTTAGTTAGGAAAAGATTGATGTTCAAAATAGTTGTCCGGAGTATATGAAGAGTTACAATAACAAAGGTTGAGCCTTGCCTCTTGTTATCATAAACAGTGTTCTTATTTCCATCAATATTCTTTAATTATTGCATTCACTTTGCCTCTTGTTTATATACATTGCAAATTTGATTACCCGGCGGTACTTGATGCCGATTAGGTAAATAAATCTATGTGAAAGAAGTGGAGAGATTATAAGGTTGAACTGAAGGCGGCACACTACGACGAGGACCGGACAATTGCTGAGAATACAATAGTTGTCCCGAAAGGTGTTGTGCATTCGCATTGGGAATTCCTCTGTCATTTTTGCTTTTTTAGAGTACACCGGAGGGGAAGGTAATCATAAAAATTAATTTCTGTTCATTTAGAATTTATTAACCATTCTAATTGTTAACCTAATTAATAATTAAGAGATGTGCAAAAAAGGGCTGAAAGAGGCCGTACCAGTCGGCAGTCACATGACAAGTTACATACATCCGGAGGTACGAGCTTCGCAAGGCGTCGCGCGATAATGGTAAGCTTTAGTTTTTTCATATCATTTGCCATAAAATACTTTATTGATTTTATAATCCCTATGTTCTCTAATATATAGGATGTTGAGCGAGGAAGTGGGGACTAATACGGCGATTTAGATTTCTTCGATGCTACCCACATAAACTCACAATGCGTGTTTGCATCCTTACATGCAGCGACGATATCGGTAATTGTCTCCTATCTTAAATGTGCTTATTTGATTTGTAATTGGCTTAAAAATGAATAACATATCACATATTTTTGCATTCTGTTTTTTGCAGTGCGATGCTAGAACAAGATACACTGAACTCTCATCCACAGCTGTCGCCGACTCCCCCACATCACCCATTGATATAGTGTAACTTCAGCACCAAGCGATGATCGAAAAAATGAGCCAAGATCATCTTGGTCATGCGCGTGGGAAGGGGTTAGGATCAACACCCTCTCTATCCCGTGCTTCTTCATCTATGCAGCCTCCTAGAGATGAGAAGATACATTTTCTAGAGATGCAACTCTCAAAACTTCAGGTAATGGTTGCACATATAATAAAAGAAACACATATTCAAGACCCAAATGACATACCGATCCAGGTTAGAATTTATATGGAGTTGTCACTTGAATATTTTTGTTAATTTGTTTGTTTTCCTATTAGTTATGTATGTGTGTGTGGATGAATACATTGGAATAGATATGTGTTTACTGAAAATGCTACGTGTGTGAACATGTTCCGTCCTTAAAATAAATAAAAAAATAAAAAAAGGAAAGAGGTATCGGACGGGAAATGTTGTCTAATTGTACTATTAATACTTATTTTTTAATCTTTACAATTACTTAGTTCATAGAGATAAATAGAGTTTGTATCATGTCATAGTCACTTGGCACTGAGACACCTAATGTATATATTTTTGTATCATGTCATGTCATAATTTGTATAAATTGTGTCTTTTTTTCGACTTAGAAACCTAATGTATATAATTTTTGCCTTATACAGCAAGGCGACAGAGTATCTACAAGATCCAGTTGGATAAATAATGAGGGAGTTGACGATCGTGATCCAGTCAACGACGTCACACATACACTGTAGGCGGGATTGTCTCTTCAACGTTACTAGTGTTTTTTGTTTCTTTTCTTCTTGTTTTGTAGTGTTATATGTCTTCTGTATTCCTGCCAATTTGTGTACTACATAGTAGGTCATTTTTTTGAGACAGAAATCAGCTTGTATGTATTAGACTAAAGAACAATTGAGCAAATTTCGTATGTATGTTGGTAAATTAATGTTACTTTGAATTTGGATATATTATGACTTTGGTGAAGTAGTTATGACATATATCATGTTGAACATTATTATGAATTGTGTACAGGATTTTTTGTGCATTTAAATATATATATTTGTTTTTCGTATTTTCGAAGAGCAAAATTAAAAAAAATTAAAAAAAATTAAAAGCAGACCCCGACGTTTTAGAACGACGGGACAAGTCATAAGAGAAACTTTTTAAAAATTTTCAAAAGCATACCCCGACATTTTGAAACGTCGGGGCAAATTTAAATTAAAAAAATTAAAAAAATTAATAAATATTATTCGACTTATTATAATCGCCGGGGAAGCGGAAGAGCACACAAGGGTATGCCAATAGAAAGCCCAACGCTTGAAAGCGCCGAGGTATCTCAAATCATATCCCGACGGGGGCAAGGGCGGCGTTTACAGCGCCGCTTTTCAAAAATGCCAAGTGGAGCATCCCCTGCGTTTATAAACGTCGGGAAAATCAATAAAAACATTGGTATTTAGGTTGTTTGTAGTGTATTCAACTAGAGAAGATACAGTAATATTACAATTCTCACAACGACCCTCACTCAAGTCTAACATAAACTATTTGTTGTTTACAATGGAGAAATCTCTCACCTCTCAGATGAAATACTATCTTCTCATATTCGACACTCAATAGAATCATATCATTCTTGGAGTGTTATAATGAGTATATAGATCCAGAGAAATCCTACTTTGATACATTTGATACACTAACCATCCGATGTATACTGAAGAGTTATACATACATTTGAGAGCCGTATGTTCCAACTTAAAACGAAGTTAAGCTTCTCATGAATCTCTAAGACCTGACCCAAATAACCCATCAATGTGCAAGACGGTCAACTTCACATAATTGTGGTCGACCGCAATCACCCAGATTGACACCCGAGGGGGTGACAGTCCACTGTCCCCTTCTTCGTTCCTGTAGCTATTGTTGATTGCTTTCTTCTCTATCTTCAACTATTCGCTCCGATCCTCTCATAGCTTCATAGTCTTCTTCATCAAATATGTGCATGCAATACACATAAACCCAACACCATAGAGTTCACAATCACTGACGTTTCCTGAAACAATTATGTAACACAAAAAAATTTGAAAAATAAATCAATTTTTTTTGCAAGAGCAACTAAATTGCTTGATATTAAAGTAGCCCACTAGCCAGTAATAATGGCGAACAGAATTGAAAAAAATTTCAAAGCATCAAGACGGGACAAACCAAAACTTCACAAAGGTTTTCCATGTAAGGATCAAGATAATCAATCCTATATACCAAATATAAATTTCAAAAAGTACGTATGGCTTGAAGCATTACCTCTTCTTTATTTCCCTCATACTGCAACTTAGTTCATAGCCTCTCAAATGTTTCTTCACGAAACTCAGACTGTCTTCTTTCGTGTTTCAAAAGCTAGTTCTCAAGGCATACCAGCTGCTGGTTTTCTTCACTCATTTTTTCATAGGGATCACAACCATCTCAGTCTGGCTTGTATGATAATATCGTCTGTTGGAAGGGTTCACATGATATGAGATCAATTTAAAACTCTTAAAATGGTTGCATCTTATCGTTGTCATCTTTATCTTGTAGCATATTTATCACAACCACCCTTGCTGGCCGAACAATCTCATGATCTGTTGTTGTTTGATGGATCCCACTTCACTTGCCAAATGCTTCCCAAGCAGGCATTGCAGAAGTTCTTCATCGAAGTTCTTCATCGAAGTTCTTCATCTAAAAATTTAGCCAGTTTGCGATGAAGTTTAACTCTGTGGGAACCTTTTGTCTTAGCATGTGTTATAAGATGCTGGAGATCGCCCGTGGACGTCTCGCTAACTGGGCAATGCCTTTTCATTGATTATATTCACCATTGCAAAGAGAGGCCTGAGAGATGGTTCCTGGTGAGTGAGTTTAATTCTTTGTATTGAGTAAATCTGTAACTCCTTGTAATACCTTCTAGTTGAATTTTATATCTTCCTATATTTCCGTCCGGATTAAGCGAAAGCTAACCGGGATTAATCCTCGTGTGTTTGTGTTGGATTGGTGGATCTATTTGTTTGGTTGTTCGATTGATTCGCCTCTTCTACCTCGCCATCCTGTGCCACAGGTGTTTGTCGACATCCCCCAACAACATGGCTGTATCATGCAAACCTTGAGTCGAAACTCACTTCTACAAGTTGGATTAGCTTGTATGTGGTGATTCCGACTTACTCACACAGTTTCATAATTTTTGGATATAGTTTGTTTGCTTTTCAATCATTTCTCTTTCTTTTAGTTATAATATTCAAAATATCAATGTGCAAGTAATACATGGCCGTCTATTGCAAACCGTGAGTCAAAACTCATTTTTATGCGTTATTTTAGCTTGTGTGTGATGAATCCAAGTATATCGCAAAGTTTCATCTTTTTTGGATGTTGTTTGTGTGCTTTTCAACCATTTGGATCTACTAACTTCTCATACCCCAGAGCAAAATGTTTGAGGAAATGTTTTATTCTATAGAATGAATTTGGAAGACTGATTTCTAAAAATGCTTCATTAAACAATTTAAGTAGCATGGAAGGACTCGGCAAATCAGCTGTTCTAACATTTAATTTGAAATAGTCTAACGATAAATGAGAACTTCAAAAATTTGGTGCAATCACGATACAAGGGTGTACTAGCATCTTCCAACAACTTAGCCAATGTTTCATATTCTTTATTAACTTCAGGGTCTTTCCTTTCCTCTTCTACTCTACCACCAATGGGGGTTTCGGTTGGTTCATCATGGACTTGGGTTGTTGGACAGCTTGTGTGCATTGGATTGTTATGAATTCCAAAAGCATCCCCAAAAATCAAACCCTAGTTTTCAATGCTAGGGGTCAGTGGCTAGGGTTCGTCGCCGCCCCCATCACTGCCCAACCCATCATCGCGTCACCCTCCTTCTCATCCTCTCCACCTCATCTCTTTTGGTCACCCTCTTCCTGTCAAATCAGCTCCTTCGACGGCCGCTGCGGTGGCGTCAACACGATGCCAATGCAGCGTCCGTTGGCCCCACCATCACTGTCACGCCCCACTTCCCAAGATAAGGAAGCACGGGCATGCGAATAAAGGCCCAGCAAATAATTTGCATCATTCATAAGTTGTAATATTCAACTCAACAATATGAAATACAATTACAACCATGCATGTGTTGGATAATGGCTCGATTCTGGTTCAGATTATTTTGGAGTATCTGCAGCAAATGAAAGTTACAGTATATCAGTCGACTGAATTGGAGGATCAGGCGACTGTCCAGAGAAGTTTCAAAGGCTTGGGATACAGCAGCAGCAGTCGACTGCCCAGTCGACTGCCTTGAACAAGACCAGTCGACTGGTAATTGGACCAATCGACTGTCGGCGGGTTTTGGATCCAGAATAGGCCCAATTCGAAAGGCCCAATAGTTTCCCTATAAATACACCCGTTAGGGTTTTGTAAATTGTAACACCTTATTCGGATTTTGCAGCCGTCATCTCTTGTAAACTTTGTTTTGCCCATTGTTGAGAATAGCAAGAAGAAACCCCAACCGCCCCTTGTGGATGTAGGCATTGTTTTGCCGAACCACGTAAATCTTGTGTTCTTGTGTTGCTTGCTTTTCTGTGTTTTCTGTCGCTGTTTCTCTCTTTGATTCCGCATTGGTTAAGTAGTTTTGTATTCCGCGCACAACAAGTGGTATCAGAGCTGTTGGTTCGACCTAGACGGAGATGGCGGGTGATGCAGATGCAACCAAGGATGTTGTGGGATCAAGTTCGTCCAGAACAACGATTCACAACGCAAAATTTGAAGTTGAAAAATTTGATGGGAAAAACAATTTCGGGATGTGGCAATGTGAGGTGTTGGATGTTCTTGTTCAACAAGAACAAGATGTTGCTTTGGAGAAAGAAAAACCTAAGGATATGTCCGAAGCAGATTGGAAGAAGTTGAATCGAGTTGCGTGTGGGACTATTCGGCTCTTTATTGCAAAGGCTCAGAAGTATGATTTGATGAGGGATACCATTGCTGCGGTGTTGTGGAAGAAGCTCGAAGACAAATACATGAGGAAAAGTTTGGAGAATAGGCTGTATTTGAAGAAGAGACTTTTTTGCTTCACCTATACGGAAGGTATGTCTATGAATGCTCATGTTGAATCATTTAATAAATTGTTGGCTGATTTGTTAAATTTGGATGAGCAAATTAAGGATGAAGATAAAGCCCTAATTCTGTTGAATTCATTACCTGAAAGTTATGATCATTTAGCAACTACTTTATTATATGGAAAAGATACTGTGAAATATGAAGATGTTGCAAATGCCCTGTTGAATAATGAAACTAGGAGAAGGGATAAAATGAGTGATAGAGAAACTTCTGAGGCATTGATTGTAAGGGGCAGGACTGAGACCAGATCTGAGTCCAAATCTGGAAAAAAGGGAAACAAATCTCGTTCCAAATCGAGAGGAGTTTCGAAGGACAGGAAAATACCGGCCAAAGATGAATGTGCTTTCTGTCATGAAAGGGGGCATTGGAAAAAGGATTGTCCAAAGCTACGAAATAAGGGAAATTCGACTGCAAATGTGACTGTTGATAATTTAGAAAGTGGCGAGGATTTTTCTTTTGCACTTGCTTCTAGTCCCTCACTTTATCAAGAAGTATGGTTTCTTGATACAACAGCCTCCTATCATATGTCTTGGAAAAAGGAGTGGTTTACTTCTTTGGAGTATATGGATGGTGGTGTAGTTTTGATGGGAAATGATGTACCTTGTAAGAAGGTAGGAATCGGGAAGATTGAATTGCTAATACACGATGATCTTATTAGAGAGCTTTCAGATGTATGGTATGTTCCAGATTTGAAAAAGAATTTGATTTCACTTGGTGCTTTGGAGGCCAGTGGATTGAAATTTGCTGGTGAAGGTGGCATTCTGAAGGTGACTAGCGGATCACTTGTGGTGATGAAAGGGCAAAGAAAAAGGAACTTGTTTTTCTTGCAGGGAAAAACATATTTGGGTGAGGCTGCCAGTGTAACTGAAAGGCCTAAACAGGTTGTTCCCGACTCTACTAGGTTGTGGCATATGCGACTCGGGCATGCAGGAGAAAAGGCCTTGCAGGGGCTTGTGAAGCAAGGGTTGCTTAAAGATGCTAAAGGGTGCAAGTTGGAATTTTGTGAACATTGTGTTTTGGGTAAGCAAACTAGGGTGAAATTTGGTACAGCTGTACATCAGACAAAGGGTATCCTTGATTATGTGCACACAGATGTTTGGGGCCCTACTCAGACACCTTCTATGAGTGGTAAACACTGGTTTGTTACTTTTGTTGATGATTACTCCAGACGAGTTTGGGTATATATCATGAAGCACAAAGATGAAGTTTTGACATTGTTCACAAGTTGGAAGAAGAAAGTTGAAAATCAGACTGGTAGGAAGATTAAGGTTCTGAGGTCAGATAATGGAGGGGAATACAAGAACGATCCGTTTCTGAAATTGTGTGAAGATGAAGGGATCCAGAGGCACTTCACAGTTAGGAAGACGCCACAGCAAAATGGGGTTGCAGAAAGGATGAACAGAACCTTACTTGAGAAGGTGAGATGTATGCTAGCACAGTCTGGATTGAAGAAGACATTTTGGGCAGAAGCTGTTATATATGCAAGCCACATTGTCAACCGTTTACCATCAGCAGCACTTGAAGGCAAAATGCCTATTGAGGTATGGAGTGGTAAACCTGCATCTGATTATAGTTTTTTGCATATATTTGGTTGTCCTGCTTATTTTCATGTAACTAAAACTAAACTTGATGCAAGAGCCAAAAAGGCTATATTTGTTGGTTTTAGTACTGGTGTCAAAGGTTACAGGTTGTGGTGTCCAGAACAGAAGACGTTAGTAATCAGCAGAGATGTGACTTTTGATGAGACCAGCATGATTAGCTCGGGACAGTCGACTGGTGGTATGGGACAGTCGACTGGTGAGCAGCAGAAGAGTGGGACAGTTCTCCAACAGGTGAGTAGCAGAATCTCGGGACAGTCGACTGGTGTACAGGAGCAGTCGACTGGTGGTCTAGAACAGCAGAAGAGCGGGAGCTCGGGACAATCGACTGTTGGCAATAACCAGTCGACTGGTAGGAGAGTTCTCCAACAGGTGGAGTTAGAAAAATTGTCAGTTGAAAATCCTGTTCCTGTCCAAGATGAAGATGATGTGGTTAATACTGAGAATGATGAAGAAGTTCCTATCCAGCAGGAAGAATCAAGTGCAGTAAGAAGGCAAAGAAGAGATATCAAACGACCGTCTCGTTTTACAGATACAGTTGCATTTGCTCTTCCCATTGTGGATGATGAAGTTCCCTCCAACTTCAAAGAAGCTACTAGAAGTTCTGAAAATGCAGATTGGAAAGTTGCTATGGATGAAGAGATGAACTCTCTTCATAAGAATAAGACTTGGGATCTAGTGCAACTACCAAAGGTGAAGAAAGCAATTGGTTGCAAGTGGGTGTATACGAAGAAAGAAGGTCCAAAAGGCAGTGTTCGGTTCAAGGCTAAACTAGTTGCAAAGGGGTATGCTCAACAGGAAGGAATTGACTATAATGAAGTGTTCTCTCCGGTTGTGAAGCATCCTTCTATTCGGATTTTGTTGGCATTGGTAGCACAGTTTGATCTTGAATTGACACAGATGGATGTGAAGATTGCATTCTTACATGGGGATCTAGATGAAGAAATTTATATGTTGCAGCCAGATGGATTTAAGACAGCTGGGAAGGAAAATTGTGTTTGCAGGTTGAAGAAGTCTCTCTATGGGTTGAAGCAATCTCCAAGGCAGTGGTATTTGAGGTTTGATCAGTTTATGAAAGTGCAGGGATATTCCAGAAGTGAGTATGATCATTGTGTCTACTTCAGGAAGTTGCAGAATGGTTCTTTCATATATCTGTTATTATATGTGGATGATATGTTGATTGCCTCTAAAAATGCTAAGGAGATTCAAAATTTGAAGAATCAGTTGAGTTCTGAATTCGAGATGAAGGATCTTGGTGAAGCCAAGAAGATACTTGGGATGGAGATAGCTAGAGACAGGGCAAAGGGCATAGTGAGTTTGACACAGAAGCAATATCTTTTGAAGGTGCTGAAACGGTTCGGTATAGATGAGAAAACTAAACCAGTCAGTACACCCTTAGCCACTCATTTCAGAATTAGTGCTTCTCAGTCTCCAAGTACAGATGAAGAGAGACAGTATATGGCTAATGTACCTTACACTAGTGTAGTTGGCAGTTTGATGTATGCCATGGTGTGTACTCGACCAGACATCTCTCAGGCGGTGAGTATGTTTAGTCGATATATGCATGATCCAGGCAAAGAGCATTGGCAAGCAGCTAAATGGATTTTGAGGTACATAAGTGGCACCACAGATGTGGGTTTGAAATTTGAAAGGGATGAAAATATTAGCAGGTTATTGGTGGGTTATGTTGATTCTGACTATGCAGGTGATCTAGATAAGAGGCGGTCTACTACAGGCTATTTGTTTACTATGGCTAGAGCACCTATAAGTTGGAGGTCCAATTTGCAGTCCACTGTAGCGTTGTCTACTACTGAGGCTGAATACATGGCGGTTGCTGAGGCCATGAAGGAAGCCATTTGGATACATGGACTTTTGAAGAGCTTGGGAATTCATCGGGAGAAGGTGGAGGTACACTGTGACAGTCAGAGTGCTATTCATTTAGCGAAGAACCAAGTTCATCATTCGAGGACCAAACATATTGATGTCCGTTATCATTTTGTGCGTGATTTGATAAAGGATGGTGATATTCATTTGGTGAAGATTGGAACAGCTGATAATCCTGCTGATATGTTGACCAAAATTGTTGGGACAGCCAAGTTCAAGCATTGCATGAACCTGGCTAATATTTTGCATGTTTGATAATTTGGCATGGGCAGTTGGGATAGTGCTTTGCTATTGGTTTGTTTAGTATGTGATATCATACTAAGGTGGAGTTTTGGGTTTTTTTGTTGCATTTGGTGATGAGCAGTTGTTTTGGAGTATTTGTGGAGATTGCTTGGGCTACTTGGAAGATTTCGCCAAGGTGGAGATTGTTGGATACTCGGAAGATCTCGCCAAGGTGGAGATTGTTGGATAATGGCTCGATTCTGGTTCAGATTATTTTGGAGTATCTGCAGCAAATGAAAGTTACAGTATATCAGTCGACTGAATTGGAGGATCAGGCGACTGTCCAGAGAAGTTTCAAAGGCTTGGGATACAGCAGCAGCAGTCGACTGCCTTGAACAAGACCAGTCGACTGGTAATTGGACCAGTCGACTGTCGGCGGGTTTTGAATCTAGAATAGGCCCAATTCGAAAGGCCCAATAGTTTCCCTATAAATACACCCGTTAGGGTTTTGTAAATTGTAACACCTTATTCGGATTTTGCAGCCGTCATCTCTTGTAAACTTTGTTTTGCCCATTGTTGAGAATAGCAAGAAGAAACCCCAACCGCCCCTTGTGGATGTAGGCATTGTTTTGCCGAACCACGTAAATCTTGTGTTCTTGTGTTGCTTGCTTTTCTGTGTTTTCTGTCGCTGTTTCTCTCTTTGATTCCGCATTGGTTAAGTAGTTTTGTATTCCGCGCACAACGGCATGCTATAATGATATCACATAACATAAATAATCCATGAAATGTCTCAACAATAACTAACGTCTAGAAAGAAATAAAGTTTGGGTTATCAAAGCCTAGAATAAAAAGTATGATAGTAACAACAATGGTGGAATTTAAAATAACATGAACGAAACAATTATTGTAGGCCAATAATTCGGCTCCAATCCTTAGAAGATTTTCTCACCAAGTCATTCAGGCAATTCTCCTTGTGTACCTGCAAGCTCGTGGTCTAGAGTGGGGGAAATGTCCGTTAGAGGAAGTCACAGACAGTAAGTAGTAACAAGCAAGGAATAATAAAACATGACTAATAAATATCAAGGAATAAAGAACTAGAACTATATCAATTGTCAATAAAAATATCGATAACAATGTCAAGATCTATAATGAACAATTCAATGGTCAACAATAACAATAAAATAAAAATCTAGTTTATAATAATAACCATGATCGAAGCAAGTGTCAAATTAGATCTATCGTGTTTTATTTCCTTACTAAATGCACGTAATTCTGTCTCATACCACAGGTTCGGTGCATACAAATAAGTGAACATTTAGACTATAATGGTGAACTCTATTTTCATGTACTCAGTGAAGATAATCAATAAGCAATAATCCACAATCAATGATCAATAATGAGAATTTGTCCACGCTACGATACATGATAACAATAACAATATAAGGAAACACGTGCCCCTCATCCGAGTACAGTTTCCGATCGTTCATTACCAAGTCGGACCTTATTACCCTGACTTGTTATTATTTTATTAACGTGAATCCTGAATATGCAATCGATGGAACGAGTGTCAAGAAATGATATCAATGTGGTATCAATGACTATGCAATGAATGATATGTAGTGCAAGGCAAAGTTAAACAAATTTACAATTAAACATGAAGACGCAATTCTGGACAGTGAGATGTTGCTGTACAAAAGTCGACTTTTCCACTACTACGGGGAAGCAAATCAGGTTCTGTCAGGGGTTCTAGAAAATAGACTCCTTGTCACCCAACACATATTCACACGATACATTATAAATACAATAGCTAGGTGTATAATCTCATTCTTTACTGGTTTCATTTTCAGGCAACACGTCAAGATCAAATTCTTATATATAAAAGCTGGCTGTAAAGTCATTTAAAAATTTTATAAAAATCACAATTTAGTTCCTAACAGTGTTCAGTAATAATACGATTAGCCTCAGGTCTAAATTCTTACTTCGATCTACTGTTTCAATTAGTTAAACATGGTAGTGTATTTTCAGACTGTATTCTGGAATTCAGGCGTTACCCCACGAGAATCTGAATATCTTGCAATCCGTAAGTCGGATTACAAAACTGTCAGATTTTACAGATTCCAGACACAGAGGGCTGCAATTCTCGTTTAATGAATTCTAAATAATCTTATCTTTAGCTAGGTCAATAGTCTTGTTCTTTACTGAACTGGTGCTTTGGCAGCAATCTAGGGTCATATTTTTGTGTACATAACGAGTCAAGAAAGTTATCAATTAATCTCATAAAAATTGTAAAGCAACTCCTAATCATGTCTAGCAACTCCCTGGATGATTTTCAAGTTTTGGTTCTATTGTTAACAATTCATTTTCATTAGAAAGTCATGTCGGTGTGTCTCTACACAGCAATCTAGAAATTAAAAACCTAGCAGTACTAAAAATATGATAACTTGCAGTTTATAAATCGGAATTTAGATCCGTCAAATGTTCTAGAAATTAAATTCAAAGGGATATGACTTTCATTTATAAAGGTTAACTTAATTCTAACAGTTACAAGGTCAAAAGCTTACTACAACACAGACTAGACATCAAGGCAGGGACATGATAAATTTTATTTATCAACAATCGAGATATAAAAAATGCATATTCTTCCATGAGAGGTTACAAGTATTCATGTCCAGTACTTCGGGTGCATTTCTACGGTTATCAAGATAGAAACTTGTCATTTCTACGATCTAAAATTATCCAATCCAATGCATACAATCAAAATATTCTAGACTAACATATATATATATATATATATATATATATATATATATATATATATATATATATATATATAGGGTAGCGATCCGGTGAGAACTGTTCTCACGATAAGCTTCGTGAGAACTCTATACCTATCCATCCTAAGGATAATCCGAACCGTTCACATTATTTAACACAACTAAATTAGTTTAGAAATATAAAATCAAGTCATTTGATATTCATTTGTCCATGCATCATGTCACTATAAAAAAAACATTTTTTCAGCCACACAATTGGTAACACTTCAATGCATGGGCAAACGAATCTCAAATGACTTGATTTTTTATACATAGACTAATTGAGTCGTGTAGATCAAAATGAACGGTTCAGATCTTTCTACAAATGTCCCAAACAAAAATTCTCACGTGGTTCTCATCAAAAGAGTTCTCACTCGATCATTTCCCTATATATATATATATATATATGAGCCTTCTTCCGTTGCAAACGGGTCTGTGTGCACAGACCCATGCGAACTTTAATCTGGGCCATTGGATCTTTGATCCGACGGCCCATATATTTTTTAATAATATTTTTGCCTTAACCCATCGTTGGGAACGACGGGTTAAGGCTAAATATTATAAAAAAATTTAGCCTTAACCCGTCGTTCCCAAGAACGGGTTAAGGCACTCTAAATTTATTTAGATCTGCATACAGATCATCTTCTTCAACGACTCTCTCCCACTTTCTCTCTCGTTTCTTCACCGAACCCAAACTGAAGAAAATCCTAATCCTTGATCTAAACACAAACTTGTCCCCCTCCGTCCGCTCCCCCTCCTCTCTCCTAATATCTACTCCAAACATTGAAACCCAACTCTCTCATCCCCTCTTTGAAAGCAAATCGAAACCCTAGTTCAGCCCCAAATTGAATCATTGGCTAAATTTGGACTTATTTTGTAAGGTATTGACTATTTCTTTTCCACAGTAGATCTATTTGTATTTATTTTTCAATTTGTGTATACTAAATTATTTAGAAAGTGGGTAAAAAAATATTTACCTTAGTAATTTGTAGATATAAAATTGGGAATACTTTTAATATATTCAATTGCCGAAAATTTTTGTTTGCCTTAGTAATTTGTAAAACTAGAATTGTATATACAAAATTATTTAGAAACTTTTTAGTGCGGTTATGGTTGAAAACCCCGCAAACGACCGTAAAAAAATACTAAACTTTGCGAGTAGGTTGGTCTCACATAGTACAAGCCACCCCAAGTTGTAGAAGTGAGTTTCGACTCACGGTTCGAGAGATACGGCTGTGTATCGCTTTTGGTTGAAAAAAACCAAGTAAAGCGGTACCCGGCCGTATCTCGCAAACCGTGAGTCGAAACTCACTTCTACAAGTTCGGGTGGCTTGTGCTATGTGAATTCGACCAAGTTGAAAAGTTATATAATTTTGGATGCCATTTGTGCGGTTTTCTCTCATTCCTCACATTAGAAGTTAACGACTTAGAATATTTTTAGTGCGGTTAGAGTTGAAAACCTTGATGGCCTCCAAAAAATACGAAACTTTGCGAGTAGGTTGATCTCACGCAGCACAAGGCACCCTAACTTGTAGAAGTGTGTTTCGATTCATGGTTCGAGATATAAGGCCGTGTATCGCTTTCGGTTGGAAAAAAGCCAAATGTAGTGATACACGGCCGTATCTCTCGAACCGTGAGTTGAAACTCACTTCTACAAGTTTGGGTTGCTTGCGCTATGTGAATTCGACCAAGTTGGAAAGTATTACAAATTTTGGATGCCGTTTGTGCGGTTTTCTCACGTTCCTTGCATTAGATGTTAGTGACTTAGAATTTTTTAAGTACGGTTAGATTAGAAAACCCTTCAAACGACATCAAAAAAATATAAAACTTTGCGAGTAGGATGGTCTCATGCAGCACAAGCCACCCCAAATTGTATAAGGGGATTTCGATTCATGGTTCAAGATGTAAAGCCGTGTATCGCTTTTGGTTGAAAAAAAGCTAAATAAAGTGATACACGGCCGTATCTCGTAAATCGTGAGTCGAAACTCACTTCTACAAGTTCCGGTGGCTTGCGCTATGTGAATTTAGGCAAGGTGCAAAATTTTATAAATTTTGGATGCCGTTTGTGTGGTTTTGTCACGTTCCTCGCATTAGAAGTTAGTGACTTAGAATTTTTAAGTACGGTTAGATAAGAAAACCCTTCAAACGATATCTAAAAAATACAAAACTTTGCAAGTAGGATGGTCTCATGTAGCACAAGCAACCCGGACTTGTATAGGTTAATTTCGACTCAAGGTTAGGGAGATACGGCCGTGTATCACTTTCGGTTAAAAAAAACCCAAATAAAGTGATACACGGCAGTATCTCTCGAACTGTTAGTCGAAACTCACTTGTATAGGTTGTGGTGGCTTGCGCTATGTGAATTCAAACCAGGTGTAACCTTTTATAAATTATGGATGTCGTTTTGTGGGGTTTTGTGACGTTTCTCTAATAATATGTAAATAAAGTTAGAATGTTATCATCACATTCCGTAACGAGTTTAGTAGCCCTAACTGTTCTCCTTTTCACGCTTTCTTAGGTATGGATAGTTTTGAAGGATATTTTGTTGACGGAGAGAAATTTGTTCGAGCTCAACAAATTGGCAACTTTCTTCCTTATGTTGACGAGTACCTAAAACCGAAGATTGGTATGACATTTTTCACTCTAGTTGAAGCGAAAAATTTTTATTCATCGCACTGCAAATGTGCATGATTCTCTATGCGTAAGGGTAGAAATAAATATAAGGGAAATGATGTAGTGGACAAATCATATGTATGTAATAAAGCCGGGGAATCACCGAATAATCAGAATGAAGCTAGTCGAGGAACAACTTCTAGAACGGGTTGTAAAGCTTTCGTTCGTGTCAAACTAAATCCACAAAGTAATTCGTGGATTCTTTATTCATTTAATGAACCACACAATCACGAATTTACTTCACCTGGTAGACGTCACTTGCTACCTTGAAACTGTGAATTGACAAATACAGATAAAAAAAGTAATTGGTCAACTTACTGAAGCTAATGTCCTTGTATACAAACAAATACTATTCTTTGAAGGTGCAAGTGGAGGTAATGAGAAAATTGGTTTCACTGAAATCAATGTCAGAAATCTCGGGAGAGACGAGATGGAAGGTTTAAAAGGACACGACGGACAAATGCTACTTGAGTTCTTTGAATCCAAAAAGGAATCCGATCCTTTATTCTATTATGATTACCAATGTGATCCCGAAGGTCGATTGTCCCATTGTGTCTGGGTGGATGGTATCGCTAGAAAGAATTATGAAGTGTTTGGGAATGTTCTTTGCTTTGATGCTATATACAACACAAACCGATACGGGATGTTGTTTGTACCATTTGTTGGATTCAATCATCATTGACAATCAATATTCCTAGGTTGTGGGTTAATCCCAAATGAGAAGACATCCTCATTTGAGTGGTTCTTTGAAAAGTGGGGAGGAGCAATGACTCACGATCCGATGAACATCGTGACAAATGAGGATCGTGGAATAACTTCTGCAGTTTCTAATGTTTTCTCAACCACGTCACATAAATATTGCATTTGGCATATTTTGGATAAGTTACCACATGAAGTGCGTATTCTGAATAACATTGACGAGTTTAGGGATACTTAGAAAACTATCATTTATATGGCGGCATATAAAACTAAATTTGAACAGAAGTAGAAAATTTTGATTTTCCAGTACAAACTTGAGAATAACAAATGGTTGAAGGAAAAAATTGAGATTCGCGAGAAATAGGCTCCGTGTACGCAAGACTCATTTTGGGACGGCATGTTGGGTACCCAACGTAGCGAATCGCTACATTCATCCTTGAAGCACCATACTCATAAGAAGTACTCTCATCTTTGACCGAGCCTTAGTAAAACAAAACACGATGAACTTAAACAAACATATCGTAATCGCGAGGAGAGGCCAAAATTGAAGACCGAATGGGCCTTGGAGTCACAAATGGCAGGAACATACACACTGAAGATTTTCTACAAATTCCAACAAGAAGTCGTAAAAAGCTTATTACTTAATGTGAGTTTAATTGCGAGTATGGATACACCGGATAGTGCAGCTTATTCTGTAACCATTTGTGAAAATTCAGAACCGGGGAGGATGATTTCTTATTGTAAAATCAGTCAAATTGCTAAATGTCCTTGTACCATGTATGACTTCATAGGCATTCTCTGCAAACATCTATTGGCAGTTATTCGGTTCATAGATCACACCGCACTACCCGAGCAATATATTTGTAGGCGATGGACCAGGAATCAACTGACAAGAAGCAGTACAACGGTTCCCAATAGTATGGGCGATAATTTTGCCTCTCGTTATTGTGAACCGACTATGCACTCAAGACATTTGGTCGATCTTGGTTGTTCTTCAAAGCGAGGGTACAAGTACATGCTCGACCACATGCTCAAGGGAATCGAAGGCTTTACTCACATTGAATCTGGGAATAGCACACCACATGAAGGTAGCGCACAACTGGAGAGTGGTGGACATGCACATGCACAAGTAGGGGACCCTGTGCAGTGCACCACAAAGGGGAGGCCTAAAGGAAAAATGTTGAAGTCTATCAGAGAATCCCAAAAAAGAAGAGACCAAGACTTTGCAGGACATGTCTTCGTGTCGTATGTCACGATTCACGAAATTGCCCAAAAAATATGGTAAGGTAATATATCAGAGACTAAGTATTTGTTAATTGGACTCAATGAATCTAAACTTGTTATAGTCGATACTAACCCATTCTTCTCCCTTATTTAGTGGATCGGTAGGGTATGAAGAAGCTCCAAACCCTGGAGAGATTGAGGATGATGAAGGTGAAGATTCGTGCTAAGGAGTGTTTCGTGTTATGTATGTCATATCAAACTTTCATGATAAACACCGAATAATTGCTTACATTTGTATTTCAATGTGAATATAATTATTAATTTCGACTTGATTATTAACCAAAATTTTTTGTTTTTGGGTGCAGGTACCGAATGAAACAAAATCGTGCCCATGGAAAGAATCAATGCGTTGAAAACTTCCATACTTTTGATTGTATATATGTGGTTAATTGAACGTTTCTTTGTAATTGAGTTTTTGTAATTGATACTTCCATACTTCCAAATTTTTGTTGTAATTGATTTTTTTTGGATGCCGATGTGTACAGAATTATTATTTGTGTTGACGGTTGTGAGTGAATTTTATGTATTTGTGCAGATTGTGTTTTTCTGCATTATATTTATGCTGCTGGATTTTTTTAAAATTTGTGAAAATTTGTGAAATTTTATGGAAACTTACATTTTGAAGATAAAATACTGCAAAATCAGATAAACCTAGCCCGTTATTGGAGATAACGGGTTAAAATAACTAAACCCGTCTCCTCAATAATGGGTTAAGTAGATTGATATTGGCAGGAGGACTTCATACCCTACAGACCAAGTATTGATAAAATACTGCCAATTTCTCTCTGCTTAACCCGTTATCGGGGATGACGGGTTAAGATCACTTAACCCGTTATCTTAAATAACGGGTTAAGTAGATAGATATTGACATCACTTTATCAATATTTGGTATGTAGGAGATGAAGTCCTGCCAATATCTCTCTACTTAACCCGTTATTGGTGATGACGGGTTAAGATCACCTAACCCGTCATCGTCAATAACGGGTTAAGTAGAGACTTTTTTTACAGAACTTTCGTCTGTGTAGGCTCTATGTGCTTTTGTTGATACATATACAACTTCACAAAATTTGTTCATTCACAACAACTTCTACAGATGATAATTTATTCATTCAGCAATTCACATCAATCTTGGGATACTTAACCCGTTAAGTTGATTGATATTTGTAGTGTCTTTGCCTTTGTGGTACAACTCTTCAAATTTTCAAGATAAAGTTCGGAGAATATAGGGATACGTGTTATATCTTATAACAGCTTTGTACATCAAACATTACAAACTGGTAAATACATGTAAATTAAACATACATAGAATGCATAAATAACTCAAGCAAATTGATATTACAAAGTCATTCTTTGACACTTTCACCAAAATTTGCAATTAATTTAGTGTACAAGTACATGCTAGGTTTCTTCTTAAAGAGGTAGGAAGGACAGCTGACACTGCCCTTTTTTGAATGCATAAGTAGCAGTTATCCCCCCTGCATACAATTTAGTTCACTACTATTACACAAAGGTAGCAATTCTCCGGTTCGTGGGATACAGTATTAGTGGGTGTAACCGTATAATATTCAAAGTACTTGACAACTTCTTGATACGCACTCCTCATATTCGTACTATTTGTTGCATGATTGTAAGGTGTGCATGCCAAGAAGTTAAAAAGTACCATGAATACATTGTGACACCCACCACTACTCCGTCCTACGAAACCAGAGAATTGTTGCACTCTGTGTAACAATAGGGAACGAATGTGTATGAAGGGAGGAGAATTGCTACTTATGCATTCATTCAAAAAGCCCCAAAAAGAAGAGTAAGGGGAATGAAGAAAAAAAAAGCCAGAGTCAGGAGTCTTCCCTACCCCTTGAGAGAAACCTAGCATGAACTTGTATGCTAAAGTAGACATGCATCGGTCTCTCTACTTTTGCATCTTCAGCTTCTTTCTGAAACAATGTTAGAACTCAGTTGAAGGAGACTCTCTTTGAACTCAGGTTTTTTGAACTCAAACTTCTTCCCCCTTTAGCATCTGTCTCCTCCCTCTCTTTTTTTCTTTCTTTTCTTCATCTTATGTATTTTCTTTATTGAACTCACGAGGCATGAACTCAAGATGCATAGTTATAGGAAAATGAAAAAGGAAGCATTGAAGTGCAAGAAAACAAGAAGGAAATAATGAAGACAAGAAGAAAAGATTGGCAAGAAAACAAGAAGGAATTGAGTGTGATTCTGAAATGTTGAATGAAGAAGGTAAGAAAACAAGAAGGAAATGAAGAAGGCAATAAAAGATTGGGAAGAAAACAAGAAGGCATTAAGTGTGATCCTGAAATGTTGAATGAAGATTGGCAAGAAAACAAGAAGGAAATGAAAAAGGCAGGAAAAGATTGGCAAGAAAACAAGAAGGCAATCATGATGATTCTAAAATGTCGATACACTTCTCAATACATTGATACACTTATCAATACTTTGTTGAATGAAGAAGGCAAGAAAACTAGAAGAAAATGATAACGGCAAGAAAAGATTGGCAAGAAAACAAGCATGAACAACAATATGATACACTTCTCAAAATGCAGCAACAACGACAACAAAATACAGACCAAGTATTCATAAACTTCTGCTAATATATCTCTACTTAACCCGTTATTTAGGATGACGGGTTAAGTCTACTTAACTCGTCATCACCAACAACGGGTTAAGTAGACAAATATATGCAGTACTTTATGCATACTTGGTCTGTAGATGATGAAGCACTACCAATATATTGTCTACTTAACCCGTTATTAAGGATGACGGGTTAAGTGCACTTAACCCGTTATCACCAACAACGGGTGAAGTAGACATATATTGGCAGTACTTTATGCAAACTTGGTCTGTAGATGATGAAGCACTGTCAATATATGTCTACTTAACTCGTTATTGGCGGTGACGGGTTAAGTGCACTTAACCCGTTATCCTTAATAACGGGTTAAGTATAGTTACATTGGCAGTACTAATAATTTTAACATTGTTTGAAAAAAGTATATCAAAATATTTGTAAATACAATAAATAATGTAGTTCAATAAATGAAAACAATTTATTATAAATTATTCAAACACTACTGTAACCCTACTAAAACTCTCTAACCCTAGTACGTTACAAAAAAACTCTTCATAAAAAATTATATAATCACCTATCCACAGAAGTTCGTTACACAATTTGAACTTTTAAAGTAAAAAATAAATTTTTATAAAAATTACATACATTCAACGAATTCGGTTTAAAACTTACAGTGTCAATGGGTTACGGCTAGGGTTACAGGGTTATTGTAGGGTTACGGTAGGGTTAGAGTAGTTCTTAGGGTAAAAATAGGGTTACGGGTTATGTAAAATCCAACTTCTTAAAACTTTGAGTGTTGAAAATGATGAAATATAAAAAAAACTCAAATTAAAAATGAATCTAACCCTACGAACTACTCTAACCCTAATGTAACCCAACTATTCTAACCCTAGCCGTAACCCTACTGTAACCCTACTCTCACCCAAGCTGTAACCCTACCCTAAGGTTAGAGTAAGGTTTAGAGTAGGGTTAGGATAAGTTTGTAGGTTTAGAAAGGGTTAGAGATAAGGTTAGAGGAGGGTAGAGTAGGTTAAAGATAAGGTTAGAGTAGGTTAGAGTAGTTCGTAGGGTTAGAGTAGGGTTAGAGTAGGGTTACAGTAGGGTTCGAGTAATTTTAAACATTCTGAAATTAAATAATATAGTTGAAAATATGAAATTTTTTATTAATGTGGGGATTTCATTTCACTCTACAAAGTGGGCATCACATGTACAACGCCACAATGTAGAACCCAATAATGTGGGGATTTGAACGAAATTGTGAAAATCACATCAGATTATACTCCCCACATGTGGAACACCACATGTAGAACCCCACATGTAGAATCCAATAATGGAAAAAATTCAGTGCGTTTTAGATCGGAGAATTACAAATATTAACCTAATTAATCAAAAAAAAAAACAACCACTTAGGGCTAATATTAACCCTTACCCTAACCCTAACACATAACCCTACACTAACCCTTAACCCTAGCTTACCCTAACCCTAGGCTAGTTATCAAAAAAAATTTGAACTTTTTGACCACATTTAATGTTCACAATTTTATATTGGTTAGTTACGTGGCAATAAATGGAAATTATTAAAAAATATAAACAATTTACAAGCATATGAATGTCACTTTGCAGAGTTCAGGAGAAAATATTCGCAAAGAGTGAAGAGAAAGTTGTAGAAAGCATAAAATTCCATAAGTAGAACCCCACATGTAGAACCCATGTAGAACACATGTAGAACCACATCAGATTATACTCCCCACATGTGGATGATCACATGTAGACCCCAATAATGGAAAAAATTCAGTGCGTTTTAAACCGGAGAGCTACAAATATTAACCTAATTAATCAAAACAAAAAACAACCACTTACTACTAACCCTTAACCCTAGCTTACCCTAACCCTAACCCTAGGCTAGTTATCAAAATTTATTTTTAAATCTTAACCCGTTATTCACAAGAACGGGTTAAGTAGATAGATATTGGTAGTATATTATGAAAACTTGGGTGAAGTCCTGCCAATATCTCTCTACTTAACCCTTTGTTGTGGATAACGGGTTAAGCAAACTTAACCCGTTAACCCCAATAACGAGTTAAGTGGAGAGATATTGGCAGTCCATTATGATGACTTTATATGTAGATGGATAAAGTACTGCCAATATCGCTCTACTTAACTTGTTATTGTGAACAACGGGTTAAGATCACTTAACCCGTTATTCACAATAACGGGTTAAGTAGAGCGATATTGGCAGTACTTTGGTCTGTAGGGGATAAAGGATTGCCAATATCGCTCTTCTTAACCGGTTGTTGTGAACAACGAGTTAAGTGATCTTAACCTGTTGTTCACAATAACGGGTTAAGAAGAGCGATATTGGCAGTACTTTATTAAAACTTGGTCTGTAGGCTTCTAAAGGAATGCCAATATCTCTCTATTTAACCTGTCATCACGAATGACGGGCTAAACACAATTAACCCGTTATCATCAATAACGGGTTAAGTATAGAGATTTGTGCAGCACTTTTGTCTGTGTTTGGCTCTATACATTTTTGTTGATACAAATACAACTTTACCAAATTTTGTTCACAAATTCACATCACATCAATGTATATAATACACCAGATAACTTCACAAGACTTTTAAGCATACAAATGTACAATGTCAACCAAACCACATAATTAATTCAAATCAATACAATTATCCAAAATTTACACAAAAATTATACATATGAAGTTGCACATGTCCAAAATAAAAAATATTGATAAAGGCGTTCTTCAAGTTGGCATGCACAGCATGCCCGATATTTACCTACAATAATTTATCAACATAGAAACAAACTATACATTAGTTATTGGAATAACAAAATCAACAACCAAATGCTAAACTACTAAAGAGTATTAGATACTACCGTTTACGGCCACGCGGCTTGCGACCGCTTGGTGTGAATTGATCGGGCGGGTTTCGCTTCCTTTGAAGATTTCGCCGTCTGCCTTGTGTCCCGGGGGATTCACGGTCATCTGACTAGTGCTCCATTTCAACTTCTTCAGGATTTTGCGGTTGTTGCACTTGTTGTGGCTCGGCGATGTGAATTCCCTGCCTTGTCACGCTCTTTCACCTAGAACCCGTTGCTGGCACGATGACTTTCAAATATGCCTCAAATTGCGGACCTTCACCCGCGTCCTCAAGAGTACGACGGCACGGCGTTAGCATCTCCCGCATTATCTCCTTAAAGCTCTCGGGTACCTTACTCTTCAAGATGCGAGCAGCTGTTCGAACGTTCTCCTATGTGTTTTCAATCTACATTTGGTTGAAAATTTCAATTTAAACAGCATGCATACTTAACACATCACCCACCTCAAATTACAGTACATGCATACCAACTATATGAAATTTGACTAACCATTTTTCGATATGTCTCAGCCTTTGGTTGGTACATTGGCTGGGAGGAGGAATATGCCAGAGCTGGTTCAGCCTGGATTGGGGGAATCGGAATCTGCACACCGGCTGGTACAGCGGCCTTTGGAGAAACATACAATCGTGTTACCCGCATGTACCACATCATGTATGCCTGTTGGAGGGAGCCATCATACGGTATCGCGACGAACATCATATTCGGTCTCATTTGACGCTGCATGGTGTTCCGTTTGGCTACATGGTAACGATGGTAATCAACCCAATCAAAGTTGGGCACTCGTCCCGTTTTCCTCACCTCGTGCAACTTTTTATCATAACACCTGACATCGGGAATCTTTTGTTGATATCCAAATTACTGCATCACTCTATCAGGATACTGGAACTCGACACCTCGAAAATTCACAAGTGGTGCAGCCGTCAACCAAAGGGCACTGTCTAAACAGACCAGTGGAACCCTTTGCAACCTGGCCGTCGAGTATGGTTCCCAATTGACGAACTCGTCCCACAGGTTATCTAACTCATCTTTGTAGTAGGTTAAAGATTGGCGTGGGTTATCGACCCATGTGTGCCACCTTGCCCAATATGCTTCTAGAGGAGGTAACAACTCCGGTACCCTCGGGTCGGCCAACCAATTCGGTGTAACCTCAATAATACGGGGACGTCCGATGTGGATGCGTTCCTAACTCCGGATCTGTAGTAGCACCATCGGGCCACCCATTTGTATGCCACCTAAAGAACATGTGTACAAATTCTTATATAGTAGCGCCAGTGCCGCACTCCCCAACTGAAACGGCCCGAATAACAGAAATCTTTTAACAACCGTAGGTACATTAGCGGCACGGTTGATTCGGATGAGTTCGGGAAGATCACTCCCCCTATCATACTAAAAATGTATGAACGTGCATAGTAGGTTAGGGTTTGCTCGTCCGAATCGGGGGCCAAATAATCCTCCTCGAACTGAAATTTCAACCAACTGATGTACAGTGATTTACCATCGAAAGTTTCATTCATAACTTCAGCTTCCGCTTTATCTTTCGCAGCTTCTATTTGTTCATACAATAAATCTTCATCAATATCTACGAGAACATTATCGAGGATTTCTTTTTCAACGGCCTCTCTTCTTTGGACAACTATCAACTGGAGGTCGATACCAAGCAAATCACAAACAACTTCAACTCGATCGAAGTCCATGATCCCCATCATGGCGACCCCATCTATTGGTAGCCCAGTTATCATTGGCACATCTTGGAGGGTCACAGTCATTTCACCCACTAGTAGGTGGAATGTGTGGGTCTCCAACCGCCATCGCTCGACAAGAGCTGTAAGTAGCGGCCTAGTTTCACTGAACCCATGAATTTTGCTCTATAGAAACTGGCCTCCACTAAGTACGGCATGATACAGGGGTCAAAAGGAAGAACCGCGTGCTTCCGAAATTTACATTTCTTATCGAACCCATTCCACACGGCTTCGGATCAGTGTTTGGGTTGCAAGGTGAGTAAGTTTGTATCCACGGGTCCAGGTGGTGTAATGGGAACCGAGGATGACAGACCTGCCTCAGTAGATGTAGATTGATGGCCACCTACCTACACAAATAAAGATAACAAATGTTATTTTTGAGATAATGTTACATACGTATTTAAAACCAATAATAATAATCAATCTTACCTCAGTAGTTGGTGCGCCACTAGTGGTACCGGACGGGCTTTTCGGTTGCCTTGTTCTAGCCATTTATCTATGTATCAAAAAATTTAAATGTGGTTGGTACGCGTTATATCTAGTTATTTATCATCAATAAACATACCGAGATTGTGGAAAAAATCACACAAATGACAACAAAAAAAAGCAGTAAAATTCAAATTGGTCGGATTCACGTAGCACAAGTCACCCCAACTTGTGGAAGTGAGTTTCAACTCTCGGTTGGAAAGATACGGGCGTGTACCACTTTTGGTTGTAAAATAACCCAAATAAACCGATACATGGCCGTATATTTCGAACCATGAATCGAAACCTACTTCTACATGCTGGGGTGGGTTGTGTTACGTGAGATCAGCTTACTCGCAAAGTTTCATATTTTTTGGAGGCCGTTTGCAAGGTTTTCAACTCTAACTGCACTAAAAATATTCTAAGTCATTAACTTCTAATGCAAGAAACGTGAGAAAACCGCACAAACGGCATCCAAAATTTATAAAACTTTTCAACTTGGTCGAATTCACGTAGCGCAAGCCACAAATTTGTAGAAGTGAGTTTCGACTCACGGTTTGCGAGATACGTCTGTATACCGCTTTATTAGGTTTTTTTTAACCAAAAGCGATACACGGTCTTATATCCCGAACCGTGAATCGAAACCCACTTCTACAAGTTGGGGTGCCTTGTGCCGCTTGAGATTAACCTACTCGCAAAGTTTCATATTTTTTGGAGGCCGTTTGTAAGGTTTTCAACTCTAACCGTACTAAAAATATTCTAAGTCATTAACTTCTAATGCGAGGAACGTGAGAAAACCGCACAAACAGCATCTAAAATTTATAAAACTTTTCAACTTGGTCGAATTCACGTAGCGCAAGCCATCCGAACTTGTAGAAGTGAGTTTCGACTCACGGTTTGCGAGATACGACCATATATGCTTTATTAGGTTTTTTAAACCAAAAGCGATACACGGCCTTATATCTCGAACTGTGAATCGAAACTCACTTCTACAAGTTGGGGTGGCTTGTGCTGCATGAGATCAACCTACTCCCAAAGTTTCGTATTTTTTGAAGGCCATTTGCAAGGTTTTCAACTCTAACCGCACTAAAAATATTCTAAGTCATTAACTTCTAATACAAGGAACGTGAGAAAACCATACAAACAGCATCCAAAGTTTATAAAACTTTTCAACTTGGTTGAATTCACGTAGCGCAAGCCACCCGAACTTGTAGAAGTGTATTTGCGAGATACGGCCGGATACCGCTTTACTTGGTTTTTTTCAACCAAAAGCGATACGCGGTCGTATCTCTCGAACCGTGAGTCAAAACTCACTTCTACAACTTGGGGTGGCTTGTACTACGTGAGACCAACCTACTCGCAAAGTTTCGTATTTTTTTACGGTTGTTTGCGGGGTTTTCAACCATAACCGCACTGAAAAGTTTCTAAATAATTTCGTATATACAATTCTAGTTCTACAAATTACTAAGGCAAACAAAAATTTTTGGCAATTGAATATATTAAAAGTATTACCAATTCTACATCTACAAACTACTAAGGCAAATAATTTTTTGCCCACTTTCTAAATAATTTAGTATACACAAATTGAAAAATAAACACAAATATATCGACTAAGGCAAAGAAATAGTCAATACCTTACAAAATAAGTCCGAATTTAGTCAATGATTCAATTTGGGGTCGAACTAGGGTTTCGATTTACTTTCGGAAAGGGGATGAGAGAGTTGAGTTTCAATGTTTAGAGTAGATATTGGGAGAGAGGAAGGGGAGCAGACGGAGGGGGACAAGTTTGTGTTTAGATCAAGGATTAGGGTTTTCTTCGCTTTGGGTTTGGTGAAGAAACGAGCGAGAGAGTGGGAGAGAGTCGTTGAAGAAGATGATCTGTATGCAGATCTAAATAAATTTAGAGTGCCTTAACCCGTTCTTGGGAACGACGGGTTAAGGCTAATTTTTTAAAATAATATTTAGCCTTAACTCGTCGTTCCCAACGACGGGTTAAGGCAAAATATTATAAAATTATATATGAGCCGTTGGATGAAAGATCCAATGGCCCAGATTAAAGTTCGCACGGGTCTGTGCACACAGACCCGTTTGCAACGGAAGAAGGCTATATATATATATACACACACACACACATTTGTACTGTGTGATGTATGCATATGACAATGTGTAACATGGCCTGGAATTTATTCAATGATATAGAACGAAAAAAAAACTACTACTTGGTTTCGCCGATGAATCCGTAATAGTTTATTTGAGATGTATCAAGCAAATAAAATACGATAACGAAATGAGGACTACTTGTGGAAATCAAACAATTCTTTAAAAAAAACAACGAGTTGGTTCAAGACAGACTTGCCTTTATACCACGTTTGCACGTGCAATGAGAAACATCACGAAGAAGAATGATAGCAAGGCGTCGGTCGCGGTGGTGAGGGGTGCTGCTACGGGGTGATGCATCATCCAGTGGTGATGATAAAGACGGGGTGCAGCGACGGGCAGAAGGAGGCACAAGGTGGCATGGTGTCAGTGCAGTCGGGTCTTTCGAGTGTCGGAAGGGGTGCAGGTGGCACCGGTGGATGGTGCAATGGGGGTGCTGCAAGGTGGGCTCAGGTAGAAGGTAGGAGGGAGTTGGGGAGGATGTCGTCGAGGTGTTGTGGTGGCTAATGGAGCAACAACAGTGGAGGCTTGGGGTGTTGTCGATGGTGGTGGTGATTGGTGAGGAGTTCGACGATGCTGCGGTAGGAGGAAACATGTGCGAGGGTGTGAGGGAGAGGACAACGAGAATGTGGAGAGGATGTTGCTTGGTTGCGAATGGTGGTGAAAATGATAAGGAGGATAAGTGGGGCGTCGACATGGCAGGGAGGCGCTGACGACAAGATCCAGTGACGGAAGTAGCGCGGTAGTGCACAGTGCTTGGGGTTGGCCAGTGGTGGTGCTGGCTGCAGCACACAATGGGGCAGCGATGTAGTGGTGGTGTAGGTGAGGACGGTGGCTACAAGGGGACTCGGTGATGCTGGCAATGGAGGAGTTCGGGAATTTGGTGCAGTGGAGAGATAATAAGGAGGAAGAAGAAGAAGGATTATGAGGGAGATTAGATGGCTGATAGGGATTAGGATGGGATTAATTAGGTTAATTAATGTGGAGATAAGTAATCAGTGGGATAATGGAGTTAGGATTATATGAGTGTTAGTGGGGTAGTTAGGGATTTAGTGGGGGATGTATACTGTTAGTGGAGATTTAATAGGGGTAGTGGAGTTATGCAGTTGAGAAAATTTTGGGTTTGAGTTTTGGTCTTGGATTTTGGGCTTACACAAAATAAAATAAATAATTATAGAAGAGATTGAGATTCAAAATATTGGCTTAACACAAACTAATAAGCAATCAAAGAAAGACCAATAATAATAATAATAATAATAATAATAATAATAATAATAATAATAATAATGAGATTATATTATAAAATAGGATTTGGATTTAACACATATATTACTAAATAATTTAATAATAAAATTATAGAATCAATTAAGTTGGGCTTGTACATTATTTAAATGACTAATATCAAATATTTAATAATTAAATAAAACAAATAAAGTATATGGTTTCACACTTAATAAATAATCAAACACTGAAATTGGACTTGATCTAGGCTTAGATATAAATAAGTAATAAAATAAGAAAAGAAGTAAACATATAAAATATATTTAACCATTTGGAAAATACCTACAAATAAAATTGTTGATTATAAAGAAATTTAATAGGAGATCCAAAAGTAAATTTAAAATAAAACAAATTTAAGAAAACGGAAAATAATATATAAGGAATTGAAATATAGAAAATACACAGAATATATGTATTGGCGGGAACGGGGGCTACAGTCGCCGTCACCTCCTTCGCCGTGCCCAATTCCGCCACCATCGATAGCGGCGATGAAGACCCAGATCGACCACATCGCCGTTGGCCGTCGTCACCGTCCAGATCCAGAGCGTCTTCGTTGTGTTGGCTACTTCTAATTCGGCCCAATCCCTTAAACATCGTCCCAGCCTCGCCGATGATCCGCTACGCTGGTTAAGTTCCACGTCGAAGAGTTGGAGATGCCGACGTACTATACTTTCCGATCAGCATGGGGGCTTTATTGTTTGAGCGGAGAGAGTTGTTCACTACTCGGATTGGGTTAAAATTCTTGGTGAGATTGTGTGTGAGTATGTGAGAGAGGTGATTAGTTTGTGCTCTTCATTAGGGTATGTTTCGGTTTGAGCTCTGTTTATGTGTGGGAGAGTGTTTGTGGGTGAGAGGGAGAATGTTAGAGGGAGGAGTCGACAGGGCTTGACGGCTTTTTACTTTCTGCTAATAGTTTTCTTCCTGTCTGTAGTTTGTACACTGACCCAGTACTTTGGGTTTGTTTTGTTAATGTCTAATTAATGAAACGGGTGGCCATATTCCACCTTTCCGTTCAAAAAAAAGCATCCTGCACAAAAGCTTGCATCTCATCGGGAACACTATCATCGTCGTTCACTATCGGTTCATCTACATCTTCTAACACAACTGGTCCAACTAGAATAGCCGGGGCATGCTCTTTATGGCAAAACTACTGTGTACCTTTGTAGAAAATCATTGATCAACAAATGTGTTTGTACTATGTTGCATAGAAAATTATCACTGTTTATGCACCAGCGACATAGACACGGGATTAAGTTGGGATCATGGGAATCTTGCTTGGCGAAGATAATGAAATCTTTTACACCATCCTAATAAACCTTGGATAATTGTGACTTACTCATTCAGCTTTTATCCATTTGAATAATATCATTCAATCGGAAAATTAAATTTCATAAATTAAAATTTTATTTTGTTATCTCATTTATGTGTGTATCTCACTAGATAAGTCAATCGAAAAACTTCAATATGAAAATGTTCTATTAATTATTAACAAATTTTCAAACTTAAAACAAAATGTTCTGTCTCGCATCCAAACATAAAAATTCTATCACTAATTTGTTCAAATAGTTCTCTTAAATTACATGAAACTAATGAATATGAACTAATCCATTTCAATTTAATAAACTATTTCAATATATCTTTTTTAACAAAAAAATATATCATATATGGAAATAAGTAACAATACGTACTTCATTTATTGATTCCCCCAAATGCACAATAATGCAAGTTAACATCAATTTGCAATCTTACAACCTACACGAACAAATTCACTTGCCTTCATCAACAATCAAAATCACAAAATCAAGCAACGGAGATGCTATAAATAACACAAGAAAGGAAAGAAAAGAGTACGATGGTTCTCAAAAAACTTTAGTAAAATGCTAAAAATGCTACTCACTGGCTCAACTGTATTTATCTTATCAGTAGAAAACACTTGATGAAATGAACAACGAGAAACATTTACTACAGCTTTCTCTGCTCCTTCAACATGTGGCACTTCAATGCAGCAATCCCGGGATTTAAGTTACGAATTCATTTCAAGCAATATGAACTACACATCTACACCCTCCGTAATCCTTCAACAAGAACATTTCGGGATTTCATTTTATAACTTGTAATTTAGCTTTAAGATTTTATTTTCATCCATAATGGAACGCAAATTTCACATTCTTGCCTCAAAATACATGACTTGTATATGTTTGATCATAGACAACAAAAAAATAAAAATACCTTGTCAACTACAATTTCTGACTAATTACTATTAATGAGACTAGGATCATCTATAAGTACATCCAAGCACAATAAATGAAGAAGAAATCTCGACCTTCATTTCCAAATAGCTAACTAAATAAGACTAACTGACAAAACATAACCAATAATTATGATCACATAAACTCAGTAATCATCTTCAATCCAACTTAAACTAATAATTACAACAATTAATCAAGAACTTAAATCGATTAAAGTAGAAGGTATGATCGAACAACTGACCTTTGAAACGGGAGAAGAAACCCTAGCTTGTCGAAAAGAAGATGAAAGAGAGAGGGAGCGACAAGCGGTGGCGGTGAAGGAGAGAGAGGGGGCGATTGGAGTCGCCGGATTCTCAGAATGACGATGGGTGGGGGCGCGCGGGATAGAGAGAGAGGAGGAAAATGGATTAGGGGTGGGAATTTGGAGATAGAGTGAGGGAAGATGACGTGGAAGGCGACGACGGGGACGACAATGGCGCTGTGAATGGTGATGGGCTTCGGTGGGAGTGAGCGGGAGGGAATATGGGAATTGTATGATTTTGAGTTTAAAAATTTTGGGGCTTTTATATTAATATACCCTTGCATTTTTAAATGATGGGGTATGCGAAGCACCCCGCTGGCGTTCGAAAAACGCTTCAAATGCCTGGGTAGTAGTTTTGCCTGGTTATCCTTATTTTTTTGTGCTAAAATAATTATGAGAGTTTGCTAAAACTATGACTAGCTGAATAACTTAACTAATGTTAATTAAAATAAATAAATAAATAAATAAACTACAAATCTAAGCAGGTAGAGAATAGTTTATTATAATATAGAAAAACAAAAATAAACTATAAATCTAAGCAGGTAGAGAATAGTTTATTATAATATAGAGATTGAAGTATTTGTCCTGTAACAATGAGAGAAAAGAACTGAAGTTAAGATGTAGGTAGAATTTAAATGAAATAGAAACTGAGGTGTAGATGAAAGTTTCTATTCAAAACCCATCGAATAAATTCAAGATAGAATTACTTGCCTTCAGATCAGTGAGTCTGCGTACAACCAAGAAACCACGAATGAAAGAAGAATCGAGAAGATGAAGGTGAACATTGACGAGTACACACACATCTAGGCTTTTGTTTAAATCCTGACTGACAATACCCAGACCCTGGCCCACCTCATCTCGACCCTCCCTCCCTCCCCACGCACTACCCTTCCAAAATTCATACCCTATTCAATGCCGCTTTCCACTTATCCTTATTCTCCCGTGTCTCCGCTGTCCTTGACCGCCGGACATCCCCCTTTTCGACACCCCCTCCATCTCTTCATCCACCCAACCTCCTTCATCACCTCCCTCCTCCTCACCGACGCTTACCTAGCCTACAGAACTCCTTCGACAGTTAATGAATGATTGCGTGCTGAATAACTACTACATGCAAGCCATTCATAATCACAAATTGGTGAAACCTGGTCAAAGTGGAAAACATAAGGAAAGTAGGGCAATCAGTTATCAGAATCTCAAACCTTATTGTGGGTCAGACCTTCCAACATCCACTTAATGAAAGAGTAAATCCACCTTCCCACTTTTCAAATTATATTGAACACTCAAACATGCAATCTAGTTACCATAAAATATCAACAAAAAATTGAAACAAACAAAAGAATCCTCACCATAAAATATCAACACAAAAGTGAGGGAGAAAAATCAAAAAATTACTTTCACTCATACTTATATATGAGTAGGACATTATATTCACATAATAATATAATGTAGTATCAACGGTATACCATGCAATGCCATTAAAAGAAATAATATGCCAATCTCATTTGCTGAGTTAGTGAAGGCACATGTTCTCTCTTGTATGATTCACATTCTCATTTGCCAATCTCGACTTCTCTGCCAACAATGCCTCCAGCTAAAGTCTCACCTACTAATGGCATATCACAATTCAAACACATCTCATAACTTGCAGAAAATGAATCTAGTCAAATAATGTCTTGTAGAGTGCCATATATAAGTTTTAATCTATAATTTATTGACACTATTACTATTTGAGCCAATCATATATCTCTGTAATTGAAGCTTCTTAGAACTACCAATGTTTGTAAATTAGTATACATTGAGATATATAGAATCTTCCATCTCACCATAAATAGAAATGGAATTCTCCGATTTATTACCAGATCTTCTTCATTGAGTCTATCATCCATCATCACCCCAATCCGAAGCCTCCTATTCTGCTATTCAAGCAGAGAAAACCTCTCTTGCATAAAGCACAACTGCGAGTTGATTGTCTTTTGTTCTCTTGCAAGAGAAGTGATATGGAATAGAGAGAGTGGCACAATCAGGGCCCTCAGATCTCCTCAAAACCCGCTTTCCTGTGATCATCAGGTCCAGCATCAGGTTGGGCTTCAACCAGTTCAGGACTAGGGGTAAACGGGTCCAACCCGGCCCGTTAGGGTCTCAGACCAATTTATCCCTGTCTATAAATACCAACCCCCTTCCTCACTTCAGAAGGTAATCAATCTTTCTCCACCTGAACCCTAGCTACTGTTGCTTTCTCAGTGACTGACTAGATCGTCGGAGGGCCTGTCGCCAGGACTTCTCCCGTTGTTTTAGGCAGTGTGCAGGCACATAAGGCCGAGCCGAGCTACTATATCCGAGCCGAGCTACTTCATCCAACCCAGGCTACTATATCCGAGCGGAGCGCCCGGCCTCTACCTTTCTCCTGCTATTCCCGAGCTGAACCTACACCATAGGATTGGACTTATGCCAGTACCACAGCTTCCTATAAAAAATTACAAGAACGCACACCTACTGCCCCCATACCCCAAAAACAAACAGCTTAGGTTGGCACCGTCTGTGAGAAATCTCAGGTACTGTTACCAGTCTAAGCCCAGCCAGGGATGTCACCTCAAGTCTGAGCTCTTCCACGGCTCCCAAAGCCAGAAGGGTCGTCACCTCGGCATGACATCCGGACCCTCCACATCATAGCCGCACAGATGCCCAGGGTTCCAACCAACCACGGGTCAGCGATGCGGCCGGACACGGGCTGGGTGCTTCTCACTCGAACACGACTGGTTTGCGACACGTCATCTTGAATCGGTAGGCCAGTCGGATAAGAGAGGCCACTTCTAACTCGGTCTCGAACCATCGTAGACGGCCATCCCTAGAGCATGATCCAGGCATAGCCACTCGCCCCATGGACCTCCGCCCCCGCAGGACTCGGTGGGGGAAGCCCCAATCACAAGAGCCAAATTCCAAAACATTCGGAACGAGGTCCTCCAAGTGATCCAAGCAGCCATGGAACCGAGGTCCGCAACAACTCTGACCCTCGATCAGGAGCAAGGGGCAGCAAATCCTATGGATTGGCCCGTCCCATGGAATAAGGGGAAGCCATCCTCCAGCACTTACAAAAGATGGAGAACCGCCTCGCCCATCTCGAAAAGGGCGGACCAATGCCGGGTCATGGTCATCGGCCGACCCGACCCCCATTCTCCACCCAAATTTTAGAAGCCGAGATCTCCCGGAATTTCAGGCCTCCCCAATTCGAGATATACAATGGAGAGGGTGATACCGCTGATCACATGGAGGGTTTTAAAACTTTCATGATGATTCACAGCACTACTGATCCCCTCCTATGCCGTGCCTTCCCTGCTACCATGCACAGTACGGCTCGGGAATGGTTCTCAAACCTCATCCCTGGCTCAGTCTTCTCGTTCGACCAGTTGGAAGCAAACTTCCTTGCCCATTTCATGACCAGTAGAAAAATCGAGAAGACGAGCGCGTCCCTTTTGGACCTCAGGCAGAAGGAAGGGGAGTCACTCCGCAATTTCATTTGGAAGTTCACCGCCGAGGCGAGGTCTGTCTCCCCTCTAGACGCGGGCATCTCTTCAGCAGATTTCCGACACAATGTTCGGCACGGTCAGCTGAAGGCTTCATTGGCCAAAAAACCACCCGTCGACTTTCCCGACCTGCTCAACAGGGTCAAGAAGTACATTCGGGCGGAAGAGGCCCTAAATCCGGAGGGAAGCAAAGAAGCCACTTCCAAGGGGAAGCGGAAGGCCGATGACATCAAGCCCGTCAAGAAAACCATGAAGGAGACGGCCAGTCAGAAGAGAGTTCCTCCAGTCCCCCGATTTGAGAGGTATACGCCGCTGACCCAGAACGTTTTGGTAATCCTGATGGATATCGAGGATAAAGGGCTCGTCCGACTTCCTCCCCGACTAAGCAACAACAAGAAGCGGGACCAGAAATTCTACTGCCGCTTCCATCGGGACAATGGGCACGAGACGGACAACTGCCAGACCCTTAAGGACGAGACCGAGGCCTTCATCCAGTGAGGGTACTTGAGAGAGTTCACCCAGGATAATCCAAGATACCGGAGGGATCTGAGGAATCCGAGGCCTTCGCCTCCATACTACACTGCATCCTCGAGAGATCAACCAGCAGCCTAGCGGGACCCTGAGCCCGAGAAGACCGGAGGGCAGACCATACTACACTGCATCCATGGTGGACCCATGGGAGGGAATCTAATACCTCTCGTAAGCCCTTCGTCCGGGAGGTTAACTCCGTTTGGGACCATCCCTCCCCCCAGATTCAATAGCGACCGGTATCCTTTTTCGGATAAGACCTGGAGGGAGTCTGGCTCCCACATTGCGACGCCCTCATCATCAAGCTCATCATGGCAAATTTCAAAGTCCGCCGAATTCTCGTGGACAACGAGAGCTCAGTCAACATCCTCTTCTTGAAAGCATTTGAAAACCTCAAGCTCCCCCGAGATAAGCTAAAGCTAGCCCGGTACACCCTGCATGGGTTCTCGGGCATCCCAGTACAAATTGAGTGGATCGTGATGTTAGATGTAACGGCCGACACAACCCACATCACACAGACCAAATTAATGGATTTTATGGTGGTCAATGTTAAGGCAGCATACAATGCCATCCTCGGTTGACCCAGCCTCTGCTCGTTCCAGGCAGTTCTGTCGGCCTACCACTTCAAGCTGAAATTCCCCACTAACCTCGGGGTCGGCGTTGTTAACAAAAATCAGAAGTCTGCACGATCGTACTACATGACCGCGGTCGGAGGCGGGGTGTTCCCCCTTGACGTAGTCGAGCTTCCACGTGAAGGAAGTCGGCCCGAGTCGGAGCCTGCGGACGAATTAGAGGAGGTCTCATTCGAGGTGGAAGACAAGTCTAACTGGTTCCATGTGAGACGCACCCTCCCCAATATGAAACTAGGACTAATTGATTGTGTCCGCCGCAATAACGACCTCTTTGCTACCATTCGACATGCCCGGGATTTTTGAAGATCTAATCATGCATAGGCTAAGCATTACCCTAGGATCTAAGCCAATCTAGCAGAAATGCCGCAAGTTTGCCCCGGAGAGGCATCAGTCTCTGAAAGTAGAGGTGGACAAAGTGTTGTCCGCCTGATTCATTCAAGAGGTCAACTACCCCGAGTGGTTGGCTAACGTCGTAATGGTGAAGAAGGCCAGCAGAAGCTGGAGGATCTGCATAGAGTTCACGGACCTCAACAGGGCGTGCCCCAAAGATCCTTTTCCCCTCTCGAGCATCGACGCTCTGTTTGACGTAGCATCGGGTCACAAGCTCCTGACCTTCATGGATGCCTTTTCAGGCTATAATCAGATTCGGATGTTCCCTTAGACATTGCCAAAACGTCCTTCATTACCAATTAGGGCCTCTACTGTTACCGGATCATGCCCTTCGGGCCTAAGAACGCCGGGGCCACCTACCAAAGACTTATCAACCGAGTTTATAAAGATCAAATCAGTCGTAACATGGAAGTATATGTCGATGACATGCTCTTCAAGAGTCGATAGGGGCAGGATCATGTCGCTGACCTTGAGGAAGCTTTTGGCGTCCTTCGGTTCCACAACATGAGGCTCAATCCTGCCAAATGTGCCTTTAGCGTCTCCTCGGGAAAATTTCTTGGGTTCGTAGTTAGCCAGCAGGGCATAGAGGTCATAATTGACATGGCCCCTCCCAGAAACGTTAAGGAGGTTCAGCGGCTTACGAGAAGACTGGCGGCCATCAATCGCTTCCTGTCCAAGTCCGGAGAGAAGTTCATCCCCTTCTTTAAGGCCCTGCGGGGGGCAAAAGGCTTCGAATGGGGCGAACCCCAGCAACAGGCCTTCGACCATGTAATATCCCAGTTGGATAGTATATTTGTATAATTATTATTTTTAAAATTAAAATATTTCTTATGGAAATTACATAGTCTTAATAAATAATCATTATCTGAATATATATATACAAGTAAGTATATATATGTAATGTATCGGCTTTGTGCACTTGTACAAAATCCTGTAAAATGCGTTTTTGAGAAAATGTCTGAAATATCTGGGTCTAATATTAAAAATTATTATTTTATTATTATTTTATTTTTATTTTCAGAATTGTAATATTTTTGGGGGATATTACCCGGTTTTACTAATAAACATTTTATATATATACCAGTCTATATACATCAGTATTATATCCAATTGGTACTGAAATCTTCCGAGCCGGTAATAAAATTATTATTATTATTATTTCTGAATTAAAATATTTTTGGTAGAGATTATTCGTTTTAACTAATAAAAGTTATCTATATATACAGATGTATGTATGTATAAGTACCATATCGATTTCGTACGTTTGTACGAAATCATGTAGTATGTGATTTTGGCAAAATACCTCTTATTTTTTATCAATCATGATCAAATAGAAGGTTAGAATTGGATTAGGGTGTGATTGCAATATTAATTTGCAAATTGATTTCCAATTGTTTTAACCATGAGAATGAGAACACTTGGGTTCTTCTCAACCACAAGCCCACCTCTCCCTCTCCTATTTAATCCCTTGGTCGGCCAACCCTATGGGGCAAAATCCCATTTCATTTTGTGTTTCTCCATCTCCTTCTCATCTCATTCTCTTATATTTCTTCTACTCCTTCTTTACTTGTTTTTAATTTAGAAAAAAATTGAGAAGAAAAGAAAAGAAAGAGAGAATCAAAAGATGGATTAGGGTTTCTTGAGGTTGTTCTTAAAGAGGAGCAAGAACAAGGAGGAAGGAGAAGGAAGAGCTAGCAAGTCATTCCAACCGATTTGGGTGGGGGTTTCTCTTCTATTTGTGTTTTTATTTATTGTTGCTTATTTTGTATGTTAATTAATGAAGAACTTGAACTAATTTAATGTGCATATGATAATAGTTTACTAGAATAAAAATGCATATAAAGATTGAAGTATTAGAACACAAATAAGACACTAAGATTCAATCTTAAACTAGTATGTATTTTTATTAATTACTTGTGCTAAGGTTGGAATTTTGACTCCAAATTAATTTGTGAGGTTCTTATATGTATTATTACCATGCTCTAATTTTTGTAGATTTTTTTGAGTTAGTTTGACAGGTGAAATAAATTGTTTCCCAAAAACAGCGAGTTTTTCAGCAAAACTGCTGTTTTGGTTAACTTTTGTATGTGTTTAAAGGGCTGGATTTTGAGTTCTGTACTGAATCTGAAAAAGTGGTCAACAAGAAAGTTATAGTAGATGTTCTCCCCTTCCAAAAAGTCTAATTTTTTAAGATTCGGATAAGTATAGCAAAAGTTATGAGCTTTACAAGTTTTAGCTTTCGCTGTCCTTTTTGTTGTTCTTTGTATTGTGTTCAAATGGCTGGATTTTGAGTTCCACAAGGAATCTGAAAAAGTGTCCAATTAGGAAGTTGTAGTAGTTGTTCTTAGATTTCCAAAATTTTCAATTTTGTTAGATTCTGATAAGTATAGCAAAAGTTATGAGCTTTACAAGTTTTAGCTTTTGCTGTCCTTTTTGTTGTTCTTTGTATTGTGTTCAAAGGCTGGATTTTGAGTTCCACAAGGAATTTGAAAAAGTGGACAACTAGGAAGTTGTAGTAGATGTTTTGAGCTTTCCAAAATATCCAATTTTGTTAGATTCTGACAAGTATAGCAAAAGTTGTGAGCTTTACAAGTTTCAACTTTGTGCTGTCTTTTGTTGTTCTTGAATTTTGTTCAAAGAATAGAGATTTGAATTCCATAAGGAATCTGAGGAAGTTGGTAACTAGGAAGTTGTAGTAGATGTTCTTAGCTTTCCAAAAGTTCAATTTTGTTAGATTCCGACAAGTATAGCAAAAGTTGTGAGTTTTACAAGTTTTAGCTTTGTGCTGTCATTTGTTGTTCTTGAATTTTGTTCAAAGAACAGAGATTTGAATTCCATAAGGAATCTGAGAAAGTTGTTAACTAGGAATTTGTAGAAGATGTTCTTAGCTTTCCAAAAAGTCCAATTTCGTTAGATTCTGACAAGTATAGAAAAAGTTGTGAGCTTTACAAGTTTCAGCTTTGTGCTGTCTTCTGTTGTTCTTGAATTTTGTTCAAAGAGCAGGAATTTGAATTCCATAAGGAATCTGAGAAAGTTGTTAACTAGGAAGTTGTAGTAGATGTTCTTAGCTTTCCAAAAAGTCCAATTTTGTTAGATTTCGACAAGTATAGCAAAAGTTGTGAGTTTTACAAGTTTTAGCTTTGTGCTGTCTTTTGTTGTTCTTAAATTTTGTTCAAAGATCAGAGATTTGAATTCCATAAGGAATCTGAGAAAGTTGTTAACTAGTAAGTTGTAGTAGATATTCTTAGCTTTATAAAAAGTCTAATTTTGTTAGATTTCGACAATTATAGCAAAAGTTGTGAGCTTTACAAGTTTCAGCTTTGTGCTGTCTTTTGTTGTTCTTGAATTTTGTTCAAAGAGCAGATATTTGAATTTCATAAGGAATCTAAGAAATTTGTTAACTAGGAAGTTGTAGTAGATGTTCTTAGCTTTCCAAAAATATTCTATTTTGTTAGATTCCGATAAGCAGAGTATGATATATGACCTTTACAAGTTCAACAACTAGCCATTTTGGCTGAAACTTCGCTGTTTAGATTGTTTGATGTTTTTCTACCTCTTATGGACTAAATCTGAGATGGTTGTCAACTAGAGAGTTGTAGTAGAGGTTCCCACCTTTTCAAAATGTCCTATTTTGTTAGATTCCGATAAGTGGGGTAGGAGTTATGACCTTTACAAAGTTACAGCAGCTGGCCTTCTTAGCTGAAGCTCGCTGTTTAGATTGTTCGAGGTTTTTCTACCTCTTATTGGTTGAATCTGAGAAGGTTGTCAACTAGAGAGTTGTGGTAGAGGTTCTCACCTTTCCAAAATATCCTATTTTGTTTGATTCTGATAAGCGGAGTAGGAATTATGACCTTTACAAAGTCATAGCAGCTGGCTTTTTTGCTTGAAGCTCGCTGTTTAGGTTGTTCGAGGTTTTTCTACCTCTTATTGATTGAATCTGAGAAGGTTGTCAACTAGAGAGTTGTAGTAGATGTTCTCACCTTTCTAAAAAGTCTAATTTTGTTGAATTGCGATAAGAGTAGCATGTTTAATTGCTTCTAGGGTGTTAGAAGACTTTTATGTTGCTTTTATGAATAAAAATCAAGTTTTGTTAGCAGTTTGAATCATGCACTTAATTGCGAGTAATAAGTATTCCTTGTGTTCATAAGTAGCATCTTTAGTTGCTTCTAGGGCGTTAGAAGACTTTTATGTTGCCTTTGTGTATAAAAGATCAAATTTTGCTAGTAGCATGTTATTTTGCTTGTAGGTTGTTAGAAGACTTTCATAGTTGCTTCTATATGATTCATTTGTCGCATACATAGCCAGTTGGCTCGTATGTAATTCGTTTGGCTCGTACGTAGCTATTCGACTCGCATGTAAGTTATTTTGCTCGTATGTAGCTTATTAGCTAGTACGCAGTTATTATGCTCGTCTAGGTTGATGTCATTGCCCTAGGAGCCATCGACCATCAAGACGTGTATTTATTTTACTCCTCGTGGACTATGGACGAGTCACCCCTCGTGCACCATCAGATCTTAACCGGTGTAGTTGATCACGGGCCGAGAGTGTAGATAGAATCAAAGTTCAGGGTAGTAGCATGTGAATATGTTCGTATTGACAAGGTCTTTGATCGATAGGCTATGAACAGGATCCTTAGGGATTCTGGTAAGTCTAGGTTGAGCACCTAGTAGAGTTATCTTGCGAAGTCTAACTTAAGACCCAACATGTTTTGTTAGTACTGTTGTCATCCCTCGGATTGTTTAGGGTTAGTGACATCATTAGGTTAGTTACTTATGGCTATTACTACTTAACGCTTATTTATTATCATTTTTGCTGAAGGAAAAGAGTTGGTGTTAAGGGTGATACCTTACGATCCGACCGGTTCTATAGGCTAACACTAAGTGGTGTTATTGGTTGTACCCTTCCTGTCAAAGGAATACGGTCTGTGCATTCTCACGATTTAGGAGCACGGGATCCGTCTCTCGTCTGTTAATTTCTGAAGTTCCATGATAAGGGCGGGAAATATCCTGTCGGAGCTAGGGGTGGACCCCTGGAACTCCATCATGCTCTATATCAAGAAATGCGAACAAGCCATAGACTATAGTCTATAAGCTAGGTGGCCACAAGGGATGCTTTGAGCTAACATGTGTTGTAGTAAACTCCAATGGTTCGTCAGATTTTTGAGTGAGGTCCGGTACGCCGGGCAATAGTGGCAAACGAAGACACCACTATATGACTGCAAATGGCGGGATTAGACCGTTTCAGAGCAACCTCATTAGTCATGTTGTATCTTCAGAAATAGGTTGAGTACAAGACTAGAATTCATGGCGCAGGTTAAAATACCTATATATGAAGAAATGGTTTGTTATAGGCGTATGTAGTATGGGCTGCATACTGTTCCGGAGACTTGCTTGCATTAGAATAAGAACATCCTTACATTAGTTAATCTTGCATTAGAGTTTAAGTCATAGCATACATCAATTATATATACACTTTTATCTTTTCATCAATCTGTTTGTTTAAAGTTGAGAATCGCTGTTAGTCATCCGCCCTAAAGCGTCAGTATATGTACTGATGTCCCCACTTCAATAGGTACTGTGTCATGCCCCTCTTTTAAAAAAGAATACGAAATACAGATACGCAACAAAAGCCCAGTGAATGATTAGTATCATCCATAAGCTGTTCTAGAATCTTTACAATATCTCACAAAATAATCGAAGTCGGAAGAAAAAGAGTCAACACACGTACATGCAAAATTGAATTAATAAACCAATAGAATTTACATGAAACAAAATTTATTAATCACAAATAAATCAGATCTGAACAAGTCAAAAATCTTTGGTCATACTGCCCAAACACAAAGAATACAAGTAACATATACAATGTTCACAATGAGCAACAGAAAATAAATGAAGATAGCAAAAGCTCCAGCCAAACTAGAACTTTAGATCACATACTCCATCGGGTAGCTGATCACCAAAATCTGCAATTAATGAATTTGCAGGAGAAAGAAAAAGAAAACAAGTAGCCGTCAATTGCAAGTTACGGTCCACTTATAATGTAGGATACAAGCATATGGGAAAACTAACGAAAAGCATGGAATAATGCATCAACAGTGATAACTAGCATGAATCATTAAAACAAGGTCAACTAGAATGATATATCATACTAACAGTACAGAATGTTTATGTCAAATGCAGTGTCATATGGCAACTGACAGTGTCCAGTAATAGTAAGCTCAGTATATTAGTGTAACAGTATAACAGTATCAGTCCCACAGTATCAGTCTAATAGTATTAGTCTTATGTTCTTATAGTCTTGTGTGTATTACTAGCTAGGTAGCACTTCATGCGCCCCAAAAACATAACACATGGTTGCTACAACAAACAGTTTTGATTTTAGATTTCATAGTGGACCATAATGGGGCAGTGTACTTAGGTATCAGTAACAGTAGCAGTAGCAATAACAGTAACAGTAAGAACCTAGTGGTTCTCTTCTCCTTTACACCTTCCTATAGGAAGTAATGTAGACAGGGTCAGATAACAGTAACAGTAACAATAACAATAACAGTAACATTAGCAGTATAGAACACTAGTTCCCTTCCAAGTACACGTTTCGATATTTTCCACTAATAAATCTTCCCTTAAGAACCCCAGCTTGGTTACTTTTATTATACTTATCAAACAGACATGATGGTGCATGAAATAGTATCAAACTAACATGGTATAATCAGTATTAAGTTAAGGGAAAAAATAAACATGCATAGGAGATATACAGTCACATAACCGAGCAAAACAGTGTATGTTCATATTCAGGACAGCAAGACAGTACACTGCTAAAACAGTGACTCCCGTTACTACAGAAATTCATATCTGAATCCGTCGAAGAATCTGGAAAATAAACTTCCACACGAATCCAGCGATTATATATAAGTCATTTAGTATTTCACAAAATCATAACTCAAAACAGATTTGAATCCAGAAAATACATTCAGTCAGAAATCAGTAAAACGAATTCTCAGTAAGAAAAACAGCATCAAAACTTCTCAAATAAATCCAGAAAAAATCTGGGATAATCCCCTACATGTCTAGTATAAAAATATAAAGTTTCATAATATTCCAGTAAAGTTAGTTTAGTCATCAAAAATAAGAAAACATCAAAAAACGATACTTTGGAAAATCTGGAATTCCCAACACTGCTGTACGAAAACTGAAATATCTCGCAAGCCGTGAAACGAAATCCAAATCCGCCAAAGGGAGATAAAAATAGACAAAATATATTAACTTTCATATTTCACAAACATTTTTCATACAGTAAAAGGAATCAGGGTGATAATACGTTTCTTTACAGAATAGCGAGTAAAATACAGCAGGTATGGTTTTCATAAACGAGCATGAAACGGTGTATAAAATTTATCAATAAAATCCACCAAAAATTCTGGGTAATCCCTAAGTAGATAAAGAAATACTGACCAAAGTTTTGGATCAAAATCATATAAGTAGCATAGTTATTAAAATGGTTTAATCATCAAAATCATCGAAAATAAAATTTGGAAAAACTCGACACCTCTGTAGTAAAACAGTCATAACTTACACATACGAAAATGAAATCAAGCAAGGTCAGAAGGGTTGGAAAATAGATGAAATTCTCTAAAATTCATGTTTTATACGGAAATTAAGATACTGACTTCAAGACAGTAAAACAGTAAACAAAACAGATCAGCGACAAAATACAAATTTTTCCCTTTAATAACAACTCAACATATATCATACAAAACTTGTTCAAAGCACAACCAAACTTGAAATCGAGTCTACCAAGTGTCCAAACATCATGAATTAGGGTAATTAACATATCTAAAACAAGTCTATCACATGGATCCAACAAATGCACAATTTCTCATAACTACTCACATATTCGAATCACCTCAAATAAACGGTAAATCCTAAGACAATAGAGACAAATAAAAGAACCCAACTACACTATAGGTGGTATTTTTGACTTGTATCAAATAAAAGAATTGGAGTACAAGTTACTTGCCTGAAAGACGCCGAGAACAACATAAGAGCAAGAATAACGGGAATGGATTCCCGAGCATGAACTCAACGAACGAACGAAGAACACCACAAACAAGATCACAAACACAACGGACGACTCAGATTTGATTAGATGATCACGATCACGATCAGAGCACGGATCTTGATGATGATCAAGATCAAGATGATCAAGAATACACTGATGGCGATGGTGATCAGAGATCGGATGGTGTTACCGCTGATTCTGGTGTGGGAGTAAACAGATGAGATTTGTGAGTTGGCGGAAAAAACCTGAATAGCGGATCCAAGCCTTCTGATTCCTGCCGCTACCTGCAAGGAAGTACGATACACCGGGGTTGATTCCGGCGACGCACCCTCTGACGCTCTTGTCAGTAACCAGTGGTGATTAAGAAAGAGCTTAAGGTGGAAAAAGAGTGATTACCTGGTTACAGTGGTAGGGGGAGGTATTTATAGTCGCCATGGGAGTGATTAGGGACCTGATTTCCTGTGTAACTGTCAGGAGTAAAATCCTCACAATCTGTTTAGGAAACTGACCCATGATCCCCGGTGAGAGCAAATCAGGCCCGTTGATTCGGTCAAATCAGTGACCCTAATTTCCTCTTGCTGGTCTGGGTCTGTCTCGGGTCGGAACCCGTACCCAGTTGGAGTGAATCCGTTCGCGGGTTATTGGGTCTGTGAGAAGGAGATCCAGTACCCGTTTCGGACCCGTTTGTATGTGAAATTACCGTTTTACCCCTGAGCTTCAAGATTCGTGTCCAATCTGGACGGTTTCGATTTAACCCCATTTTTAGCCATATCACGAGCCCCCCCACTCCTAAAGTCTGAGTCTGATCAGCCTTTGAGGAGTAGTTTAACTCTTTTAGTGGCTAGTGGAGTTGTATCGGAGTCCGAATGGAGGGTTTTGAATCTCGAAGGGGGTAGTGAGGTGATTTTTGAAGCTGTGAGCTGTTCTGAAGCCTTGTTGAGTGTTTGACAGTTTTTATCTATTTTTTCGGACTATTTATTTAATTTTGCGATGTGTTAACTAATCGTTCGGGGACCTTAACAGTACATTCTGGCAATAATTGTTCATTCAGGGGCTCAAAAATATCCCCCCGAATTTTTAATTATTTTCTAGAATTTTTGGTTAATTTTTCCCAATTTTTAGCAATTTCTCGGAATTTTTAAATAAATAAAACGATTTAAATAAATAAAAATTGATTTTTAAATACTGATTTATGGTGTGGTCTGATCTGGACCGTTGATCTTGGGCGAGCGCGAATTTCTGAGAGATCTGACGGTTGTAGTCGCTCGACATTCATTTTATCGCTTTTGACGCTCGGATGGGCACTTGCTCGGTTGGCCGACCAGAGGGGTAAGGGTTCTGCCGTCCGAGCGACGTGGCGCAATCTGAGCCGTCGGATGGTGGCGCGAATCTTGAGACGGGCACGTTTTCCAAGAGAACGCTATCTTGTCGTTTAGCGCACGTGGCAAGATCTAGACCGTTCATCATCAGGAGCACGAATTTCTAGAAGATCCAACGGTTGTGATGGTTCTGGTGTTTTTTTCTCTGTTTTGACGCTCGAATAGGCACTTGCTCGGTTGGCCGACCGTGGATCTGAGAGTTCGGTTGGCCAAGCGACATTCTAGGCCGCCGGATGGGCACTTGCTCGGTTGGCCGACCGGAGATCTGAGAGCACGGTTGGCCAAGCGACGTTCTGGGCTGCCGGATGGGCACTTTCTCAGTTGGCCGACCGGACATCTGAGAGCATGGTTGGCCGAGCGACGTGGCGCAATCTGAGCCGTTGGACGGTGGTGCGAATCTCGAGACGGGCCCAGTTCCCAAGAAAATGCTATCTTGTCGTTTAGTGTCGCTGGTAAGATCTGGGCCGTCTGATCGAGATCTTACACGAAAGTTGAGAAAAAAGTGAGTTTTCTCCGTTTTGATGCTCGGATGGGCAATTGCTCAGTTAGCCGACCGGATGTCTAAGGATTCGGTAATCCGAGCGTGGTAGTGCGATCCAGGCCGTTGAATGGCTGAACGAATCTCGAGACGGTTCAGTTCCCAAGAGCATTAATGGCGCCCCAGCATTTGTGCGGCGTTCCAACTTCCCATGGTCATTAAGAATGGCACCCTCCAATTAATGCGAGGCATTTCAGCTTCCAAGGGATATAATGGCTGGTTCTTGGAGGGGAGGTTATAAATACCCCACTCCCCTTGTAATTTCAGTCACAACAATGTGGAGTTTTAGCCATCAGAGGTGTCTGCCTTGGGTGGTTTCTTTTCGGCCATGGTCTCCTCCTGACTCTGACGGCCCCGATGCGGATGTCAGGGTCGGGGGAGATTAGAGCAGAAGAGGTGACGACCGGAGTCAAGGCAGACACCTGTCTTCTTTTGGAAAATCCTAACCCTGAGGTGGTCGGACGGGTGGTCACTCTTCCGCCGTGATCTTCTCCCGATTCTGACAGTCCCGATGTGGATGTCAGAGTCGGAGGAGATCAGGGTAGAAGGGGTGATGATCGGAGTCCGGACCCAGAGAACAAGGTGCTTCGGGAGGATGGGTGGTCATCCTTCCGTCGTTATCTTCTCCTGATTCTGACGGCCCCGACGGAGGTGTCAGGGTCAGGGGAGATAAGGGCAGAAGAGTTGACGACCGAAGTCCGGACCCGGGGGACAGCGTGCTTCGGAAGGATGGGTGGTCATCCTTCCGCCATGATCTTCTCCCAATTGTGACGGTCCCGATGCAGATGTCAGGGTCGGAGGAGATCAGGGCAGAAGGGATGACGACTGGAGTCCGGACCCGAGGGACAAGTGGCTTCGGAAGGATGGGTGGTCATTCTTCCACCATGATCTTCTCCTGACTCTGATGGCCCCGATGCGGGTGTCAGGGTCGGCGGAGATCATGGCAGAAAAGGTGACGACCGAAGTTCGGAGCCGAGTGACAAGCAGCTTCGGAATGATTGGTCTCTTCCGATCTCTGTCTTCCTTCCGGGCTGACGGCTTCTGATGGTTGTCAGCCCGAAAGAGTTAGAGATGGGAGGTGTGCCGATCTGCTTTTTGACCGGGCCCCGAGAGACGGTGGTTTCTCTCCAATCCTTGAACGATTCGTGGTTTCGGCTCCGAGGCCGTAGGCTTCGAGTTGCTCACGGGTGAGAGGTTAACCGACCGAGACCTGGGGCCCGGGGGGCTCGCTGAGGGCGGTGCCTTAAAACTTTTAATCAAAATATTCTCTGGCTTCTTCAGACAGGGGCAGAGCGCCTGGGTCCGAAGTGTCTCGTCCGGGCGATGTGGTGCGATCTGAGTCGTCAGATGGTGGCGCGAATCTTGAGACGGGCTCAGTTCCCAAGAAAATGCTATCTTGTCGTTTAGCGTCGCTTGCAGGATCTGGGCCGTCTGATCGAGATCTTACACGAAAGTTGAGGAGAAAGTGAATTTCCTGCGTTTTGACGCTCAGATAGGCACTTGCTCGGTTAGCCGACCGGGGATCTGAGATTTCGGTTGGCCAAGTGACGTTCTGGGCCGCCAGATGGGCACTTGCTCGGCTAGCCGACCGGTCCCTTTGCTGTTGGGTTCGGATCGCACGTTGCTTGGATTTAGATCCTGTTGTGCCGAGCTACTTGACTTGGTGAAAAGACAAAGTCGTTTTGGGCCTTCGCGACGTTTCGAGAGCGGCCCAAAAGTCGCGCCCTTACGTTAGGAAGCCCAAGAGACTTTTCTTTTTACTATAAATCTTCACTCCCCCATCCCAAATCTCATTCTTCACTTTTACTTTCTCTCTCAAGTTTTTACTTTTCACCATCGAAGTTTTTAGCTCCCGGGTGGTACTGTTGGCTGTCGCGGCTAGGTGTTTCTTTGCTCCGGCGAACTTTACCAACCGTTGCAGTCACTTCAAGGTCAGTTTCTCTCCTTTCTTTTTAGAAAAATGGTTAAGATTACCCCTTCGGATGAGACCCCCGCCTCGGACCAAGTCGTCGGCCGAGGGGGTAAAGGAAAGGAGGTGTTAGAGCCGACCGAGCAGATCGTTGTTCGGCCGAGTAAGAGTGGCGAAGTAGCCGAGCCGCTCCAGGAGGTTGTGGCGAAGTCCCAGAAGGGTAAGGGAGTGGTCACAATCATTGAGCAGCCGAAGACGGCAGGGGAGTTCGGTCGGCAGCCAATCGTTCTGTCGAGTGTGGGGGGCGTTCGGAGCTATTCCGAAGAGATGTTGGAGAAGGTGACTCAGGGCACTGCCAAGTCGGTAGAGTAGAATGAGCCGAGAGAGTTGTCCGAGGTGGACCACACCATTTCGTCTCTCACAGAGGCTGATCTGCATCGGATCCGGACCAGATTCCAGATCCCTGCCGAGTACGGGCTACTTCTCCCTGGACCGGGTTTCCGAGCCTGCCATCGTCTTCGGCTGACGCGTGCGTATTTCCCCTTGACTACTTGGCCGCCGGGCTCCATTTTCCGCTCCATCCATTCATCGTCGAGGTTCTTATTTGGTACGGTTTGAGCCCTGCCCAGCTGATGCCGAACACTTGGAGGCACGTCTTGGCGTTTGTTCTCCGGTGTTAAGAGATCGGTGCTGAGCCGAGCATGTTTCTCCTTCGGAGCCTCTACCGCCCTTGCCAGCCGAACAGGAACGAGCAGAGGTTCTACCTTTCGCCGCGGACAGGCGTGAAGTTGATCGAGAACCCGGACTCGATCAAGCATTGGAAGGAGAAGTATTTCATTATCCGAGCTCCCGCACCTTGGGTAATTCCGATAGCCTGGTCGAGGGGAGGCCTGCCCAAGCGAGCAAAGAAGGAGCCGGTACTGAGTGATGAGGAGGCAAAAGTCCTCAAGAAGCTCCTCACTTTGCCGACGCTAAGTTGGAAAGACATTACCGAGGAAGCTTTGTTCCGGGGGGGGTCTCAGTCCGATCGACCCTAGTACGCTTCTGGTATTTTTACTCTTTGCATGAATTTCTTGAAAAGTTTATCTAAGTGTTTTCATTTGGCTTGTGCAGAGTCTTCTAAGATGGACTATAGGGCGTTGATGGCGAAGGCCAAGGCGAAGGAGCAGGAGACGAGAAAGAAGAGACCCTCGACAGGGCCTCAGGGCGGCTGAGCGCCGAAGATACCTTCGGTCCCGAAGACCGCTGACCTGCAGAAGGTCGTCGTTCCGGAGGGTGGTCCTGAGCAGGAGAAGGTCGCGGCCTCCGATCCTCCTGTTTCAGAGGCACCGGCTCCAATGGCGAAGGGGGACGCTCCCGGCTCGTCGAGTGGTGCGTTCGACGTGAGCCAGGTGTTATCCCTCCAAGTTCCACCCCTCACTGCCGATGCAAAGAAGATTCTGACCGAGGGGCACAAGCAGATCTTCGTCCCCGACTGGCAAGTGATGAAAGTCGACGGCTTTTTGGGTGACGGTAACATTTGCATGCAGGCGGTGAAGCACCTGCCGACCCCGAAGGACCGAGCGGCCCTTAAGGCTGGTCAAGTCGGGGATGCGACGATGCAAATCGCTCGGAACACGATGTCAGTGAGTAGGCCGAACACGTTCTTATTGAAACATTCTTTCTGAAATTTTCTAAGTTTTTAGGTTCAGACCCTGACGATTTGTTCTCTTTTCAGACCCTCTGCTACTTCAACTTCTTGCTCGAGGAGTTTGCGAGCAAAGAACAAGAGCTGACGGTGCAGTACGCCGGGAGAGGTCGGAGCGCGCAAAAGTAGTGAAGCTGCTCGATGCTGAGCTACTCCTCTCGGCAAAGCGTGGAGCCGAAGTGGCGGGGTTGGAGGTGCAGCTGGCCGACGCCGTTCAGCGGTCGAAGGACACGGCAGCCAAGCTCGAGGCCTCGGAGAAGGAGAATGCCGAGCTGAAGGAGGAGTTGGCCAATGCTCGGTCGGAGGCGGAGAGGGCCGAGAAGATCATGGCCAAGCACCGGTCTAAGGTGGCGAAGGCGAAGAAGGCCGTCCAGGATGAGGCTGAGCATCACATGTTCAAAAACAATGAGGACGCGTACGGCCGAGCCCTTCTTCATATCGCCGCTCGGAACCCGGGGTTCGATACGTCCTCCTACCACTTCTACGACCCTGTGGAGGGGGAGGAGGAGCTTCCCCCGGCGATGCTCGGTCCCGAGGGACAGGCCGACTGTGTCGAAGGCCCGGGAGAGACTGAGGCCGAGGGTGAGGAGGAGGACGATTCTGAGGAGGAGAGCGAGAGCGGGGACGAGGACGAGGACGAGGACGAGGTCGAGGGCGAGGACGAGGTCGAGGGGTCGACAGACCCGAACGACAAAAGGTCGACCCCTGACTTGGTTGCGTCTTTTAGTCTTTTGTTTTTCTTTTTGTGTAAGCCTAACTGCGGACTGGCCACTGCTCTTGTAATGCTTTTGAGTTTTGAATGAAAACATTCTTTGTTTGGCCAAAAAATTCTCCAAGTGTTTGTCTCCGGATTTTGTGTTTGAGTAAGCTTAAAATTCTCCAAGTGTTGGGCATCGGATTTATCTCTGCTTTTCAGGTGAAGTTTGGTCCGATCAAGGAGGTTTCGTACCTTCGTAAGGAGCTGACCAAAACGAAGCGAGAACTTTCACTAAGCCGGGAGAAGCGGTTTTATATGTTCTTGAAGCTGGAGGAGATAATGTAATACCCTGATTTTTTTCAATTAATGAAAATTATTTTATTTTGCACGTAGTGTGCACGTGCAATATTTTGGTTGAATTAAATCTTATAATTATTTTGTTGTGATGTGTATGAATATTTAAATATATGTTTTCAAATTATTTTATAGATATAAAGCCTTATTTTAAAGCCTTTTTCTTAAAGCCCAAAATGTATTTTATTTATTTTATTTTATTTTATTTTAACTATTTTGGCCCATAAAACTAAGCCCATGGATTATATTTTATTTTTTTATATACAAATCAATTGCACAATTTTTGGGCCTAGTTGCATGCACGTGCACTACACATACACGTGCAATGCACATTTCTCTTTGGAGGCCGGGATTGCTTCTTTTGGAGGGAGATTCAAAAATTGAGTGGTGGTCATGGTGTGGTAGTTATGTGAATGTGGGTAGTTGTGGTAACTTCTACTCTCATCCTAGCCTTCATTCTACTTGATTTCTAGTATAAATACCCCCCTCCCATGGCTATATTCATATGCAATTATATTTTCCCAAATCTATAGTCTAATTAGTAGTAGTTGTGAGATAAAAGATTGAGAGAATTGTGTGGGATTGCTTGCTTTTGTCCAAGGAGGTGAGGCCGGCTAGTGCAAGGGGGAAGCTTTCAGTTTTGTGCTTGGACTTGGAGGTGTGTGCGAGCGTCTAGGAGGAGGTGCATCTTGTTGCAAGGAAGTATTGCTTTTGTGTTGTTTTTCTCTCCATACAAGGTGGGCAAAATTCTCCATATTTCTAAAGTAGAAATGCTTGTTAGAATGAATGAATGATAGTGGGTTTGATTTTCCTTATTTCTAAATTAGAAATGATGCTTGAGAATGATGCATGAAAAATACTAATAAGAGTACACTCTTAATTGGAAAATTGACCTATGAATGGATTGGAATGTGAGTAAGAAATTGTATGTGGTCTGATTAGTAAAAATCTAAGTTGGTATGGATTAATTATAACCATGAATGTGAACTTGGCTAATAAAGAGATTTGTGGCATAAATTGTTGAGAAATGTCGGAAAAGAAACATTTTGGTAAGTCGACATAGGACCAAGTAAGTCGACTTATATGCTCCCTTAAGTCGACTGGTGCTTTTATAAGTCAACTTCTTGTGTAATTTATTTGCTTAAAATCATGAATGTTTTCCCCTGAACAGTCAACTTATTATAGTATAAGTCGACTGGTACTGATGCATTTTTATAAATTCGAACGTTCTACTATTTTGAGACTTCATAAAGATAATTTGGGGATTGTTGCATGAAATAAAATGTGATTTGAGAATAAAAGGTGTAATCAGACCTATGGTTTTAATATGTGTATTTTTGGAAAATTATACCTTGCAAGAGAACTAGAAATGAAGAAGATTAGTATAGTAAAGATTGAAGTGACATTATAGATGTATGAAAATATGAATTATGAAACTTCGTAGTACTTCTCATTTGAGAACAGTGTGATAACCATAAAATGTGAATTATTCTTGTTAAAGAATAGCGAGACAAAGTATGATGTATAAATAGAATGAAGGAATGATTCCTTAAATTGAGATTTTAACTGCTCAGTCGACCGGACGTGTGAGTCAGTCGACTGTATAGAACTTAAGAATCTACATGTTGAACTTGGCAGAACAGGCGACTGTGTTGAACGACAGTTGACTGCCCCGTAGGTGATAATTGAAATTGGAAACACTGCGGAACAACCGACTGCCGTGTGCAGCAGTCGACTCTCCCGAGTAGTTTTGAATACTTGAATTGACTGAACAAGTTGACTGGAAGAGATCTAAGTCGACTGTCCAGAGTGTTTTGATATGTCAGAGAACATTACTCTGTTTATTTTGAAGATTGTGAATCTTATGATTGATGTTGATAAACTCTATTTGTTGCTGCATGAATTTACATGAAATGAATCATAGTTTGAATTGAGAAATTTACATGAGATGAATCATAGATTTCGAATTGAGAATTACATGAATATGAAAGCTAAGATCATGATTATGAAAAATGAACGCAAGAGTTGGAAGTGCTCAGATTACGTTAGAATTTGTGAATTGGAATTGAAATGAAAGGGTAGCTAAGTCTCCCCCGGCATTTGAAAAGAAATTGAAATGAATATTGAAAAGAAAGACCAAGGTTGGTCATGTTGAAATGAATGAATAAGTCCGGTTGAGTGGAGAGGCTAACTCTAGAGCTTTGATTTGGTTCATGATTCTAATAAAAACTAAGGATTAGTACATAGTGGGAACGTGATGAAAGTAGGAGAAAAACACGAGTGAGAGCCATCGGATTGCGGCGGAGGGTATTTCACAGGTTCTTCACGATGAGTCGTGACATGACGTGGATACAGCTCCAGGGTGCCGTGGCGGCAGAGAGTATTTCACAGGTTCTTCACGATGCGTCGTGACATGACGTGGATACTGTTCCAGGGTACCGTCCCTGCGGTGACACTTGTGGGATGTTTGGTGACTGCATGAGGATCGTGTGCCATGAAGGAGGCTGAATTGTCCATAGGTTCTTCACGATGCGTCGTGACATGACGTGGGATTCCCCTCCAGTTTCTGTACACGTGCTTGCACTCATAGATCATCTAAGACACTACCGTAGTTACAGTAGTAGATTAAGTCATGGCGAGGGATTGAACCCTACAAAGATGAAGAACAATTAAGAGGCTTGCCCTCGGACCTATGTAGTATGGGATGCATAGAATCCGAACAAGTGTGCATTAGTGTCATGTAACATAAACAATTGCATTAAGGATTAAGTGCACAATCACAACACGACATCAATAGGGTAGTCCCTTTATTTGAAATGTGACAAGTTTGTGTTTGCTAAATATGGAAAATTAAGTTATACTATTTCCGGCATAGAGAGGATGGCCATGTATAATGATCGTCGGTTGAATAAACTGACGTACCCACAGTCTTATATGCAGGTAAATGGCATGTTAAAGAGGAAAGGATGCTTAAAGATTATATCATGTTGTTGTACATTTATTTAATTGTTGTATTTTACTTCCGCTGTGCAAATGAAAAGTATAATATTGATGTAAAATCTGATGTAAGATGAAAAGTTTAAATTTCCTTGTAAAATTGTACTGAAGAAAGTGAAAAGATCCTGTAGAACATCTCGAATTCAGTGTATTTGGGATTCGGGGCGTTACAGAGTGGTATCAGAGCCATGCTTTCTACGCTTCACACTTGTAGAGTGTGTGTTCGGGTCTAGAGATTTAAATGTAAGTGACTTACATTTGTGTTGCTCTATGACTCATGCTTCTTCCTCCTTATTTTATAAGATGGCTGATCACTCCGACCCTGCTGGAGGCGACGATTGGTATGTGGCATCTCTTCAGAGGCAGTTTGAGACGCTGCGAGAGAAAGTCGGATTATTGGAGGCTCAGCTGGCGAAACGGAAGGACGACTTTTCTGTTCTCAGTCACCGAGTTTGGGAACTTGAGAAGAGAAAGAACCTGACAGATGTGTTGAAAGATGAAGTGGATGAACTGCGGGAAGAACTTCGAGCAGCGAAGAGGACCCGTAGGAGTTAGATTGTTGTAGCTTCTATTTTCTTCCATTTTGATGCTAAGAAATGTTTTAATTCGAATGTATAAAGTTTGGAATTCAATGAAATGCAAGTTGATTTAAATTCTTGTCTTATACTTCGAATTTAATGGATCTTTTGCATCAGAATATTTCGAGAAGAGGGGCTAGGAATGGTGAAGGTTTGGACCTGGAGACCGAACTTGCAAGGGTTTACCAGATGCTGAATGCAGTGGCTATGAACCAAGGAAGGGGGCCGGTGAATCCAGTGTCCGAGGCGATTAAGCTAGTGGAATCGTTCAAGAGAATGAAACCACCCGTTTTCGAGGGAAAGTCAGACCCAGATGCGGCTGACAACTGGATTCGACAAGTGGAGACGATCTTTGAGGTGTTGGAGACACCGGAGGGCAGCAAGGTCAAGTTGGCGACTTTGCAGCTGGAGAAGGATGCGGCGGTTTGGTGGAAATCCATGAAGAGGACCATGGGAGGCATAGTGCTTGGCTGGGAAGAATTTCTGGAAGAATTCTGCAGTCATTATTTCCCCTCCGACGTCCAGGAGAAGAAGGCAATGGAGTTTCTGTCGCTTCAGCAAGGCAGCATGTCAGTGAGAGCGTATGAGACCAAGTTCACTCAGCTCTCTAGGTATGCGCCTGAACTGGTGATGGATGAGGCTAAGAAGGCTCGCAAGTTCGAGCATGGGTTGAGGCCAAGCTTGAGGTCCCGGATGATACCTCTTGGTATCAGGCGATTTGACAAGTTGGTGAAGAGGGCAGCTGCGACCGAAGCAGATATGGAGCAGTTCCAAGTTGTTCAGAATCGGAGGAACAACTGGCAGACTGGTAAGAGGCCTGCACATTCTGGGAGTTTCAAGGGACAACCATCTGCACAAAGGTTCAAACCGACATGGGCGAACGCTGTTAGTGTAGTTGGAGGACCTGGAAACAATGTGGTAAGACCTCTTGCGGTGACTTGCTTTAACTGTGGTGAGACGGGACATTTCATGTCTCAATGCTCCAAGCCACGGAACAGTAATCGCAATGCACCAATGCAGCAGTCTGGGAAGAGGCCGTACCAATCAGGGCGAGTGTTTGCCTTGACGGAGGCTGATGCTGAGGAAGCAGATCAGGTCATCTCTGGTACGAGGGCTGATGTTTAGTGGTTTTGTCATTTCTTCTTCCCGTTCATATTGTGAAACTGTTATGTAATGGTGTGTATTATGTAACAGGAGAACTCTATCTTAATGGAATAAAAGCTGTTGTGTTATTCGATACTGGATCCTCTCATACATTTGTGTCTCCTAGATTTGCTAAAGTGTTGGGAGTTGAACCGAAGATTTTTCCAGGCAAAATCTTAGCAGTAGCTACTCCATCAGGGGAAACTTTGACCACTGATCGGTATTATGCTGATTGCGAGATTGTGATTGGGGATAGAATCTTTGGCATTGATCTGATCGAGCTGACTATCTTGGGAGTCGATGTTATCATTGGCATTGATTGGATGTCGGTGTACAGTGCAAGCATCGAATGCAAGACCAAGACGGTAACAGTGAAGGCTCCAGGTGGACCTGAAGTCACTTTCCAAGGGAAGCAGAAGTGTTCTAAGCTGGTGGCAACTATCCGCAAGGAAGAGACTCCTGTGGAATTGCAAGGGATTCCTGTGGTTCGGGACTATCCGACTGTGTTCTTGGAAGATTTTCCTGGGTTACCCCCGCATCGTGATGTAGAGTTCAGCATCACTGTTTGTAGCGCCCCAATTTCCGATACCGGAAAACCGTGACACGAGCCAAGACCTTTTCTTCAATTAGTCACAATACACAAAAAAAAACAGGAGAATTTAAAACTTTTTATTCAATACACATTGTGTTACAAGTCTGAATACTGTACAACTGTAATACTTTACAATGGAGTTACAATATTGCCTTTACATTTCTAAGTATTACAACCTTCAACATCTTACATCAGAGTACTTCTCAACTAATACATAACCAGTACATATACTGCAGCGGAACTAAACATACACTGACTCCTTGCTTTCCTTGCCTTGAGTCCTCCTGAATCTCGCCTTTGTACTTCGGCGATCCAGTACCCATGGAAGTGGGGACGTCAGTATTCACTAACGCTTAAAGGCTGATCATATAGCAGCGAATCTTCCAAACAATATACAAAATATAGCAATAGTGTTGGTGTAGTTTAAGTGTTTGTGAGTGCTATGACTAGACTCTAATGCGATACTTAAAATAGAACTAGGACACTCCCTATTCTAATGTCAGGGATTTGAAACCGCGTTATGAATTCTAATTGTACACAACCCGTTCCTGACACCCACCCACGGCAGTTCAGGAATTAACAGCGCGAGATACGCAACCCGTGTCCTCAACCTGTGAGATGGCACCGTACGTATCCCTTTGACGGGAAGGTAGAACTAGGATGCTTCTTATTCTAATGTCAGCAAGTCTCCGAAAGCAACATGCAGCCCATACTACATGCGGCTCCATCTCAAGCCGTTTCTCCATATATAGGGATTGAACCCGCGTTATGAACTTCTAATTGCACACATCCTGTTCCTGACAACTACACGTGACTCGCGAGGCTGCAGATGTGGTCATGTGCCACTGTTGCATTTCGCCCGTGGTGTCTATGTTCGCCACCGCGACCCGGCTAATCGGACCTCACTCAAATTAGACGAACCCAATGTATCGGGCGTCATTCCAAAAAATCACACTATAGGGTTTCGCAAACGCAGGGTAGCGCAAAGCCTACCCTGTGGCACCCTCTGGGGTATCGCAAGCGCAGGACTGCACAATGCATCCTGTGGCACCCCTAGCCACGGTACTCCAGGAATTAACAGCGCGAGATACGCAACCCGTGTCCTCAACTTGTGAGACGGCACCGTACGTATCCCTTTGACGGGAAGGTACAACCCGGTACACCACCTATGATCTGCCTCAAGGGACGAGTTAGTGTAAGGGGCCCCCTACAACTGACCCCTCTCTCCCGACAAAAGGGTTTAAGTAAACTGATCCTTATAAGTCACTATCCTAGTGATGTCCCTGACTCGAACAATCTTAGGGATGACGATATTATAACACAACGTGCTAGGCCTTAAATTAGGCTTCGCAAGGCAACTCTACTAGGCCGCTCAACCTAGATTTACCAGAATCCCTCAGGACCCGGTTCGTGGCTCATCGATCCAAGACTTTGGCCGTTGCGAATATACACGCACACCGCTACCCTAGACTTGGATTCTGTCTATACTCCGGTCCTCGATCAACCTACCCTGGTTAAGATTCGACGGTACACAAGGAGCGACTCCTCCACAGTTCCTTAGGGTAGAAACATATGTCTTGATGGTCGATAGCCCTTAGGGTAGTAACATCACCCTAGACGAGCACAACGAACTGTGTACTAGCTAACAAGCTATACACGAGTAACAACCACATACGAGCCCATCAAGCTACGTATGACACAATAACTACCTACGAGCCAGGCGGGCCCCGTAGGAGATAACCGCGTACATACCGGCCAAATAAACCGTGTATGAGACCGACAACTACGTACGGGCCGGTCGGGCCGCGTACGAGACAACAACCTACATACGAGCCGACTAAGCTACGTATGAGACCCACGGCTACGTACGGGCCAGTCGAGCCACGTACGAGCACGACCGTGTGCAAACAACCATACAGGTAATCAATCTTAGAAGCAACCAAACGTGCTTACTAACAAACTTAATCTTCTATTGTTAGAAGCAACAGAAGAATCTACTAATATTCTATGGTCGGTATTCCACTAAGGAAGGATCCGAAGGCGACCTAACGGCCTTTATCGGACCAACTATCACTAGTGGTCTTCCCAATCCTCATTACTTCAACCTATAGCGCCTTAAGTATGGCATACAATTACAAGCAGCTTCCTACGACAATCAATCATATAACACAACCCCCATGATATTCCTATGTATGAATGTGATTAATGCTTATGCTTACATTGAGCTCAAGCATGAAAATCACTAACGACCTTAAACATAAAGTCCACTATAGTCAATCGTAGGTTACAAATTGAGCATGGAAGCCTACTACTTATCATAACCAACCACCACCACCCAACTAGTATGAACAAGCAATGCTCCAAGGTATAGTAGGTAGTTCTAACACTACTCCTACAACATTCTAAGCAAGTATTACTCTAGCATGGTATAGAACCCAACATAAATCACTACAACTAGCCATGGGTAGTTTCTTTACTCTAAGCATGAATGTCATAGTATGGCTATCATTAACTTAATATGATCAATAATTTGCATGATACCTACTTACTTAGCATGAATCATGATCATTCACTAACATAGCATGAACTAACACTTATCTAAGCATGGGTACCATGTAAACATGAGTATTCATATAAACTAGCATGGTATACAACTTACTCACAATCTAACTAGTATGACCTACAACTTACTTATAATTAAGCTAGTATGGCATAGGTCTTGCCTATAATTAAAAACTAGCATGGTATATCTATTACCTATAATTAACTAGCATGGTATACAACTCTTCTACCACTTATCTAGCATGAATCTTCATTAAGCATAAACAACTACTAAACTTGGTAGGAAATTCCTAGGATGAATCCTACAACATTCTAATCATAAATAAATTATTAACCATGATAGGAAACTTTAGGAATGAATCCTACAAAATTCTAGCATGAGTGAGTTACTAAACATGATGGGTATTTTTTTTGAATGAGTCCTACAACATCCTAAACATAAAGCATGATGGGATAATTTTAATAAACATCCTACAACTAATTTAGCATAGAATCATGGTAGGAAAAAGTCCTTCAACATCCTAAACATAAAGCATGATGGGATAAACATCCTACAACTAATTAAGCATAGTAAACATGGTAGGATATTTTTAAAAGCAATCCTACAACTAACTAAGCATGGATATGGCTTCTAATTATTTTTAGAAGCAAAGCTACAACTAACTAAGCATGGTAAACATGGTAGGATATTTTTAGAAGCAATGCTACCACTAACTAAGCATGGTAAACATGGTAGGATATTTTTAAAAGCAATCCTACAACTAACTAAGCATGGATATGGCTTCTAATTATTTTTAGAAATGATCCTACAACATAAGTAGCATGAATATGGCTTCTAATTATTTTTAGAAGCAAAGCTACAACTAACTAAGCATGGTAAACATGGTAGGATATTTTTAGAAGCAATGCTACTACTAACTAAGCATGGTAAACATGGTAGGATATTTTTAAGGCAATCCTACGACTAACTAAGCACAAAAACATAAAGGAATATTTTTAGAAAATATCCTACAACATTCTACTACTACTATTACTTCTATTTTGATCAACACATACACACAACCATCTACTACTACTACTACTTCTATTTTGATCAACACATAACATACAACTTACTACTACTACTACTACTTCATCATCATCAAAATCACAACATACAACTTACTACTACCTTATTAATCAACATACATGCTACTACTACTTCATTTTATTACATACTACTACTTATTATTTTAGCTTACTACTACTTAGTTGCTTACTAACCTTTATTATTACTAGTGATAAAGAAAAGATCATTTTTTTATTTATTTTACTTTACATCTAATAAAAAGAAAAGATAGCTACAACTAGTGATCAAAATAAAAAGAAGATCTTTTTAATATCTACAACTAGTGATCAAATAAAAAGAAAAGATCTTTTTAAGCTACAACTAGTGTTTAATAAAAAGAAGATCTTTTTCATATTTACAACTAGTGATCAAATAAAAGAAAAGATCCTTTTTAAGCTACAACTAGTGTTTAATAAAAAGAGAAGATCTTTTTCATATTTACAACTAGTGATCAAATAAAAAGGAAAGATCTTTTTAATTGGACATATGCTTTTATTATTAGTCCAATGTTTAATTAAAGTCCTACAACCCACAATGGTTGTAAAATGAGTTCATATGCTTTATGTACTAAGTCCTACAACCCACAATGGTTGTATTGTTCAACATTATGCAATATGTAAGTTTTTAGTCCCATGTCATACAAACAAAAACTATCATAACAAGGATGTAATCTTTATGTGCTTTAGTAGATATTACTACTACTTATTTACTCTTTACTCATCACCACATACAACAACTCAAAAACAAAACAAAACAAGAAGGTAAGAAGAAGAAGTCAAACAACAAACAACAAACAAACAAACAAAAAACAAACAAAAATCAAAGAAGTGAAGAAACCCCCACCTAGTTCTCTTTGATGGAAGAACTAGCTTGCTACACTTCTCCTTCCCCTAGCTTTCTTTTAGAAGTCTTCTAATAACCTACAAAACAAAACTCTCAAGTTATCTTTTTTGTTCTCTCTTTCTTTTCCTTTCTTTCTTTCTTTCTTTCTTTCTTTCTTTTGATCTTTCTAAAATGAGAGAAGTGATGAAAGGAGGGGGTATTTATAGGTGGAGAGAATGGTGGAGAATGAAAATGTGCACAAACATTTTTGCACAAGGGACCTTCCCTATATTAGGGGCCGGCCATACCTTAGGGGAGGGAGGGAGTGGTGGAGGTAATATGTGGTGGAGGTGTGGTGTGGTGGAGAATTAGTTCTAGAAGAAATTTTCCTAATTCTCTCATGCACAATTAGTCTAAGTTAAATGCTTATAAAACCCTAGCAATCCAATAGGTTTTGTCATAATAAAACAAGTGTTGTCCAAAAATACACAACATGCAATTCGTATAATGCGCTAATCGACATACTACTCGTACATGCGCATATGTGTCTGTATACCGAAAATCTTCACATAATCCGTATAAAATAATTAATTCTCGGAAATAATAATAAAATAAATTTTATTATTAGTTCGGAAGATCACGGTATCAATTCGATACAATACGGATGTATACTGGCCGATATCTGGATACAGATAATGTCTATGGACAAACCGAGTGAAAATCACCAAAATATTCTGATTTTGGAATTAAAACAAAATAATAATAAAATAATAATAAAATATCAATTTATATACGGTAATATTCGTCCGGAATATTACACTGTTCAACCGGGAAGTGCACCCATTTCTAAGGCACCGTATCGGATGGCTCCAGTGGAACAGGATGAGGTGAAACGGCAGATTGAGGAACTGTTGGAGAAAGGCTTTATTCCACCTAGTGCGTCACCTTGGGGAGCACTAGTGCTTTTGGTAAAGAAGAAGGATGGATCGATGAGAATGTGTATCGATTACCGAGAGCTGAATAAGGTCACTGTTCAGAATAAGTATCCGATTCCTCGAATTGATGACTTGTTTGATCGTCTACAAGGAGCAGCTGTATTCTCTAAAATAGATCTTCGATCAGGTTACCACCAAGTTCGAGTGAAAGCTGAAGATGTGCATAAAACTGCGTTTAGAACTTGGCATGGGCATTACGAATTCTTAGTTATGCCATTCGGAGTGACGAATGCACCCGCAATCTTCATGGACTTGATGAACAGAGTTCTGAGGCCATTTATTGATTCTTTCGTCGTGGCATTTATCGAGCCCAGTGCCCGCTGTGGGGGCACACACACGATATTCTCGTGTACTCCAAGTCAGAGGAGGAGCACACCGAGCATCTGGCAGCAGTTTTGCAGAAGTTGGAAGAGCAGAAGTTGTATGCCAAGTTATCCAAGTGTGATTTCTGGAAATCTGAAGTGGCATTCCTAGGTCACATCCTTTCTAAGGAGGGAGTCGCAACTAACCCTCAGAAGATAGAGGCAGTGAGAGATTGGACTAGGCCCACTACAGTGAAGGAAGTCAGAAGTTTCCTTGGGATGACTGGATACTACAGGAGATTCATTCAAGGTTATGCTCAGATAGCTGTACCGCTTACTGGACTGACCAAGAAGAATGTGAGCTTCAAGTGGACTGAGCAATGTGAGGCGAGTTTTCAGGAGCTGAAAGATAGGCTGACTACTGCACCTATTTTGGCTTTGCCTAGAGCAGGTGTTGAGTATGACGTTTATAGTGATGCTTCACATCGTGGGCTTGGTTGTGTCTTAATGCAAGAAGGAAGAGTAATCGCTTATGGGTCTAGGCAACTACGACCACATGAGAAAAATTACCCGACTCATGATTTGGATTTGGCTGCGATTATCTTTGCCCTGAAGCAATGGAGGCACTACGTGTACGATGAGAAGTTGAATATGTACACGGACCACAAGAGCTTGAAGTATATATATCAGCATAGGGATCTCAATCTGAGGCAGCGAAGATGGTTGGAAGTGCTTGAGGATATGCGACCTGAGATCAAGTATCATCCTGGAAAGGCTAATGTTGTTGCTGATGCACTTAGTCGCAAGAGCAGTTTGGCCAGTTTGATTACGACTCAGAAGTATCTGATTGAGGAGTTGGATCGAGCAGGTATTGAGGTTGTCTTGCAAGGATTGGGAGCATCTTTGGCTCAGTTGAGGCTTCAGCCTACTGTGAATGCAAAGATCATTGCAAGTCAAGAGGTTGATGCTGATGTCTTGGAGATGAAGGAGCAGGTTAGTGCTGGCAGGTTGCCCGGATTTCAAACCAGGGATGGAGTGCTGTGGTTCGGAGATAGGCTGTATGTTCCAAATCAGGCAGACCTGAAAGAGATTATTCTTCAGGAGGCGCATGCTACTCTTCTGTCTGTACATCCTGGAAGTACTAAGATGTACAAAGACATCAAACAGCATTTTTGGTGGTCAGGTTTGAAGTAGGATGTGGTTGAATTAGTGGCGAAGTGTGAGGTTTGTCAGCAAGTCAAAGCCGAAAATCAGAGACCCGAAGGTCTATTACAGCCGTTACCTATTTCGGAATGGAAGTGGGATAACATCAGTATGGATTTCATCACGGGATTGCCTAAGAGTCCTAAAGGCAATGATGCGATTTGGGTTATAGTCGATCGGCTAACCAAGTCCGCTCACTTTTTGGCGATGAAACTCACTGCTTTGATGGACAAGTTAGCTGAGATGTATGTTGGTGAGATTGTCCGGCTTCATGGTGTTCCCTCAACTATTGTGTCTGATCGAGATGTGCGGTTTACTTCGCATTTCTGGAGGAGTCTTCAGACAGCTTTGGGTACCGAGACAGATTTCAGCACTGCTTTTCATCCGCAAACCGATGGGCAGACCGAGAGAGTCAATCGTATTCTTGAGGATATGCTTCGGTGTTGTATACTAGACTTCGGAGGCAGTTGGGAAAGGCATTTACCTTTAGTAGAGTTTGCCTACAACAACAGTTTTCAGGCTAGCATTGGAATGACGCCGTATGAAGCTTTGTATGGCAGGAAGTGCAGGACTCCTGTTCGTTGGTATGAAGTTGGAGAGCGTCAGTTGTTTGGTCCTGAGCTTGTGCAGCTGACTTCTGAGAAGATTGATCTGATCAGGAAAAGGTTGGTAGAAGCTCAGAGCAGGCAGAAAAGCTATGCAGACAACCGGAGAAGGGACCTTGAGTTTGAGGTTGGTGACTTCGTCTTTCTGAAGGTATCACCCAGTAAAGGTGTGGTTCGATTTGGCAAAGGCGGGAAGTTCGCCCCGAGGTTTATAGGCCCGTACAAGATATTGAAAAGGATCGGGAAAACTGCTTACCGGCTTGAATTACCGGAAGAGTTGTCTCAGGTGCACAATGTCTTTCATGTGTCTATGCTGAGAGGTTATATTCCAGATCCGAGTCATCATTTGCCTGAAGTGCCGGAAGGTTTGCAGTTAGACCTGAATTACATCGAGTCTCCTGTTGAGATTGTTGACCGTCGAGAAAAAGTCTTGAGGAATAAGACGATACCGATGGTCAAGGTAGTCTGGAGAAACCATTTGGTTGAAGAGGCTACTTGGGAATCTGAGGAGAGGATGTTGAAGGACTATCCTGAGCTTTTTGCTTGATTGTATATTTGTATCTTTTGTTCTTGTGTGTGTGTTGTATTTTCGGTTTTTCTCGCTCTTGGCTGTAGTTTCGGGGACGGAACTATTCTAAGGAGGGAGTGATGTAATACCCTGATTTTTTTCAATTAATGAAAAATTATTTTATTTTGCACGTAGTGTGCACGTGCAATATTTTGGTTGAATTAAATCTTATAATTATTTTGTTGTGATGTGTATGAATATTTAAATATATGTTTTCAAATTATTTTATAGATAGAAAGCCTTATTTTAAAGCCTTTTTCTTAAAGCCCAAAATGTATTTATTTTATTTTATTTTATTTTATTTTAACTATTTTGGCCCATAAAACTAAGCCCATGGATTAATTTATTTTATTTTTTTATATACAAATCAATTGCACAATTTTTGGGCCTAGTGCATGCACGTGCACTACACGTACACGTGCAATGCACATTTCTCTTTGGAGGCCGGGATTGCTTCTTTTGGAGGGAGATTCAAAAATTGAGTGGTGGTCATGGTGTGGTAGTTATGTGAATGTGGGTAGTTGTGGTAACTTCTACTCTCATCCTAGCCTTCATTCTACTTGATTTCTAGTATAAATACCCCCCTCCCATGGCTATATTCATATGCAATTATATTTTCCCAAATCTATAGTCTAATTAGTAGTAGTTGTGAGATAAAAGATTGAGAGAATTGTGTGGGATTGCTTGCTTTTGTCCAAGGAGGTGAGGCCGGCTAGTGCAAGGGGGAAGCTTTCGGTTTTGTGCTTGGACTTGGAGGTGTGTGCGAGCGTCTAGGAGGAGGTGCATCTTGTTACAAGGAAGTGTTGCTTTTGTGTTGTTTTTCTCTCCATACAAGGTGGGTAAAATTCTCCATATTTCTAAAGTAGAAATGCTTGTTAGAATGAATGAATGATAGTGGGTTTGATTTTCCTTATTTCTAAATTAGAAATGATGCTTGAGAATGATGCATGAAAAATACTAATAAGAGTACACTCTTAATTGGAAAATTGACCTATGAATGGATTGGAATGTGAGTAAGAAATTGTATGTGGTCTGATTAGTAAAAATCTAAGTTGGTATGGATTAATTATAACCATGAATGTGAACTTGGCTAATAAAGAGATTTGTGGCATAAATTGTTGAGAAATGTCGGAAAAGAAACATTCTGGTAAGTCGACATAGGACCATGTAAGTCGACTTATATGCTCCCTTAAGTCGACTGGTGCTTTTATAAGTCAACTTCTTGTGTAATTTATTTGCTTAAAATCATGAATGTTTTCCCCTGAACAGTCAACTTATTATAGTATAAGTCGACTGGTACTGATGCATTTTTATAAATTCGAACGTTCTACTATTTTGAGACTTCATAAAGATAATTTGGGGATTGTTGCATGAAATAAAATGTGATTTGAGAATAAAAGGTGTAATCAGACCTATGGTTTTAATATGTGTATTTTTGGAAAATTATACCTTGCAAGAGAACTAGAAATGAAGAAGATTAGTATAGTAAAGATTGAAGTGACATTATAGATGTATGAAAATATGAATTATGAAACTTCGTAGTACTTCTCATTTGAGAACAGTGTGATAACCATAAAATGTGAATTATTCTTGTTAAAGAATAGCGAGACAAAGTATGATGTATAAATAGAATGAAGGAATGATTCCTTAAATTGAGATTTTAACTGCTCAGTCGACCGGACGTGTGAGTCAGTCGACTGTATAGAACTTGAGAATCTACATGTTGAACTTGGCAGAACAGGCGACTGTGTTGAACGACAGTTGACTGCCCCGTAGGTGATAATTGAAATTGGAAACACTGCGGAACAACCGACTGCCGTGTGCAGCAGTCGACTCTCCCGAGTAGTTTTGAATACTTGAATTGACTGAACAAGTTGACTGGAAGAGATCTAAGTCGACTGTCCAGAGTGTTTTGATATGTCAGAGAACATTACTCTGTTTATTTTGAAGATTGTGAATCTTATGATTGATGTTGATAAACTCTATTTGTTGCTGCATGAATTTACATGAAATGAATCATAGTTTGAATTGAGAAATTTACATGAGATGAATCATAGATTTCGAATTGAGAATTACATGAATATGAAAGCTAAGATCATGATTATGAAAAATGAACGCAAGAGTTGGAAGTGCTCAGATTACGTTAGAATTTGTGAATTGGAATTGAAATGAAAGGGTAGCTAAGTCTCCCCCGGCATTTGAAAAGAAATTGAAATGAATATTGAAAAGAAAGACCAAGGTTGGTCATGTTGAAATGAATGAATAAGTCCGGTTGAGTGGAGAGGCTAACTCTAGAGCTTTGATTTGGTTCATGATTCTAATAAAAACTAAGGATTAGTACATAGTGGGAACGTGATGAAAGTAGGAGAAAAACACGAGTGAGAGCCATCGGATTGCGGCGGAGGGTATTTCACAGGTTCTTCACGATGAGTCGTGACATGACGTGGATACAGCTCCAGGGTGCCGTGGCGGCAGAGAGTATTTCACAGGTTCTTCACGATGCGTCGTGACATGACGTGGATACTGTTCCAGGGTACCGTCCCTGCGGTGACACTTGTGGGATGTTTGGTGACTGCATGAGGATCGTGTGCCATGAAGGAGGCTGAATTGTCCATAGGTTCTTCACGATGCGTCGTGACATGACGTGGGATTCCCCTCCAGTTTCTATACACGTGCTTGCACTCATAGATCATCTAAGACACTACCGTAGTTACAGTAGTAGATTAAGTCATGGCGAGGGATTGAACCCTACAAAGATGAAGAACGATTAAGAGGCTTGCCCTCGGACCTATGTAGTATGGGATGCATAGAATCCGAACAAGTGTGCATTAGTGTCATGTAACATAAACAATTGCATTAAGGATTAAGTGCACAATCACAACACGACATCAATAGGGTAGTCCCTTTATTTGAAATGTGACAAGTTTGTGTTTGCTAAATATGGAAAATTAAGTTATACTATTTTCGGCATAGAGAGGATGGCCATGTATAATGATCGTCGGTTGAATAAACTGACGTACCCACAGTCTTATATGCAGGTAAATGGCATGTTAAAGAGGAAAGGATGCTTAAAGATTATATCATGTTGTTGTACATTTATTTAATTGTTGTATTTTACTTCCGCTGTGCAAATGAAAAGTATAATATTGATGTAAACTCTGATGTAAGATGAAAAGTTTAAATTTCCTTGTAAAATTGTACTGAAGAAAGTGAAAAGATCCTGTAGAACATCTCGAATTCAGTGTATTTGGGATTCGGGGCGTTACAGATAAAGGTAGCTGCGAGGGGGTATTGTCACGAGTTAAAGCAACTGCGGAAGCAACCCCAAGCTCCTTATCCCGAAGGTGAGACCGAGCGGCTTCGTAGGGAGCTTTCCGTCGTCGAGCAGAAGAATGACGAGCTCTTGGCCGAGATCCAACACTTGGAGTTAGCGGAGAAAGAACGTTCGGCGGAAGAAGAGAAGCTGGCTTCCGAGTTGGAGAAGGTGTCAGCTGAGCACCAAAAGTTGTTGGCCGAGGTCGACAAGCTTAGGAGGATTATGATAGACAGGGGGATAGAGGTCACCCATTATCGACGGCTCGCGACCGATAGCGCCAATGCCTCGGGCTCATCAAGACCTCTTCGTTTGAAGATGTCGGCGAAGGATGATGCTCTGAGAGATTGGATTATCGAGTTGGAGGAAGAGGTCGCGTCGCTCAAGCCCCTGCTTGGGAGGGCCAACGTTCGCAGTACGTCGTGTACTCGCGAAGATAGCGAGAGAGGGATTACCTTCTACGAACTTGCGACTCGTTTGGCTGCGGCTAGGCGGAGTCCCGCTGACGCTAAGAGTAGTCTAGCGGTGCATCTGTCGGTGCCACAGTTGGGGTTAGTGGCGAAGGGGGATCTCGCTTCGCCGGTTTGGAATCGAGCTCGGAGGTTAGGCGTCGCTGCCCCCGCATTTTCTTGAACCGAAGCGTACCCCTTCCGAAGAGGCACTGAACATATCGTCTTATATTGTAAAACTCTTGTTGTAGCGTCAGTCTTGTTGTATGTAGAGTTACCTTATTGGAATAAAAGCTTGATAGTTTGTTTTGAAAAATTCTTCAAGTGTTGGACTTCGGAAATGTCTGAAATTTTGTTGTTCGTCTTTTCCTTTTTTCAGCTCGTGGTGGTAGCTCACGATGCCGACCCCAATCGCTCGGATAACAGCGTCCGATCCGAGGTTGGACTGGGGGTGACGAGGTTGTGCGCGGTGGGGTGCCGAGAGCGACTCTATGAAGTCGAGTTGGAATTACGCCGAGCAGAAAGCGAGCGGGGCCACCTTCAGCTCATCCTGGGTCAGCGAGACGCCGAGATCCGCCGCTTGGAGGGCCGGATCGCCGAGATGACCCCTGCGGGAGAGGACGAAGGTTCGCCAACCGCCTTTAGCAACGCCCTTCGGGTCCAGTGTGTTCGGCACAATTTATCGAAAATAATAGCCAAGAGGGACGATCTGCTCTCGGAGATCCGTCACTTGCAGACTGTAGAGGCGGTGCTTCGGAAGGAGGAAGAGAACTGGCGGCCGAAACTGTCGAAATGACGACCGAACGGGACGGTGATGATTTTTCATTTAAAAACCAAGTGTAGTGGGTCGGCGTTGTAACTTTTATTCTTTAAGGCTTTGTGGCCTCGTTGTATGGAAGAATTGTTTTGTACTGTGTCCCAATTATTAATAATATTTCTTCCACGAACTAGCACGTCCTTTGTAGTTCTGCGTAATTGTTTCGGTTCTGACTGTGTTCGTCGGGCCGAGGTCTCAGACCCGGCCGTTCTCTAGTTCGTGGTTCGGTGCCGTAGCGCGATCTGAACCGTTGGATGGTGGCACGAATCTCGAGACGGACCCAGTTCCCTAGAAAACGCTATCTTGTCGTTTAATGTCGCTGGCGAGATCTGGGCCGTCTGATCGAGATCTTACACGAGAGTTGAGGAGAAAGTGAGTTTTCTTCGTTTTGATGCTCGGATGGGCACTTGCTCGGTACGCTGACCGGAGGTCTAAGAGTTCGAGCGACGTGGTGCACTCTGAGCATACCTCTCGCTCGTTCGTGGTTTGGCGACAAGAACGTTCGGCCGGAGGTGTCGAGCGGCGCTTCTGTCACCTCTTATCGCGAAGTTGCGAAGCGAGTCGAGCCTTACCCAAGGGTGGGTTCGCCAATCCTCGTGAGAGTTCGACGGCCGTGGGAGCAATTCCGAATGGCGACCCACTCCTAGCCCGCTGAGAAGCGAGCTTGTGGAGTAGAATCGAACCAAGTGTTGGACTCCGGAACCATCGTTAGAGTTCAACGGTTGTGGGACCAATTCCGAAAGGCGATCTACTTCTGGCTCGCCTAAGGGCGAGCTAGGGAAGTAAAGTCGAGCCGAGTGTTGGACTCCGAAACCATCGTTAGAGTTCAACGGTTGTAGGAGCAGTTCCGAATGGCGATCTACTTCTGGCTCGCCTAAGGGTGAGCTAGGGAAGTAAAGTCGAGCCGAGTGTTGGACTCCGAACCATTGGTGTAGTTCAACGGTTGTGGGAGCAGTTCCGAACGGCGATCTACTTCTGGCTCGCCTAAGGGCGAGCCGGGGAAGTAAAGTCGAGCCGGACATTGGACTCCGAACCATTGGTTGAAATAAAAAATAAAAAATAAAGGCAGAGAGATGCAAGCAATTTTATAAGTCTGAAAGAGCATTCTTCATTGATAATTGACGGCGAGCCGTTTTTACATATAACAACTTAAAGAAATGAATTACAAGTTAGAGGAGAGGAATGGTTCGACACCCGGTGATACTTAGAGAGGCGCTGGGGTGCTTTCTCAGTATTTTAACAGGTGGTCGGCATTCCAGGTCCTCGGAATCTCTCTGCCCTCTAGGTCTTCAAGACGATAAGCTCCGGGCCGAACTACCTTTGTGATCTTGTAGGGTCCTTCCCAATTCGGAGTCAGTTTGCCCTTCTGATTGGGGAAGGAGATGGCTAGCTTTCTGAGGACCAAGTCCCCTTCCTTGAGATCGGTGGATCGGACTTTCTTGTTGTATGCCAATTCGACCCTCCTCAGGTAGCTCTATTGACGTATTGATGCTCTTTCCCTCAGCTCGTCCACCAGGTCTAAGTTCGCCCGGAGGTCTCTGGCATTCTGTTCCTCATTGTAGTCTGCGAGACGAGGAGAGGGTATTCCGACTTCAAGTGGTATTACTGCCTCGGACCCATAGGTGAGGTTGAACGGGGACTCTCCTGTAGGGGTCCGTTTGTTGGTGCGATAGTTCCATAGCACATTGGAGAGTTGGTCGACCCATAGGCCTTTGGAACATTTGTCCAATCTCTTCTTGATACCAGAGAGGATTTGCCGGTTAGCGTTCTCTGCCTGTCCGTTCGACTGAGGGTGGGAGACGGAGGAGAAGCGTTGTTGGATGGCAAGGTCTTCGCACAGGGCTCGGAATGCGGCACCGGTGAACTGAGTGCCGTTGTCCGTTACGAGGACACGGGGGACGCCGAATCTGCAGATGATGCTCTTCCAGAAGAATTGAAGCACCTTGTTCTCGGTTATAGTGGCGAGGGGCTCGGCCTCAATCCACTTCGAGAAGTAGTCGATGGCTACGACCAAGAACTTGAACTGGCCCGGAGCTGGAGGGAAAGGTCCTAGTAAATCCATCCCCCACTTTGCGAAGGGAATAGGACTTGATAGGGAGGCGAGGTTGGCTTGCGGGAGGCGATGAACGTTGGAATGTCTTTGACAAGAGCCACACTGCCGAACGTGTCGCTCGGCATCTTGGAGGAGAGTCGGCCAGAAGTATCCGTAATTCAGAACTTTCCGAGCCAAAGACCTAGACCCTGAATGTGCTCCGCCGATGCCTTCGTGGAGCTCCTGTAAGGCGTAGTCGGCCTGTTCTGGGGAGAGGCACCTTAGGTATGGTCGACCGTCAATCTGCGAGAAGGAGCGCTTGTATAAGATCCCCTCGATCAAGACATACCTCTCGGCCCTGGTTCTGACTTGGCGTGCTTCTTTGGGGTCCTCGGGGAGGAGTCCGTCCCTTAGGAATTCCACTAAGGGTTTCATCCAATTATCTTGTAGCAGGACCGGTAAAGACTCCACTGAGTCGAGGGTCTCGTCTTCTATGCTCGGCTTCATGAGGACCTCGATCAAGATGGTCTGCTCGAGACCTTGGAGGGAGGATGAGGCCAACTTGGAGAGGGCATCGGCTTGCGAATTCTCCTCTCGAGGGACTCGTTGGATGAGTGCCTCTTCGAACCGGCCCATGAGGGTTCGGACCTTGGCAAGGTACTTCGCCATCCGTTCGTCTCGCGCCTCGTACTCGCCCAAAACTTGGTTCACAACCAGCTGAGAGTCACTATGGATTCGGAGGCGCTGCGCCCCGGCACTTCTGGCAAGTTCGAGGCCCGCGATTAGTGCTTCATACTCCGCCTCATTGTTTGTGGCCTTGAAATTCATACAGAGGGCATACTAGAGGACGAAGTCATCAGGGCCGTTCAGGATGATACCGGCACCGCTTGCCTCGTTGCAGGAGGAACCGTCCATGAAAACTGTCCAAATGGGGGGTCCGTTCGGGACATGGCTGACCTCGGGAATGGTGGACTCAACGATGAAGTCGGCAAGGGCCTGAGCTTTGATCGCAGTCCGAGGCTGGTAGGAGATGTCTTGTTGGCTCAGCTCGATGGACCACTTCATAAGCCGACCTGAGCTTTCCGGCTTGTGGAGGATTTGCTTCAGCGGTTGGTCGATGAGGACCATAACCGAATGGGACTGAAAGTATGGGAGGAGCTTCCTTGCCGCCATGATCAGGGCGTAGGCCATCTTTTCTATCTTCAGATAACGGAGCTCGGCGTCCCTAAGAACCTTGCTCACATAGTACATGGGCCTCTGAGCCCGGTCTTCTTCCCTCACCAAAACAGCACTTAGGGTCTGCTCGGAAGCAGCTAAGTAGATGAAGAGGGTTTTCCCCGGAACGGGCTTGCTGAGCAGGGGAGGGTTCACCAAGTAGGCTTTTAGCTGTTCGAACGACTCCTGTTGTAACTCGCCCCACTCGAAACCCTTGGCCCCCCTGAGAGCCTTGAAGAAGGGGAGACACTTTTCCCCAGAATTTGAAAGGAATCGGCCAATAGCGGCGAGGCGCCCCGTAAGCTTCTGCACTTCCTTGACGTTCCGGGGCGGGGCCATGTCCAGTATGGCCTTGATTTTCTCAGGATTTACTTCGATCCCTCGCTGGCTCACCATGAAGCCGAGGAACTTTCCTGAGGAGACTCCGAATGCACATTTGTTTGGATTTAGTCTCATGTTGTGCCTTCTCAATACGCTGAATGCCTCCTGGAGGTCGGCCACGTGGTCGGTACCTCTGATGCTCTTCACGAGCCTGTCGTCGACGTATACTTCCATGTTGCGGCCGATCTGGCTTTGGAAGACTTTGTTGACGAGGCGCTGGTAGGTGGCTCCGGCGTTCTTCAATCCGAACGGCATAACTCTATAACAGTAGAGGCCCTGGTCGGTAATGAAGGAAGTCTTGGGAATGTCCGGGGGGAACATTCGGATCTGATTGTAGCCGGAGAAGGCGTCCATGAAGCTGAGGAGCTCATAGCCCGAGGTGGCATCGATGAGGGTGTCGATATTTGGGAGAGGGAATGGATCCTTCGGACACGCCTTATTCAGGTAGGTGAAGTTGATGCATATCCTTCAAGAACCGTTGGACTTCTTAACCATGACCACATTGGAGAGCCACTTGGGATAGTTCACCTCCTGTATGAACCGAGCTCTTAAGAGCTTGTCCACCTCCTCCTTGATGGCCTGTTGTCGCTCGGGGGCGAACTTACGCCTCTTTTGCTGAACCGGTCTGCACCCCGGTTCGGCGCTGAGGCGGTGCACTAGAAGGTCCTCGGAAATCCCGGGCATATCCGCGGCGGACCAAGCAAATAGGTCACGGTTCTCCCGGATGCATTGCACCAAGTCGGAGCATAGGGCAGTCGGCAAGGACTTACTGGTGAGGAACTTTCGACTAGGGTCCTCGTCCGAGAAGAGTACTTCTTCCAATTCGTCCGTCGGCTCGGACGTGGGTCGGACATTCGGCTCGGGGATTTCTAGAGTCTCGAGGGAGAGCACCAGACCCCCAGTGGAAGTTATATATCACTTCCGAGCCGTCTCTTGGCTGCCCCTGACTTCTCCCACTCCCGACCGGGTGGGGAACTTCATTTTAAGGTGGTATGCTGAAGGAACAGCTTCCAGGGCAGCTAGGCCGGGCCGGCCTAAGATGACATTATATGTGGCCAGGACGTCGACGACCATAAAGTCCATCGGCTCGGTCCGAGTAGTAGGGGTCTTCCCAGCAGTTACGTCCAGGGTAATAACCCCTTCGACAGTTACTGGTACCCCCGTGAACCCGTGGAGCGTGTAGCCAGCCGGTTTGAGGCGATCCCGGGACAGCTGCAGCCCTCGGAAGGCCGAGTGGAAGAGGATGTTCACCGAGCTCCCGTTGACCACCAGGACCATCTGCACTTTGAAGTTCGCCATGCGAAGGTCGATGACAAGTGCATCGCAGTGGGGAGTTCGGACCTCCTCGAGGTCTTCATCAGAGAAGGTCACTGGGACGCCGAGGCCTTTGAGGGGAGGGGCGCTGTGAACCGAGTTGACCTCTCGGACGAAGGCCTTCCGAGAGGAGTTGGAGGAGCCTCCCATGGGGCCTCCGTAGATGAGGTGGAGAACCCGCTCTTCCTCGAACTCGGGGGTCTCATCGCGCCGCTCGGAGCGCTTGTTAGCCCCCCGAGGCGGAGGAGTGGCTCGATCCCCCTGATTGTTTGCCTTCACAAATTTGGCCAACTGCCCCCTCTGGATGAGGGCCTCTATCTCATTTTTCAATGCCCGACAGTCGTTGGTGTCATGGCTGTGGTCCCGGTGGTAACGACACCATTTCTCTTTGTTCCTCCTCTTGGCCAGGGTGTTCATCCTCGGAGCGGGCGGTATCACCCCTTCCTTCTCCACTTCCATCAGGATGGTGGAGACATTATTGGTGGTGAGAGGAGTGAACTTCTCGAACCTGGGGGGAGGACGGCGCTGACTGCTGTTGCCCTTCTGTAGTTTTTTGGACCCCTCTTCCTCTGTCGTCTTCCTCTTCGATCCTGGGGCGGATCCTCCGAAATTCGGGAGGCACTCGGTCTCCTCTGCCCGAATGTACTTCTCGCACCTTAGGAGAAGATCGGCGAAGTTGTGCGGGGGCTTCTTGGTGAGGGACGACCGGAGGTTGGAGTTGAGGACGTTCGACTAGAACGCGACGATCGCCACTGACTGGTCGAGGGAGGCGATCGACCTGACCTCCGTGGTAAATCTCCTCACGTAGTCCCTCAACTTTTCTCCCCTCTCCTGTCGGAGGTGGAGTAAGGAGAGGCTAGTCTTCTCTGTTCGCCTGCTACTCACAAAGTGAGTTATGAAGAGCGTTTCGAACTGCTTGAACGAGAAGATGGAAGAGGGAGCGAGCCGGGAGTACCATTCCTGTGCCGACCCCTTGAGAGTGGCGGGGAAGGTCTTGCAGAGCATGGCATCGGAAGCTTGATGGATCAGCATTAAGGTCTTGAAGCTTTTGACATGATCAACAGGGTCTGACTCCCCTGAGTACGTTTCAAACTGCAGGGGTTTGAAACCCCTCGGGATGGGAGCCTCCATGATTGTCCGAGAGAAGGGGGGTCTGCTGGGGCGGACGGTCCCTGCTCTCGACTCCTCTTTGTCCATGCGACCGATGCGCCTCTCCATCTCGTGGAGACGACGGTAGAGGGCATCGTTCCTCCGTTGGTAATCAAACGATCCCCTGGACTCTTCTTCATAGGAAGGGGAGCGGGGACTGCGGCGTCGATAGTCCTGGGATCGGCGAGGACTATGATGGTGTTGCTGGCGACTAGGAGCCGGGAGAGGACTTCTGGATCGGTGGCGAGGACTTGGAACCCGAGGGGGTGTTGGAACCTTCTGAGCATTTTGGTTGTTGGGGGGAAGGTTGAGGGCCTGCAACACAGTCTCCTGGAATTGTAGGAACTCAGCACGAGTGATAGGTGCCTCATCGTTCCTCGGATGACGTCGATCAGCGGGGGAATGCGGCATTCTCCTATGACACTCGGGAGATTCCCCCCGGCCCTTTCGGTCCGGAGACCTCCTACCGTCTCGGCGATGAGGAGATCGCTCATCTTGATGCTGGCGGGAGGCTCCCTCTCGGGCCTGCCTCTCATCTAGATGGTTGCGAAGGTCCTCATCCTTTTGGCGATTCAGGACGGTGTTGCGGAGATCGGAGGCTCGGGGGTTATGGGAAGCCATAGAGTCCGAGGAGGCATTGTGAATTGAGACATGGTCTGGGTGGAGAGATTGCTTCTACCTCCGCTGGTTCTGACCGGCAGGACCATTTGGGGGTTGTTGGTTCGGAAGAGGAGGCTGGCCCTGTTCGGCCGGGGGAGGAAGATGTTCGGGCTGCGGAGCAGGATGGACGGGGACTTCCTCTGGCTGATCGGCGGGATTGGGTCCGTGGTTGGACCCCCTAGACCAGACCTTCTTGGGAGGCATGGTTGGAGAAGGGCTAGTCGACGAGAAAGGGGCGGAGGCTTATTCGTATGGTTTTTCCCACAAACGGCGCCAATCTGTTACCGCTGATTCTGGTGTGGGGGTAAACAGATGAGATTTGTGAGTTCGCGGAAAAAACCTGAATAGCGGATCCAAGCCTTCTGATTCCTGCCGCTACCTGCAAGGAAGTACGATACACCGGGGTTGATTCTGGCGACGCACCCTCCGACGCTCTTGTCAGTAACCAGTGGTGATTAAGAAAGAGCTTAAGGTGGAAAAAGAGTAATTACCTGGTCACAGTGGTAGGGGGGAGGTATTTATAGTCGCCATGGGAGTGATTAGGGACCTGATTTCCTGTGTAACTGTCAGGAGTAAAATCCTCACAATTTGTTTAGGAAACTGACCCCTGATCCCCGGTGAGAGCAAATCAGGCCCGTTGATTCGGTCAAATCAGTGACCCTGATTTCCTCTTGCTGGTCTGGGTCTGTCTCGGGTCGGGACCCATACCCAGTTGGAGTGAATCCGTTCGCGGGTTATTGGATCTGTGAGAAGGAGATCCAGTACCCGTTTCGGACCCGTTTGTATGTGAAATTACCGTTTTATCCCTGAGCTTCAAGATTCGTGCCCAATCTGGACGGTTCCGATTTAATCCCATTTTTAGCCATATCAGATGGTGATCACAAACTCACGGGGATCGGATGGTCAAGATCCACGAGATCAAGAATCGGATGGCTCAGGTTCAGAAGATCAAAACTCCACATGCTTACAACCAAAACAATAGCAACCCAATAAGAGTACCACCCAGGGGGGAGAAGTTGTTGCGGCACCGTAGGGGGATGGTGACGGCGGCCATGGGCAGCGGCCAGGGGACACGGTGACGGGGCTCAACTGCGGTGGCACTGCTCGCCTGGGTGCAGTCATGGTGAGGGGTTGTGATGGCGCTCAGGGAGGCAGGCCGAGGGCTGGCAGACTGGTGGTCGGCTGTCGTCGAGAGGAGGTGCAGCACAGGGTGCATTGTCGTGGTGATGCCGTGGCGCGCTGAAGGCGGCGCGACGCAACGTAGGGTAGCTGCGTCGAAGGTCAGTGGGACACAGTGTGAGGAGTGCGCTGTGGTCGCTGCATGGGACTGGCACGCTGCTGGCTAACGGGGGAAACAGCGCAGGGGGAAGGAGGGGGCGGTGCAGTTGCAGTTGGCTGCGACGGAGGGGCTGAGCGCCGAGGAGGATAAAGAGGCGGTGGAAGGTTGAAGACGAAAAGATGCAGGCGGCTGTCGAGTTGGGTTCTGAGGAAGATGAAGAGGTGTAGTAAACAGGGTTAAAATATATAGGGGTGGGATTAGGTTAAGGTTGTTAACGGGTGGGTTTTGGGTGTTGGGCTGTTAGGAATTAACGGGTTCGGGTATTTCGGGTGTGGGTAGAGTTTAGGGTAATGGGTTATTTAAAACGGGTATTGGGTTTTTAAATAAAATATAGGGTTTTAAAATCCAATGGGGGAAATAAACTAATCAATAACATAAAAATAATATTTATAACAAAATGTAGTTTGCATTAAAACATAGAATTTATTTAAAATCGATACAAATACAATTAGCACAAAAAAATGGATTTTCAATAACCGGCCAAAATTAATAGTAATAATATCAATAATAAGATTTGTATAAAAATCCTAGGAAATAGTTACAAATAAGATTATTTATCTAAAATAGATTTTAATAGAAGATTCAAAAATACATTTTGACAAAAGAGTTTGAAAGCGAAAAAGAAAATAATTTGCAAAAATTTTAAATATAGAAAATATATAAAAATACGTTTTTAGGAAAACAGGGGTTACATACTGATTGCAAAATTACAGGTACATGATTCAGGAGGACTCAAGGCAAGAGAAGCACAGTGTTGATTTTGTTTCAGTTGTAATATATGTTGGTTACCACACTACAAAAGAAAGTAGCTTTCCCGGCGCTTTTTTACGTCTATACCGGCGTTTTTTTACGCCGGTGAAACTTTCACCGGCGTTTACAATAGCGCCGGTCCAACTGCTGCCGAAGCGGGCGTCGCTGAAACGAAGGGGTCTACACCGGCGTTTTTGATGGACGCCGGTAAATGTTAGGACTACACCGGCGGTCATAAAACGCCGGTGTATATCGGTCTCTGGGTGCCGTTCTTGTGCACCTATATACATTCACCGGCGGTCGTAAACCGCCGGTATTTATCCATTCACCGGCGTATATGAAAACGCCGGTGTAGATCGAAAGTATACCGGCGGTCAAGGAACGCCGGTGTATGTGCGTTTATGAGCGCCTGCTTTTCCCTGTTTACGAACACCGGCGCGACAAAAAAACGCCGGTGTAGTTATATACGTCGGCGTTTATAAAATGCCGGTGTACGTCTGTGCCGTTACAGCTGATAACATTCGCCGGCGTGCGTTGAAACGCCGGTGTATCACGCACTCCAACAATTAGATTATATAGACTGCCATTTTTTAAAACGCCGTTCTGGCTATGCCCGTTTATTTTCGATACTCCGCTTTTCCGTTCGATTTCAATTCACAGTTTCATTTACAAAACCTGTAAACTAATTCTCACAACTGATTCAATCAATTTCGTTGCATACTACTGCGCAAACCACAACCAAACACAAGAATAATTAAAGATAATCAAGTTTCACACGTGTCATATCAACGTCCAAATTCATTGATTAATTAACAGTGTCATAATTAACAAATTAATATAGAGACTAACATCCCAAATATCCAAACAAACCAGTCTGACAAATATCCAAAATATCCCAAATTCAAAGTATGACATAACTCTCATAAAAAAAACCAGTCTGACATAACAACAGCAAGGAGGAGGACATAACAACAACAACCATACAGCAAGGAGGACATAAGAATAGCAAGGAGGACCGCAGATTCATACCCCTCGAGTAGCTTCAGCTCTGATCATCAGAATTTCCTTCATCTTGACGACCGCTCTGTGAAAAAAAAAGCAATAGTTTAATTGAACAATAGATCACAATACAGAATATACATATTTTTTGAACTTGCAAAAAGAACTACCTGTATCTCGAATTATAAGATCAAAGTGCCAACTGCAAATGGAATTGTTAATGATATATACAGAGGTAAAATAATTACATTGCAATGCTAAAAATCTAGTACTTAATTTTGTTTTTAAATATATCTAAAATAACAAAACAAATGAAAATTCAGTATCTAACTTGAAACCTTTATATTCTCCTCTGATTGGGAATATCCACTATCTAAAACAGTAAAACAAATGAAAATTCAGTATCTAAGCATGTCCTTCATGGATTGTTCAGACAATCCATGAAACTGTCATCGTGGACGGAAACCAAATATAAGAAAAATAAGAAAAATAAGATAGGGCTCATATCAAGTGTATTTTTAGGGAACTGTCATCGTGGAAGGAAACCAAATATATATAGAAGTCAGAAATGGAAACAGAAAGAAGAAAGGTAGAGACTTTGGATACACCAGGCTAACATAGCGGCATTTTCCTCATCTCTCTCTCATCCCTTATTTCCCTTCAGCACACGAACACAAAGAGACATCAACAACCACCTTAAGAGCGACAAGAACAACAATAATAATAAATTATTATGAACAAGATGTCTCTATATGGGTTTCCAGATCTCCACTCGAGCCCACTCTTTCTAATCACAGCCCAATTAAGAACATAGACAACTTCTAACTGAACAATCCAATCATAGCCCAGTCAAAATTTGCCATCCTGGATCTTAATGAAATCAGCTTCACTAACAGTGAAAGAAACTGAGGATGCTAGCAGCATACTTAGTTTGGAAGTGAACCCATTTTTTGTTAAAAAATCATGCCAAAGATGGCAATCAGCTTCATTAACAGTATCTGAAAATGAAAATTTCCATTATCTGAGCTTATATGTTGCTCTACTAATTCACTGTGCCCAACTAAATCTAAAACCCAATTGTTGTGCGTATCGGAGGATTTTGGCATACGTACCTATAGCATCCTCAGTTCACAGTAAACCCTTTTTGGTCAAAAAACATGCCAAGATCACAATCAGATGCATGAAAATAGGCTTCACTAACAACAAAAGAAGAAACTGGGGATGCTATGCAGCATACTTAGTTTGGAAGTGAACCCATTTTGTGTTAAACAATCAAGTTACATTGACAGTATTTGAAAATGAAAATTTCTCCATCATCTGAGCTTATATGTTGCTCTACTACTTTTTTAGCCCAACTATATCGCAAAACCCAAGTGTTGTGCATATCCGGCCGGAGGATTTTGCCATACGTACCTATATAATATCCTCAGTTCACAGTGAACCCATTTTTGGTATAAAAACAAACATGCCAAGAAGACAATCAGGTGCTTGAAATCAGCTTCACTAACAGTTAGTGAAAATGGGACCATAAAATAGCTTAAGAAGACCATCAGGTTTGTGAAATGAGCTTCACTAACAGTGAAAGAAACTGGGGATGCTATGCAGCATACTTATTTTGGAAGTGAACCCATTTTGTGTTAAAAAAATCATGCCAAAGATTGCAATCAGGTTACATTGACAATATCTGAAAATGAAAATTTCTCCATCATCTGAGCTTATATGTTGCTCTACTACTTTTCTAGCCCAACTATATCGCAAAACCCTTTGACTGTGCATATCCGGCCGGAGGATTTTGGCATATGTACCTATATAATATCCTCAGTTCACAGTGAACCCATTTTTGGTATAAAAACATACATGCCAAGAAGACAATCAGGTGCTTGAAATCAGCTTCACTAACAGTTAGTGGAAATGGGACCATAAAATAGCTTAAGAAGACCATCAGGTTTGTGAAATAAGCTTCACTAACAGTGGAAGAAACTGGGGATGCTATGCAGGATTCTTAGTTTGGAACTGAACCCATTTTGTGTTAAAAAAACCATGCCAAAGATTGCAATCAGGTTACATTGACAGTATCTGAAAATGAAAATTTCTCCATCATCTGAGCTTATATGTTGCTTTACTACTTTTTTAGCCCAACTATATCGCAAAACCCAAGTGTTGTGCATATCCGGCCGGAGGATTTTGGCATACGTACCTATATAATATCCTCAGTTCACAGTGAACCCATTTTTGGTATAAAAACAAACATGCCAAGAAGACAATCAGGTGCTTGAAATCAGCTTCACTAACAGTTAGTGAAAATGGGACCATAAAATAGCTTAAGAAGACCATCAGGTTTGTGAAATGAGCTTCACTAACAGTGAAAGAAACTGGGGATGCTATGCAGCATACTTATTTTGGAAGTGAACCCATTTTGTGTTAAAAAAACCATGCCAAAGATTGCAATCAGGTTACATTGACAGTATCTGAAAATGAAAATTTCTCCATCATCTGAGCTTATATGTTGCTCTACTACTTTTTTAGCCCAACTATATCGCAAAACCCAAGTGTTGTGCATATCCGGCCGGAGGATTTTGGCATACGTACCTATATAATATCCTCAGTTCACAGTGAACCCATTTTTGGTATAAAAACAAACATGCCAAGAAGACAATCAGGTGCTTGAAATCAACTTCACTAACAGTTAGTGAAAATAGGACCATAAAATAGCTTAAGAAGACCATCAGGTTTGTGAAATGAGCTTCACTAACAGTGAAAGAAACTGGGGATGCTATGCAGCATACTTATTTTGGAAGTGAACCCATTTTGTGTTAAAAAAACCATGCCAAAGATTGCAATCAGGTTACATTGACAGTATCTGAAAATGAAAATTTCTCCATTATCTGAGCTTATATGTTGTTCTACTACTTTTTTAGCCAAACTATATCGCAAAACCCAAGTGTTGTGCATATCTGGCCGGAGGATTTTGGCATACGTACCTATATAATATCCTCAGTTCATAGTGAACCTATTTTTGGTATAAAAACATACATGCCAAGAAGACAATCAGGTGCTTAAAATCAACTTCACTAACAGTTAGTGAAAATGGGACCATAAAATAGCTTAAGAAGACCATCAGGTTTGTGAAATGAGCTTCACTAACAGTGAAAAAAACTGGGGATGCTATGCAGCATACTTATTTTGGAAGTGAACCCATTTTGTGTTAAAAAAACCATGCCAAAGATTGCAATCAGGTTACATTGACAGTATCTGAAAATGAAAATTTCTCCATTATCTGAGCTTATATGTTGTTCTACTACTTTTTTAGCCAAACTATATCGCAAAACCCAAGTGTTGTGCATATCAAAATGGGTTACAATAAAACAAAATGGGTTCACTTCAACAACAGCAACAACAGCAAGTGGGAACCAAATATAGAACAATTGGGTTTTGAATGGAGATTGTAGTCATAGATCAATTCTTCATGGAAGAGAAATACGAATAGGGCTCATAGCAAGTGTAGTTTTAACTGGAATTGTCATCGTGGAAGGAAACCAAATACAGAAGCCAGAAAGAGGAATGGTAGAGAATGAGAATACACCAGGCTAACATAGCGGCATTTTCCTCATCTCTCTCTCATCCCTTCTTTCCCTTCAGCACACGAACACATAGAGACATCAGCAACAATAGCAAGAGTGACAAGAACAACAATAATAATAAATTATTATGAACAAGATGTCTCTATATGGGTTTCCAGATCCCCACTCCAACTCGTCTCTTTCTAATCACAGCCCAATTAAGAACAATTGTTCATAGTCACTGTTAAAGAAACATATATGCTCAGATTATGAAAAATTTTCATTTTCAGATACTGTTAAAGAAGCTGATTTCATGCATCTGATTGCTATCTTCGGCATGATTTTTTAGCCAAAATGGGTTCACTTCCAAACTAAGTATGCTGCATAGCATCCCCAGTTTCTTTCACTGTTAGTGAAGCTTATTTCACAAACCTGATGGTCTTCTTAAGCTATTTTATGGTCCCATTTTCACCTCCTCCAAATCAGTACAACAACACGACTGAACAATCCTTGTTTGGAGGTCATACAATGTCATCTATACCAGGTTATGTGCCAAAGTGGGGTTGGGCATACGATGCAAGGCCGACAAGTATTAATTGTTTGTGAGTATGCAATAGGATGCAGCTATGAACATGGGCTCATATCAAGTGTAGTATTACGGACTGTCATCGTGGAAGAAAACCAATTTAATATAGAAGCCATATATGGAGCCAGAAAGAGGGATGGTAGAGAATGAGGATACACCAGGCTAACATAGCGGCATTTTTCTCATCTCTCTCTCATCCCTTCATTCTCTTCAACACACGCACACAAAGAGACATCAGCAACAACAGCAAGAGGGGGTTGGTCCAACAATAAGTGTAGATTATAATAAACGAGATGTCTCTATTTTGGGTTTCTAGATCTCCACTCCAGCCCTTTCTTTCTAATCACAGCTCACTTAAGAAACATAGACGAAATGCTTATAGACGACAGCCACAATGCAGACTCACAAACACTAGTACGTGTCCTTCATGCATTCAAGTAACATAATCTCTTTAAAAATACCAATTTTAAGACTTACCGATGTTTTTTGACAGTGGGCGGCGTGCTACCCTCACTCTCATATGTTTGCCTGCCACTATTATTTAGTGGCTGCTCATCCCCATGGCTCTCGTTGCCATCATTTATATTTACCCTCTTTCCACGCCTCGGCATGTTGTACCTGTCAAGGATTCGATAACTTCCTTAGATATGCAAATTTAATTAATAACATGTTTATAATAACTATCATAAAATTTGTACTTTAGTAGGATTAACAAACCAACATAATTGTAAAAAAATTAAAAAAAATAGATTTGTAACAGATTAAATTACAACGATAGTTTGGTTCAAATGACACTAAGCATAGTTTAATGTAAATAATACCAAGCAGTAGAAAATAGAAAGATAATTAAACCAGTGTATTAACTTCACAATGAACATATTCGAAATTACAGACATAATATTATAACAAGATTTAAGACATAAAATTACAGACATATAATAAACTCAATTGAAAATCATGTAAACTACAATACGACATCTTCCAGTACATCGCCCTCTTCTCCATCGTTGCGGAGCCAAGTCCCACAAATTCCAACATCGGTTGTGTTTACATCAAACACAGGAAACTCAGAAGCAATGTAACTATTCATGTCTTCACCGTCTTCATCGTCTGAAGTATCGCCCAGTTGGAATACATCTCTTGGTTGCATAGGGATAGCCACATACGATTTTGGCAGGGTTGGATCTTCAATGTAGAACACTTGTTGCACTTGGGATGGAAACACAAATGGCTCATGACTAATGTGTGTACCGATGTGAATCAATTTTGAGAAGTTTACAACTGTGAAGCCAAGCTTGTCCTTGTTGTTAGCAAAATTCCTATCAAACTCAGCCCAATCCCCACGAAATAAGACAACACGGAAATGGCCAAAATAATTCAACTCAATGATATCCGTGAGCACTCCATAGTAGTCGAGATCCCCATCTACAGGCCTCGTGTCCGATTTGGAAGCATAACTTCTAGTCTTAGACGTCACTACCATTCCACTATTTTGAGACTTCAAATTAGATTCACGATCCTTAGTACGAAATCTAAAACCATTGAATATGTATCCTCCGTATCTTTTGACCATCTGATAGGGACCTTTGGCAAGTACTTGTATTTCAGATGATGCACCTTCAGGACCCAAAGAATGTACCTATTAATTTTGCACAAATCGTATCAACACCATAGAAAATGTAGATATAATAAAGATTAACTTGCATAACTGTAATTCACCTACATGAGATTCAAACCACTTATGAAATTTTTTATTCATCAGCTTGTTTTGTTCACGTGGTGGTAGTCTTCTTGGTCTAGCCCTTCGTTTGATGTCCCTGACAAATTCGCTAAAAAACAAGCAATTGAAATTAGGAATAACAAAAGTATCAAAAATATCGAACTCCGCGGTTTTCACTGTATTCGATTTACATTCAAAAGCAACTTACTTTCGAAATGGTTCCACTGATGCATGATGGTCTAGCACATATCGATGTGCCTGTTCCCACGCTAAGCTATCGAGCTCAAATGCATCAACTTTACCAACAGTGGTGCCAGCGGTATCAAAAAGATATTGTGCACCATCAAGGTTGGAAATGTCTGGATTTCTACGTGGTCTACTGGAAGATGTCTCCACACCAGGCAAATACCTGGAAAAAAAATGTGAGCACTCCTCTGATAGATATCCCTGGGCTATTGACCCTTCAGGATATGCTCTATTTTTCACATAACCCTTTAGCCGGTATAGGTACCTGAACATGTACAATTAATAAACTAGAGCGGATTAGGGGATTAAAAGAAATGAGCTTTTGAAAATTCAATTTCGTAAGATGAATAAATTATTTTACCTCTCAATGGGGTACATCCACCGATAGTGAACAGGACCACTGATTCTGGCTTCACCAGCAAGGTGGATTATCAAGTGAATCATAATAGTGAAAAACGATGGAGGAAATATCATCTCCATTTTACTAAGTGTCAATGCCGCCTGCTGCTCCAATTGGTCCAGATCTTCAACACGAAGCATTCTTGAGCAAATACCTTTATATATGCTACAAAGATCTTTCAGGACAGTAGTGACTTGCTCACACATTG